>JAHREE010000076.1:61974-94867 GCA_033628505.1 Tringa tobata
TTGGGCTTTTTTTTGGGGGGAGGGTCCCTAAGTGACACCTCTGCTGCTGTGGCGTGTGGCTTTATTCAAGGAGCTGCTGGCTGAAAAAGGAGTGGAATTCCCGCCTGCGGGGGAGGCAGAAGAACAGCTGCGGGAGCGGGTTTCAGGTTATGTGTTTTACAGAGGAAACTCGGGGCTGTGTGTAAAATAAAAACATTAGAACTCTGTAGTTGGCAGCTATTTCAAAGTGTTAACTCTAGCCCTCAGTGCTCTTGACCCAGGGTTTCCATCCCCCCCCCCCCCCTTTATTAAATCTTATCACTGAAAACGTGGTTAAAAAACTTAAAACCTTGTGTCTCTTAGACTTTATCAAGGCATGCTTTATCAGCGCTCTTGACAGAATATTACTACTCGGTCAGCTAATTGAGAAAGCAATTGCTGGAGCTGTGCTAGTGACAAATCTGACAGTCCCTTGTGACTTTTCTTACCGTGTTCCTAATGCAGAGCGCTGATTGTTTACTTCCGTAGAAATCCACTATTAAGTACTCCTGAGCTTTGTTTAATTCCTTTTTTAATTACATGATATTGTGGGTTCTTTTTTTGTCTCTGTGTGCAAAGTAAAAAATGTCTGTTAGGGATTAGCCTTGTGGTACATTTTAAAGTCTCTGGAAATAAATTTTGAATCATAAATGCAGTTGAGCTTTTGTTCAAGAGAGAAACTGTGCTGAGCTAGGCTCTCATTAAATAAATACTTTGAATCAGTGATTTATTTATTTATTTTTTTTACTTCTCTACCCAATTCCTTTTGGCTTCGCTATGCTTTATTCTAAGCTGCAATCCAGCAGCAGATCAAGGAGGCTTAGGAAGAAACATCAGATGGTTTCGGTTAGTGTCCCTAACACTTGGAAAATAAACATGTTAGTACCATATGCTGCCTTGACTTTATTGAAACAAATTTCCTCAAAATGGAAATAAGGTATGTCAGTGTACTTGCTAGAACCATGTAACTTAATAGGGTCCGTTATCATTTACTCTTTTTGGTTGTTTTTTTGGGGGGTTTTGTTCTTTGTTTTAAAGATCAGGTCGCTGAGGGAGGAATCCCCTTTCTTGAACACAGTGCTATATAAAATCATCAACTCCAAATTCAGCAGGCTGCAAAGAACATCGTGCCCAGTTAGATTTTTTTTTTTTTTAAATAAAATGAGTCTGTATTCTTATGTTTTAAAGTGCTTGTGTCATTACAATTCGAAAATCTCAGGATATTGCAAAAAAAGAAAAAAAGCATAATTTTAAAATTAGAGTTTTCAGTACTGAATTTCTAACTATACTAACCTTCAACTCTGCCTAGTGACTTCACTAAGAGGTAGCCCAGGGCCTTGGACTCAGGTCTGTGATTTGCAAACAGAGCATGATTTCCTAACACAGGATTCAAATCTTCTATTTAAAAAAAAATAAATAAAAATTGAGCTACAATCTAGGGGTGAAACTTTGCAAGAGGAATGTAAGCTGGTGATTGGGTGGAAAAGTGCTGTTCTCTTGAGACAAGTAGGTTAGGTTAAAAAATAAGCGTACTACAAGCTGTCAAGCGTAATTACAAAAATGTTGGCTTTGCCATTGCAAGCTTTGGCATTTGTTGGGAGTTTGCCCTCATGGAAGCACTGATGACCTCAATGAAACTTTGTTTTTTTGTAAGCCTTCACCTGCACTGAGCAGCCTGTCAGTCTCAATCTTGGTATATGTTTATGGGCCTGTACCACTAAAAACCAGCAGAAGTTTGTTACCTTCAAGTTAAAACTGTCTACTTGAAAATACTTCAAAATACCCCCATCTTTTTTCATTCTGTTTTTCTGTACTCTTTAAAAAGGTCTTAATGTACTTGGAGCCACTGTGAAGTGATACCAACAATATTAAAGTGACATGTGTACTAGCCATAGGATTAATATAAATTAATGTCATAAATCAGCAAGATGCTGCTTATTTAAAGAGCTGTTAGATATTAAGACCTGTAACTAATAAGAAAACATCCTTCATTAAAGTGCTCCCTGGTGTAAAAGGCACCAGAAGAAACTGGTTGCCTATTTGATACAGCAGTGGCTTGTCTCTGATGTTTGAAAATTTTTTGCTGATTTACTTTGCAGAAGTAATTTTAATGTGACCCCATTGACTTGCCTGCTGCTTAATTGCTTTATTAGGTCAATGAAATTCGTTGTTTAGAAGTTGTTATGCCTTTTGAAGATGAAAATCTCTTAAATATCAGTATTAAATTATGTAATTGTTGGGTCACGATGTCTGCGGAGCAATAAAAATAATAACGTTGTGGTGCGTGCTTTTTGTTTTTTATGGCCCCAGTTCTGTCGATGTTTGTGCTTACATATGTTTAATTTTAAACACCCAAGTATTTATTTTGGAATTAGTAGGTCCGTTCTTAGGCTTAATGTTAAGCCTGCATGTAAATGTTTTCAGGGTCAGGATTTATGTTTGCAAAGTTCACAGGATAAACCTGTCATGTGTTTTCATACTGGCTGTTGTGTGTCGTGCACGAGATAATGTAGGTAGCCGACTCCTGCTTTGGAACTGGGGGCTGGTTTATCCACTGACACGTAAAGGATGCTCCCAGCCCGGCTGCCACCTTCCAGTGCTTGTGTGGAGCTGACTCCATCCTTGCAGTGTGCTTTGCAACACTACGGGCATCTCCTTTATTTCTAAAGTATTGTTACAGGTATAAATGTGCATAGGTGTCAATCCTTCACACTTATTCCAATGCTTATTTCAATTGATGGTAGTAATTTGGGGGCTTGAAGAGGAGGGGGCTGTCTCTTGCTGAGTCTCACACTGAGCCATGCGCTAGATGGTGAAAACAAAAGCTTAAGGATGGAGTTGTTTGACATAAAATCAGGTAACTTGTGAACGTGCAAGATTTTAATTTGTTTTGCGTTTCTGTGACTTTTCCACCCTGTTACCGGGTTCTAATTTTCTTTAAAAAATGGAACCTTGGTGGTAACATAGCTCAATATTTGCAGCCTCATTTTTGTTTTAAGTAAGTTGTGATGTTGCTCTGGGGTTGTGGTATTTTGTTAAGAATGTCTAGAATTTTCTTCCTGTGATGGCAGCAAAGCAGACCAAATTGGGTAAAAAAGTAATTGTGAGGTTATAAATGTGTCAGCTCAATATAGAAGTTAATTTTTGCCGAGGCAGAGTTGGTTTACTTTGGGATGGAGTGATAGTGATTTTGCCTGGCTGTTTTTCCTTCATTCCACAGATCAGGATGTGGTTTTATGTTTCATTGCAGACGTTTGTCACACTTAGCCCCTGTTTGATAGGGTATACAGAATTTTTATGAAGAACCATTTTTTGTTGAGCAAAATGCAATTTGATCAAGAGGTATATCCAATATAAGAACTGATGGGGTTTTAAAATGTTGTAAACGGTAGTAGTAAGTAGTTCTAGATTATGAAGAAGAAGGAACTGTGACTTATTTGTCTTTTTTGTAGCAATAGAGCACAATGGAAAGTGGCGCATGTTAAAGGGGAACCCGTATGTGTCTGGGAGGAACCCAGTAGTCGCAGAAAGGCAACTGGGCTTTTGGATCAGGTTGCCCGGAGTGGTGTAATGCTTTCAGATATTATTCAGCACAGTGGGGAAGAATGAGTGACGAGTTACCTGCTTCTGGATTGGTATGTCCTTTGCAGTGGGAGTGATTTTTTGAAGTGTGCTATCAGCTGTGCTCCCCACCCCAATGCCCGAGATAGCACTGCCACTCTGTGTTCCCGTGACATCCTTCCAAGAGGCTGCAGGAGCCCAGTGGAAGGTGTCAGGATGCTGGCATCGTACATTTCTGGGGTCTGGCTGGTTAGAAAATAATTGGGAATAAGCACAGTTTATGGTTGGGTTCAAGTCAGTGTTCCTGTATGTTGATACTTCCATCAACTCTTGCAGTTGTACTCATTGTGTAGATTTTTTTTTTTGCTTTGCATGCAATTTTTGCTTGAACCTGACCTCTCCTCCAAAGCCAACCCTCTCAATACAGTGTCATTTTCAAAATTTTGGCCCCGAAAAACCCAAGAATACTGGTTACAGAGGGTTTTTAAGTTCTTACCTTCCTGTGGCTTTCTTTGTTCTTCAGATTGGTGCTAATCCTCATTTTTGGGTTCATACATAGGAAAAAGAAAGCTGGTGCAGCTGAGGCTTTTGGCACAACAGAAGCAAATGGAAATTCAAGCAAAACTAACGGAGGTAAAATGTCACTGACTTGTATACTGAGACCAGTTTGTGGAAAGCGGTTTTCAGTGGTTTCTATATTGCGCTCAGATAAACTGTCGTGTTCTACCACAGGAATGTTGTGTTTGCTTTGAAAGGACCAACCCATGGGGTTTTTTTTCTGACACAAAGCAATATTTCAGAATCTAGGCGTGTCGTGATTTTTCTGGCTATCAAGGTTTGGTTGGCATTCCTGAACAAAGTCTTCATTTTAAAAAAGAAGCTTGGCTGGTATCGGCAGGCATTCTTTGCTGATGCATTTTACTTTGTCATAACGTGAATGTGCTTTTGTCTGCATACCTAGTATTAGTCCCCAGTTGAAACAAGCTATATCAGCAACATGTGCTTAGGGCAGTAAAGTAGAGCCTATACTGGGATTTTCTACAGGTATAGTGATGTCATCCAAATCACCCCACTAATTGACGTTGCTACCTGCTACACCAGCAAAACCGAAACAGCAACAGGAAAACCCATAAGCCCCACATTTTGACATCAACACCGTTGGTTCTTCCACCACTTTCAGTAGCGGTCTGTGCAGAACGGTACACTTGAAGTCCATCTCATGGCTGGGTAGCCAACATCTAGAGCAAGTCACCTTTCAGGGAGGACACTGGAGATGTTGGTATCTGTATATGCTTCATGGATAGCACGCTGAATATCTGCAATAGATTAAATACTTGAATATGGACCATATTAAGTCGCTTCTACACATTTGGAGGTTGAAAGTTTTAGGAAAAAATTATTACTAACAGCTATTGCCAGTTCATGCAGAGGAGAATGCCTTATTGTTACTTCCAAGTTCATGCATTTATTTACCAGTACCCCACTCTTTTTTGTGTTCTTGCTTCTTTTTGTTAGATCTGTTCCCCTGCCCCATATCATATTTTCTGCTCTATTTTTTTAGATCAAGTTGTTGGAAATTTGTTTGTAACCAGGCTGAACTAACTAAATGAAACTTGATCAATACATCACAAGACCACATAGAGCTTAATGTGTTGTGTAAACTTTCTGGTCATGTTCAGAGAGTTTGCTCTAAACCCCATTGTGAGCTGTAACTGTACCCTTGGTACAGTACGTGTGCACCACAGCTATTACCCAAACCCCCACTGCTCCCCGGGGCTGTCCCAACTGCTAATTGAAGTAACTTAGCTTTTACATTCAAAAAAAACCCAAAACCTTTTTCAGTCAAGATTCTTCCTGAGCAGGTTGATGAGAATTTCCTTCTGTTTCGTCTCTTTTTCCTGTCTTTATGTCTTGTTTGCTATAGAGGGGTTTTCTCATCCGTTTATTGTTACTGCCAGAAGGTACTGAAGGTTCACCCAGTGAATTAGTAAAATAGTTCCATGTCTGTGCTAGATCTTGTATTTATGTTAATTAAAAATTAGTACAAGTCAATTCCTGTACTGTTTTTACAAGTACTCCATTACTAAGCTGTCATTGCTGCTTCTAATGAAGATTGAAGCTTTAAAAATCACAATTTGAAATTCACCGCTTATTTTAAACCAGTATAAAGTGCTATTCATTCAGTATTGAATGCCTTCAGAATTTAGGTTTGCTTCTTAACTATTTTAATTCCTTTAAAATGCTAAAGGCAAAGCTAATCTCATCCAGGTTCTATTAGGCTAACGATACAGATATACTTGTGGATTTGTCATGAATTTCATCTGAGTGTCTTGAAAAGGTATGTAAGTTAGATCTTTACATACACATTACAAAGCTGCATAAGAATTCAGCGACAACTACCAAATGTGTTTCTTTTTTGAATCACCAGTTAAAAAAAAATAAAATGGTATCTTTCTACTTCATCTGGCAAAATAACCACTCTGCATTCCTGTTATCTGGGGGATGGCTCAGCATGTCTGTTCAGTGCTGATACTTTTATATTCCACAGCTTCTGATACGCGGCTGCCTATAGCTGGAAGTGACACAAGCTGCATTAGGCTTCACCGCATGTACAGCAGCAAATATACCTGTCGTGGTGTATTTATACAGCGTGGGCATGATCCTACATACATAATACTTGCAGTTTTAGTTGTGAGGAGGTTTTTTTTTTTTTCCCCTCACTTTGAATCCATTTTGACTGATAGCTGCTGACTTATCTATTGGCTGTAGCTCTCCTGCTTTCTGCAGGGAAAATAACTTTCCAGTGAAGCAAAAGTGAAGGTGATTCAGTGGTGGTAAAAAGGAGAATCAGCAGCACAGCTTGTCTGTGCACTTGACCTGAGCTCTCTTGCCATGTAAGCAGAAAAAGAAAATCTATGGGAAAATTAACACTGAAGTGAGAGGTAATGCGGAATTTTGGGTTACTGGAGTGTGAAATGAAACTGTTACAGTTCTTTCTTTTGCGGTAAGGGATGTGTGCCATTGACTAGAGAAATGCTGTAAAAGTGTAATGCTTTCCTAAGTCATATTTTGAAAAGTTTGAAAAGCTGTGAAGCCAGGAAATGTTCATAACTAGGTGTCGTGCCGTTATGAAGCAGAAGAAACGTGATGAAGACCTTTTGGGTACAGCTTGATATGTTACCTCCTACAAATGGCCAGAACCATACAGATTTCACAACAGATACCGTTTGTGTTTAAAGTTTAGTGAAGGCAGCATATTTCCCACGGTAGCATCAATGTTTTGCTGTGGTGGGTTTGTTTTTTTTTTTTTTTGCCTCAAAGGGTCAAAGAGGAAAGATTTCTGGTTTAGCTGTGATGACTTTGAGGATAAAGAAGATGGTTTGTTCTCAAGTGTCCATGTAGGTGAGGCTGTGTATACCTGGAAACCTGCTAAGCAGGTTAAATTGAAATGCAGGAGAGAAGGGACTTCAATACCACACACCCACGTGTGTTAGGAGTAGTTCCTATCCCGTATATGCTATTTTTCTGATGATATATCAAACGCTGAGTCCTACTTAGCCATCCCTACAGCTTGCCTGTACAATTGAATCTGCAGTGGGGATTCCGTGGGGGTCCTTTGTGGGCCTGAGAGTCCTTCTGCCTGTTTCTGCTCACAGAATCACAGAGAACCCTCCCAAGGAAGTAGCTGAATTCACCACAGCTGTGATGATGTGGTTATAGCAAAGTATCCCTTAGGGGATTTCTTTGCTAGGGCTCAGTTGCTGCTGGTACAAATCTGGTTAGCATTCCACTTGTCATTGAACTTACTTTACATATATGTGTGTATATACATATAAAATGAATTTCTGTATATAAATAAATAAAGCAGTATGAAAAGGAAAAAAACAAACCCTGTACCTAATCTTTTCTTTCAACATTTTTTTTTTCTCTCTTTCTTTTCAGATCTTAACTTAGAAATCCTTCCAAATTTAGCGCTAACATTAAGCATATTTTATGGATGAATGAAGGTGAAATACAGTAGGCAAAGGCGTTATAGAAATCTGATCCAATATGTTTTTACCAACTTAATCGTTCAATTCTATAGTTCTGCTTTTACTTCTTAGTTGTAGATTAACTTTATTTTTCTGGTACTGTCAGCAGTTATAGCAATGAGAGGCCTCAATAATGTGTTGCTTAAATCCATATCTGTATAAATATTATTGAATACCAACATTAAGTGTAGAGAAAGTCATGATCAATTTATGGGGTTTATTGGGGGGATTTTCACATAAATAGCCACAATGAAAGTTAGTAGTAAATGAGTGCTGGAAAAATAATAACATTTGGAAGATAGAAGGAAGCTTAATTTTCCAGCTGATGAATAGGTGCATATTTAAAGACAGATATCAGAATGCTTTTGCTATCATGATACAATATATTTTTTTGTAGTCCAGAAGTGAAGTTCTGTCCTTATTTAATGATAAACTTACTCAGTTTTCTGACTTAAAATTAACCAGCTTCTCAAATTTGAAATAAAATGGAAGCAATCAAAAAAAGGTGGAATAACCAAGCATTTAATCAGATATTAAAAATGTATTTGAAGATATTTAATATTTATTTCTTTATAAAATTGCATTTAAATAGATTGCTAATACTCTTTATTGAAAAAAATGTTCATCCTTAACATGAATGGAAGAGGATTAGGTTTTAATAAAGTGAATTACTGTTTTCTGCTTGAGGGGGGAAAATATTTCCCCCAAAGGTTTTGCTTTTAAAACTGCCATCTTTCTTCCCAGATGTTCTTGAACATATTCTGCATTGTTTTAAAACAACTCTAATCTTTAATACGATTATCTGTAAACTTCCTTTGTTTACTGAGGGATTTTTTCAGATTGCCAAATCATTTGATATACAAATCCTCCTTTACTTGGTGCATGCCGTGTCTCCGTTGTGTGCCCAAAGCAGTGCCCCAGGTGAAGCCGACTGACATCAATTATTGATGATTATTCTCTGCACACTGGGAAGTGAAATCGAGTCTCTGGTCTCGATTCCAATCCAGGGTAATGAGAGCAGGTGCGGGGAGACACCGGAGCGTGTGCCCTGATTTGCAGCACAAGCATAAGCAAGTTACTTAAGAGTATACGGGATGGAGAAGAGAAAATGGTTGGAGCTGAAGTTGTCATGTGCTTCTAAAGAACTTGGTCAGTACGTTTTCCTGGTACCTGTACACCAAAATGAGAGGAGCTATTTTCTGTCATTGTGGTGATGATATTTCATTGCACTAGGGTTCGGGATGGCACATACCAGGAGGGAAGAGCCCTTCCGTCCCAGTTTTCCATCCCACTTACGTGTGGCCTGATCTGATTTGCTCTGAATCCATCAGACTTCACAAGCTAAAATTGTACTCTGTATTTCTCACGCACCAATAACTTCCTTTCAGAGATTTTTTTTTTTTTTAACGTGTGAAATCAGGCAACCTAACATTGGAAATGTGCTTGTGCATCCCTTGGGCTGCTCCCTTTTGGGCCCACCCTTTGCATGGGACTGGGCTGCTGGGGGAAAAAAGCTTCTGAACAGAAACCAGCAACTGGGTTACAACACAGGTTCAGGAGGGGTGGAGAAAACAGAAAAGCAGTGGGTAAGTGCAAAAGTGCCATTTCTTAATTTTGTAAATTAGCTTGCAACCTGAATCATCGTGTTTTAACATTGTTACATGTAATTTTTGACTTTGTCTTTCTAAATGACTGCAACAGTTGTAGCAACTACATCATTAGTCAAATCCTTAGTCCTTAGGAGGTTTAGAAGGAGCTGGCAGTACTACTGGAGCTACAAGAGAGCAGAGAGACAGCAGTATACTTTATTATCCTATAGAGGGAAAGTAGCCTGCTTGTTTTTTTCTGGACGACAAAATGATCAGTGAGGATTTGGGTCCAGCCAGGTTTCCCCCATCACAAGTTCTTTCCAACGCTGGCAGCCTCTCGTGGCTCCAGCTGCCCGGGTTTCCCTGCAGAGTGTTCTCTCTTGGGGGTTGTTTTGGCAAGCTGTCTTCAGGCTTTCTGAAGAACAAACTAAAAGAAGGCAAATATAATTTTTTTTTTTCAAAACCCAATGTGGAATTTCTTGGGAGAGAGCAAGCCGTGCGAGCATATGAGGATTCTTCACGTGTGGAGTTGGCAGAGTCTGTTGTTGGGAAGAAGGTCAGATGTGAATACAGGAGCCTGGTGTTTCCCCATCAGGACTGCCCCTCCATCCTCTGGATGCAGGAGTTCAAATGCCAAATGTAGCAGGGGAAGTGAGAAGTAAGCAAAAGAGGATGTGTCTTCGAAGGACAAATCCGTGCGGTGAGAGCTTCCCTTGCTGGCAAAAGCCTGAGTAAGCAGGTGGGGCTGGCGAGGTGCCCTGAAGGTTAATGTAGTCGGAGGAGGGGGCAAAGCCCTGCCTTCTGCTGGGGTTCTCAAGAAAGATGCTCTGAGAAGGCTTCTGGCTGGTGCCTCTCATTTCACCTTGGGTGCTGGGAGAAAGAAACGGGAGCTAGGACCGAGACAAAGCGAGGCTAAAAAAATAAAATCAATGTGTATAGTATGGGTGGCATTTAGAACCGCGTTGGTTCCTCTGGTGGCCTCCGAGCTGCAGCAGGGCCAGTGTTTCATTTCTTCTGCAGCCCAGCCACCCCGGTGGGCTCGGAGGCTGCCATCCACCTTCCAACCACCCGAGCTGCCCGCCGCGCTAACTGAGATTTTATGGTGCCACTGAGGCTATTCCTGGATGTCAAGTCTATATTGGAGAAATACTGCCAAATTTTTTTTAGCACTAATGCAGGAGAGGTCTAGCTGAGCACCGAGACAGTGATATTGTTAATTTTCCAGGCTGTTGCTATCTTACTCTCAGCTGTCCCTAGACATCCTCACCGTTTTATGTTTCCTCTCTAATGGCATGAGCCAGGATGTCATAATATCCAAAATCAAATGTACCAGAAAATATAATAAATTAGAGTCGGGCTAGCAGAGTAATTGAAGAATAAACTGAATTTTAAACAACACAAGATAGCGTTATGAACTGATTGCTATGCACAAAATGCACCGGAGGAGTGCGACTTCATGTAGATTTACTATTGATGGCAGCATTTCCTAGATTGCTACTGGTAATAAAGAAATGAAAATGGTTTGAACTTTTGAGTTAGTACCACAACATAATATTGCAGCAAAGGAGAAGTACCGTTCTAGTTAGGCTGCAAAGTAATTCTGGAAGAAAAATTTTTCTAGGTGCTTTATTTATTTATTTATTTAAGAGGTTTACATGTATTTAGCAATTCTGGAGTTTATAAAGCCGCAAAGTGAATGCAGACTTTGGTGTGGAAGGAACTAAATTTGTCCTCAACTCCTAATGTAATTATTCTATAAGAAATTGCTTAGGAAATGTAGCAGTAAAGTGGATTTCTCTCAATTCAGAAAACTGAGTTTAAGGACATTTGGTGTCCTTAAAGAATTCTAATGTGGTTTGCCAGGTCAGTTTTATGGCAGATAGCCTGCATATTTTGTTTGAATAATTTTCTTGTATTTTTTATGTCGTTAGGAACAGGTGATACACGTACATAAGACATTTTAAAAATAACCCTCTAGCTGTGATACTCATAGAGATGTAGGGAGATGGCATAAAAAGTTCTGGTTCTGTGGGATAGAAGTTACCTCAGCTGAGCTCTGGAAGCTGAAGTGTTCTCATCTGTTGAAACGTGAAATGAGACAGGGCTAGTGAAAGCCACCCTGAAGGTTGCTTTCACCACCAGAAGCTGTGGGAAAGCCTGCGAAATGCAAATAGTCAGTAACAGGTATTTGCTGAAAGATAACAAATGTTTGAGCTGCTGGGTTGAAGAATGTGAGTGGGCTTGTCCCAAACCAGGACAGGGCTGTATGAAAGCGGGTCCGATGCCGGGGTGTCAGTGTTGAGGTAGTCGAGCTGCTGATGTGCAGAGAAACCTGAAAAACACTTTTGGCTGTACTTTATTTTTTACTCATCCTAATTTTGAGAATGCAAAGGAAATTTTGTAAGGATAAGGTTTTTGGCAGCAATAATTCAAGCTCAAGGCAGGACTCTGCCGCTTCCAAAATGACGTTCTGCAGTGAAAATGTGGTGAAGGGAAGAGCTGTTCAGTGGTAGAAGTCAAACCTAAGCCACCTTTGGTGGCAAGGAGGGCAGGAAGGAAAAAAAGCAATATTACTGCACTGAAAGAATCTAATTTTGTAGTGATAAGCAGTATGATTTGTTTAAGTGAATACTTTTAAGTTTTATTTAAACATGAAATGGTATTGCTTATTTTCATTATTCTTGTACAATTTAAATAAGGTTCTCTAACAGGGATGGTAATGAAATACATTAGGTTTTGAAACTAATTTTATAAAATAGTGAAAAAGCTAGTT
Source organism: Tringa tobata (assembly GCA_033628505.1). Taxonomy (NCBI): domain Eukaryota; kingdom Metazoa; phylum Chordata; class Aves; order Charadriiformes; family Scolopacidae; genus Tringa; species Tringa tobata. The sequence goes on from JAHREE010000076.1 coordinate 73,947, forward strand.
CTTGTGAATGAAATACTTGAATATATACAGTAAGCTTTAGCATTATTAAACTAATTCAAAATGCTGTAAATCCCTTGATTTAAATTACTTCACTGTGCCACGACCTAATGGAATCAGAAATTAATCTGGAAGATGCTATTAATATACTACTTACATGCCCCATGTAATATTTAAAATTAATTATTTTTCTGTATGTATTTTGATCACTTAATAACTTATCTCCTTGTATCCATCCTGAGTCTCCATAGAAGTGGGCTCAGGGATCATCAGGAGGCAGGAGGGAGGACACCCGGCTGCCTGGGGCCAGTTTCATAAACAAGCCACAGACCCCTATGGCTCTGTTTTTTCCAACTTGTGTAGCAGAAGACTTTGGAGAACGGTGTTAAAAAGGAAAAAATAATCTGCCTATTGATAGGGGAAAACAGGCAGCCTTTAACCCATTTAAAAGGAAACAAACTTGAGCAGTATAGGAATTCCTACAGGCAGGTTTTAAGGAAGGTCATCTTCAAGACCTGATATTTCTGCTGTCTTCAATGGCAGGTTCTGATATTTTGTGGAAAAATTCAGAGCTCTCCTGTGCTACTGAGGACTCCCTGTTCCTTTTGCTCTGTCCCACATCCCAGGTGACTTTTGGTGAGTTACACAAACACCATTTATCTTTGAAAGCTTTCCCCAGTGGGACATGACACTTGTAACAAATACGTATGATTAATCCTTTCTGAAGCTGTGGTCAGTCTCTTTTCTAATGTTTGTTACCTAGTTAAGCCAACACGTGAAATCTCTGTACTATGGATGTGCTCTTACTGTAGATAAGACCACTCAAGAAACCTCGAGTGCAGTTGTTAGGGAGGAATATGATGGGTAAATGGAGTTCTTTCAAGGAGTCATGGAGCATCGTTTTCTTTTAAAATATATTAGTGGCATAGAAGAAGGTGAGCGTTTCTGATAAAGTTTATTGCAATAGTAAATGTTAGAAACAAGTCAGCAATATCGAGCAGTTCAGCTTGTTTTGGAAGCTGCAGGCAGTTGAATGATATATTACAATTTAAGCAATGTATTTTCTATAGCGTTTAGAAGCAGAAAATATAAACCGTTTTCACAGGGTGAGTGCATCCTGGAAACGTGCAGCAGTCATCATGACTAACCCTTGGAAAACAGCTCTGTGTTCAGTCCCACGGGAAGATGCCTAAGAGTTCCTTCGAGAAAGGATACGTAAGGGAGTATTAACAAGGAACCCAAAGGTGCTGTTACTGCGGAATGGGGCACAGGCAGTGCCTGGGACCTGCCTTTTTCTGATGTGGGCACTCTTTAAGGGTTAACACATGAAAGCTGGGAAGACTTTAAAAAAATAAAATAGAGTTACAGAAATTATTAGAGGCTGCTTTATGGTATTTATTCAAGAACCCTTCTTTCCTCATGTAATTGGTAAGTAAACTGTAGTGCATAAAAGTAATGGGAGGTTTCATCATTTTAAAGAGATGTTTACATATCTGGTGACATCGCTGACAGGCAGCTAATACAGCTAGGAAGGCCTGGTAATGGTTTGCTACAGTCTGAGTAAATATCATAAACAGTTAAGGATGGGAAACCCTTAGGAACAGTAAACATGACCAGCTAGTACCAATAAGTAAATATTTCACTGTTGGATGCAAAATTGCAGAAATGTGTATTTAATGTGTACACACAAACTAATTGCTTCAGCTAGATACATCGTGCAGTGATGCTGTTGGCATCAGCACTAAATGGTACAATTTCTATTAAGGAATGCTTTTCCTGTAGTAGGTGGGGCAGGGAGCCAGTGCTACATAGAGCCATTGATGTCATCCCGGGGCTGCTGGTAGCAGGAGAGATGGGACCAGAGAGACTGAGGTACGAGGCAGCCGCATCCATCCATCCATCCATCCATCCTTGTGTGCCCCTGCTGCTGTGTGATGGACTGCTGAGGTTCATTTTATGGCCTGTTGTTGAGTCCTGTAAGGAAAGTCTTTTAGTCTGGCGGTCAGCTTTCCAGTGGAGACTCTGCTATGCTTGAAGAACCTCATCAGGCTGTTACTTTAAATTATGTGTGCCCCAAAGCAGCTATAAATGAATGCTCCTGGTGTGTCCATTAGACAGGGAGATGGACAGCTCATAAATTCAGATGTTGCTCTGTTTCATGTTCAGTCAAATAGACTTTGATGGTTGTAATGTAGCAGCACAAAGGCATTTTGAGTTTTATGAATGCAAGAAGGAATATTAATTCAGTTCAGCTTCATCCCTGAGAAGTCCAATGAAAAAGATGAGGAAGAGCCTTTCACGTATTTTGTTACGTTATTTTCCTATCTTGGTAAAAGCTGCTTCTCTTCAGCTTTAATAAAGGATGTAGTAGCTGAAAGGAAGCTTTTCCCATGTGAAGGAAAAAGGTAAGAAATTGCAAAATGAGTTTGCAAGATCGTCAACAGAAATATTTCATAGGGCTTACAGAGGTTCCCTTTGTATGAAAGTGGGAGAACTACTAAGTCCCTACACGAGGCGATGGTTTGTTTGAAGTGGCATACCAATAAAATTGCTTTCTTCCTCTCAGCTTTTCTGCATTTTTGAAGAGGGAATGGAAAAAGCTCATCAAAAGAGTTCATAAAGGTTAAGACCTTTAAGGTTCCTAGGTAAAGGCATTAAATTTAAGTGGAGTGTAGTGTGACTGTATCATGGGCAGTACATTGTTCTCTCACACAAAGTTAAAAATGTGATGAGTTCGGAATGTGTTTCCTCATATTTATGCACAACACAGAACAGCACGATTGCTCAGCTAAACAAACAGGACATTTTCAATTATAAGGTGCCATTACCTTTGTGTGTTCTTGTCATTTATGAAATCAGCGGGTGGTTAATTAAATTGCTCCTTTGGACTCTTCTGAAGTCTGTGTATTAATTATATTTTAGTAGTGGTGTGCACATTTCTCAACTTTTTAATGCAGGTAAAAGTTGTTTACCTCTTCCTTCGGAAATACATCTTTTTTTTTCTTGAGGTTAGTATAGTATGAGGGTTTGTGGCGGGTTTTTCTTTCTTTCCAATAAAATCTCATTATTTGGCTGCTCATTGCAACCATGTGGCATACTTAGTTGAAATCAAATCTTAAAATCTTAATTTTCCTGTTGCAAAGCACTGCTAAAACTGCAGAGTCTGTGTGTTAAACCCCGTGTTGATGGATGGAACAGGTTCATCGCTCAGGAGGAGAACATGCTTCCTTCAACCATTCAGGTCTTCTGAAGACTGCCTGAAGGCAGTTTTGGGGCCCAAACCTATAATTTCAGTTCAGCCCATTGGCTGAGCAGGCAGATCTAGCTCTCCACCTCCACCAGCAGTGAGAGCAGAGCTGGTGTTTGGGGGTTCGGAGGGAACCTTGCGGCGGCAGGGCCAGGCTGGGGAGCAGCTTTTGTGCTCTGCTTTTACCCCCTTCCTTTGCTGTGTGGTGTTTCACCACGCCGTTTCACAGTACAGCTAAGGTACCAAGATTTTTAACACAGAGATCTAGCAAATGCCGTTTCCAGCCACGACTTTCTTTTAATTGACACTTGTGTGCTACGGAAGGCCGATGCAGGTGTAGTATTGGTGTGTTGACAGAGGAACTCTGTAGCCAGGATTGGTTTATGTTGGTTCTCCAGATCAGATGGTGTATTACAGGCAAATGGTCAAGCCCAAAGAAAGTGCCCCTAGACTAGCATAAATATTATTGCCATCGTCATTTTAGTGGCATTGGAAATGTCTCTAGCAGAGATCAAAAGTTTCCATAGCGCTCTCTGGGTCTTTGAAATACCATCGCAGGTTTTATCTCATGGGAAGGAGCAGAGTGGGCCTCGCTGCTGATCAGACAATTTATTTAACTGCTCTGGTGGTCTCACCAGGGGTGATGTCTCTTCTAGGCCATGCAGCTCTCCCATGAGCCAGAAAGACATCGGTCCTCTTCGTTATGCTGTTTATCCAAACCTGTTTGTTTTAAGACCATGCCAAGCCAAGAAGAGTCAAGAAAAACTGTTTTGGTACTTTTTCAGATGGGTAATTGACTTTGCAGTTGTGTTTTCTCAAACGGAGGGTGGTATAAAGACCACCCTGAAGTCTTCTGAAGCATCCACTGAGACCTCAAACTGAACCCTTTGCTGCTGGAGTGTACTTGTCTCCTGCTGATTTATGGTGGTGTTTGTAGGTTTAGGGTTTTTATTTCATCCACTTCATGGAACTAAGTAAGGGAAGGGAGAGGATGGTGTCTTGAGGGATTTAGCTGGCTGTAGACTCTCCTATATGTCATTTGTATTATGTCCAGTTCAATGGAAAAATAATACTTAAGTACTCAATTGGAAAGTGGAGTTATTGAAGTCCAATATACTGGACTTTATAAAAGCTGCTGTGGAAGACAGTGGTTTGTGAGTCTGCAAATACGCTGTATATCTGGTACTTAAAAAGCCAGGAAGTTAGATTACTTGAAAGAAAAATGTAACACTCTTCCCCCCCCCTTCTTTTTTTAATTGACAAAAGCAGAGTAATTTCAGGATATAAAACTGACTTCCTGCACTGAATACCCTTCTAGCATTGAAATCCTGAATTATAAAGCTATACAGAAACTGAGACTTTTTCACAAAGTATGCGCACTTATGCGAACAGTTTCAACATTTCATTTTAATTTTCCTTTTTTAAAAAGCAGAGCTTGCTTAAATAGAGGAGGGGAGGAAAGAAAAGCCACGTTACATAATCCAATTTTTTGGTTTTTCTTGCAACCTTTGTGTTTGCTTTAACATAATATTCCTAGCACACGGGGAGCACGGCGGGGACTCGGGATGCCCTGTCTGTGTTGTAAAGCCACTCTATACGTGGAGTTCCCGTGTGTTCCTGCGTGTGTGACACCCCCACGCGCTCCCCGGCTGGGCTTAGGAAACGGAGATGTGTTAGGTGGAGTAGCACCCTTTCGTTACGCGTTCATGAGAAATTGCTGGTGACATTTCAGCCTGGGGTTAATTTTAATGTTAGGCTTAGGATTTGAAAAGGACACAGGGTAAGAGAGCGCCCGCAGAGCTCCTAGGCTGGCTTCTGCTCCCGCCTGTATTTACCCGGCCACAGCTCTCGGGGCTCCCCTCCTATTTCTGCGAGGTTAAGTGATTAGATGAATTTGCTGCTTTAAGTAAAATCAAACCCCGAGAGCTGCTTAGCGGTTACAGGAGGGGCTGGCCCTGTTTTAATTACCCACCAGTGAATTAATTTGTGTATACCGGCATGCCGACAACGTTTTTCCTTGAAGTTCCCTGTTGTCATGTGATATCCCCTCCTCCAGGAGAACAACAGTATATTGTGTCTTCTTTCCCTTTACGTTGGGCAGGTACGCTGCACTCCCTCCTCGCCGCCGCTGGGATGGAAGGGTAAGAAAGGTAGACTTAAAAAAGGTGATGAAGGGAAGGGGCTGTCGTGCTCTGCGTGGCAGGTTTTGTAACAGATCCTCGGTGCCGGCTGCCGAGGAATCGTACCTGGGTGTTTCCAGGGCTTCGCTCGGCATTTTAAAGATGCTCTTCTTCAGAGGCTGGGCACCGAGTGCTTAATTGCAGGTTAGACCCTGTGACGAGAATTACAAACAAGAAACGAAGGGAATGCTTTCTGTTCGGCTTGTTTCAGATGCATAGGCTATTCTAACCCGAAGTGTAAAGTGAGTCTCTCTTGAATTAGCTGGTTTGTGCTTCTTGTTTAATATTTCTTTTTTTTTTTCCATTTCTCTTTCTGAGGGTTTTTCCTGAATTATGTGGTTCTCTGATATGTTGTATTTAACAGGTTGATGCTTTGCAAAATGTTGTGATAAGGAATCTAAATTTCACTTGCATGAATGAACACAAAGGCTCTTTCTGGTGATTTGCATGTATGTATATGAATTTTTAAAGATTAAAAAATTATAGCTCTGGTCGGTTGTAAAATTCAAGTTTAAAAACAGATTTCATGAATGATGTGAGATTTCTGATATCTTTGTAGTCAGAAGATGAGAAAGAAGTGAAATAAAATGGAACGCTTAATGCTGATATAAGCAGAGGTCAGTGTACGTTCTGGCTGAAATTAAACCAGCGTCCTCCTTTCTCACAGTTATTTGTATTATGTATAAATGCATGAGATGTGTATCGAGAGGGTGGCTGGGAAATAAGCTCTTAAATGTGAAAGCTCTTTGGTCTCCTAGGATACGTATGTAGTAATACTTGTACAGTTATCCATAAGGTTTTCCAACAGGCATCCTAGAAACCCTGGTAAACTTCCAGGTAGCCTTTATAACCACCTTGCAAAAAAAGCTTCTCATTTGGTTGGACATTTAGCAGTGTGTGCAAACTTTAAGTAGCACAAGTCCTCTGGTTAAGACTTTTTTAAAAAAATAAAAGGGATAATATACTTCTGAAAAACAGACTGAGAAACACAAGATCATTTATTCATTTGTTCCTTCTTTTTGCCAAAACTGCTTGCTTTCAGGAATTCTTGGTAGAAAAATAAGAGTTAAGATCTAGAGTGTGTAGGTATTTTGAAATAACTGTACTAAATGTTTTTAAGTGGAAATGTCTGTCCCAGAAAAATAATTCCTGTTTCACTGTTTTCCCAGGAGGGGAAGGAGGGAAAGAGAGAAATGGGAGAGCAAGTAAGATGTCAGGTCTGGCTCTTAGGAGGTTTTCTAATTGAAGATTTGAAATTATTGGCGAGGTTCAGTGATTTTGTTTGTGTATTTTGTGTACCCTAAGCATGCTGTGTACTGATGTTTACAATAATTATATGGAACAAGGCTTTATAGCCACTTCATTGCATGCTTTGACCTCCAGTTTGCAGCTAAATAGGAATCTGTGAGCCAAAGCAACCCCTTGGTTGCATTCACAAGTCTGAAGGGATCTGGGAGGGCAGTGGAGTACTTGGGTCCCCAGCCAGCCAGAGCCCAGTAGATGAGCTGTTCTCCAAGTCCAGCATCCAAAAAAAATAAAATAAATAAAAATCCATCTTCTATTGCATATGGCAAAGTTGCAGTGGTTTATTTTCATGTACTTAGTGAAAAAAACCCTAAGACTCCCGCTAAACCCTTCTAGCTTTATATTTACTTCCATTTAGGAGTAGGGATTGGCTGAAGCTAAAGCAACACAACACGATTTAACAATACCATAAGTGTCAGTTCAGAATTTAACCTTATTGAAACTTAATGTTCAGTTAAACCGGTCTGTATGGACGAGCAGTAAAACTGAGTTCATATATTTCCAGTTCTGAAGTTTATTAAGGGAAATGTATGCAAATGACTCCTTTTAGCCACAGTATGGTGTATTATGACAGTAGTTCTCCAGTGTAACTTCTTGGTTCTGTGAAAGATTTTACTTTCTCCATCTAAAAATTGTTCAGCTAGAATGGCCTTTTCAGGAATCTCCTTTTCTCTGTATGTTTTCTTTACGTTCACTCGATACATGGAGGCTGACTAGTTGCCTGGGATTTTATTTATTGTTTCTGTGTTCTCATCCCATATGACTGATAATAATAAACAGTGTTGCTTGTAGTTGAGTTTGCTGCTTTTAAAGTAAGATGTCTCCTTTGAATGAAAATCTCATCGTGTTCTTGACTGCACTTGTGGTTTTCAGATGAAACACAGGAAGGATGGGATGGCAGCTTTTAATTACCCTGTTTGCCCACCTCTTGGTTCATTAAATTGAATTTCTTAGCTTTTTAACTCTAAAACCCAGTGAAAATCAAGGCTGCTTTTTACTGCAGTATTTAACTGTTCTTCATGGAAATGTGAAATGTTGTTTTTCTGACCTAAATGTCTGTGCCTAGCTGGAAACTAGTAACTGTAGAACAGGCTATTTCTTTTTTGTGGGGGTTCCCTCATATTTCTCTATATTAAAAGCTTGATGCAGAAGGACCCTTCTTGGGATAAAATGTGCTCTCAGTTTCTAGGTATTCCTTAGCTTTTTAGCGACCCTCCCAGGTGAAGATGACTTGTGGCATAGTCCCTTTGACCCACTAGACCCTGTTCCTGTGAGCCACTAACCTGCTCTGAACTTGATAGTAAGTTTGAGTCATTTCTTACGAGATTTGGGTTTTAGGACCTGGCAGTTTGCAGGTGGACCTTGTGACTAACTCCTCGAATTCCCGTTGTTGCTGAAAGGAGCAGAGAAGCTTTTAAGTATGTTATTTCCAAGTACTCCATCACATGCCAGTGCCATTGCATGAGGCTAACCTGGCCTTATCAAGACAGCTACTACTGCTGCTGCTTCTGTACCAAGGGTAGACAAGTGTACAGCAGCTCTGGACCTTGTGTAGCATCATTTGGTGCACCATACTGCTCCCCTTTTATGAAAAATAGATATATGCCATGGGAATGCGAGGTCTTTATCTCACAGAGGCAGCATGATCTTTTGGGTTCATTTGCACGGCTCTCAGTGCAGTAGGAGCGCTGTCTGTGGTGGTTTCTGGCTCTTGGACAATATAGCAATTTAAAAAAAAAGGTTTATAAAGTTTAAAAAACGTTTCATCTAAGTATCTGGCATAGAAGATGTACAAGTGTTTAGCATGGGTTAGGAGTAAAAAAAAAAAGTATGGAAATAAACGAGAGTTTGAATTTTTTATGTCTGTGAACCTAACCTAACTTGTTGAGAAGTGCTTGGTTTGGGAAAATGAGCATTGTGGTTAGGGAGTGCAAAGAAGATGGGCACTCCTGAGGCTGAATCGTCTGCCTCTTAAAGACCTTTTTCCAAAAGCAATGCTAATGAAGTAATATCCTTCAAAGCAAGACTGGTATTTTAAGAGCTGGCTCTTAAGGGTTGAATACATAGAATAAATGAGGAAGTGAAAATTGTATCATCCCCCACAGAATCTCAAATGCAAAATTTCAGCGTGCTGAGAAGAGATTGGACAGGGAGGAGGAGGAGGAGAAGGTTGGCTCCTTCCCAATGTAGCATGCTTCTGTCAGCCTCTGTTGCTGGAGCCATTTTGACCACGGATACAGAAAAGTGGTGCCTCAAGTTAGGAATCTGAGCGTCCTACCTGGTGGGGCTCTTCAGCACATCGCTCCTTTCCCACTCTCTTCCCAAAGTGTGGTGAACCAGCATTCCCTACTGATGTGAGTAAATGTCTTCTATATGTTTTGCAAATTCATGATTAAGTGTCTGAGAACTGAAATGCTTTTTTCTTTCGTAATTCTAGGCCTTTGGTTTTTTAACAACTTGGCTTTTGTTTGCTAGGTGAGTGTAGCAGTTGGAGTCCTTATGCCTCCCCATCCTACCAAACTTCTCCTGACCCTTCCCCCTGTTTGCTTGTAGGACAAGAAACCTTCTCTCACTTAACCCTCTTGTACTTTTATTGGACAATTTTATTCTAGTTTATTTCTTTATTTATAGTTACTGAAGTATATTTGTTATGTGTAATTTCTGCATATGGCTACCAGTGTGGTGTTTTACAGAGGTGCTTCCACTTAGTTTCCTTAGTGTCTTTTTTTTTTCTTCATTTGATTTTATTTTAATTTGTCCTGTTCGCTGAGAAGGTAATGATTTTCATTTGTCTGCCTTTGTTAGGAATCTTGCTTTTTTAAACAGAGAACCAGACTACCGAGGAAAGCTGACAAAAATGCTGTAACAGCAGTTCAGCGCTCACTCCTCCACATTATTCATCCTGCAAGGGGGAAGGAGAAGATTGCTGCTTAATATTTAGCCCCTGTCACTCACTTGGGAATACACACCAGGACCTGTTGGCTTACTGTGTGTTACTATACATTTTTGCTAACATTTTCAGTTGAGTCTTAAAGGACTTTTTCAACAGTGCTGCTACTGAAGTAGTTTTTTTCTAAGAGCACTAACAGGATTCAGGGGGGGACATTGCAGAAGCCAAACTTTGCACCTTGGGCCGATAAATAACTGCACTGTAAAAGCCTCCCTATGCAATAGGTGCTGAAATTCTATTTTTTAAATATACTTATGAATGTATATATTTAACACAGAGCCAGCCAATGTATGTATTTAATATGCAGTCCCTAATAGGGAAAGTAATTGAAATAAACCGTTGGAAAGCATGGTTAGGGGATAGATAAATGTTTCAGGAAAAATGGTTGGGGTTTTTTGTCGTTTTTTTATTATTTTTTTTATTCAGCAGATGTTGTCTCCACTCTTTCTTAGTGGCTGTGGAATTACAAGGGCTAAAGTGGAGATATATGATTCCTACAGTTGGACTAAAACCAAATGCAGTGCTGTCTTTGCTTCCATATTCTTTGTGTCTGTCAAATTTATAAAACCAGACTGGATTTTACATAGTCAACTCAACATCCACTTCCCTCTCTGAATCCTGTCTGGAGGCCTCAGATCAAGTAATAGTCTACTGTGTATGTAAAGACCTGTTTACATACAAAATATTTAAATGAGTTTTATTTAAGATAATATTTGTATATTTAAGACTACAGCTTCTAGATCTAACGTGTTCTTGTTATGCAAATCCTAATGATGTGTGGAGCCATTTATTTTCAGTATTTGTGTACGGAGTACATCTGTCTGAGATACGGTACGTGCACATAGAGACAGTGTAAACAGAGGAACTCAATATAAAGTTTTCATTTTCTGACAAGCGTCCTCCATAAATGACATGGGGGCATTTTGTATAATTCTAAAAGAGCATGAGGACAGGTCACGCTCTGCCTTTCCTGTGTGCTCAAAGCAGGGTCAGGCTGGCCCTGAAAATAACCTTTTGAGGTGGATCAGAAGGAAAGTTCTCCCTGGAAAATAAGTTATGTACAGCAGCAAAGCGAAATGTCTTCAGCAGAATTAATAGGGAGCCATCACCCTAAAGCTTTAAGAACCAAAGAACTTGCCTTTATTGAGGCGTTAATTCGAGTGACAGCTAGCGGACAGCATCCTAACATCGTTCCTAGGCACAGGTAGGGACTGCTCAGTGCTTTCAGGACCAGTCACCTGCTTGCCAAGAGGTGGTTTGGACCAAGTGGGGTGGTTTCACAGGTGAACCCATCACTCTGCAGGCGGTACTCCCTGCTCATGAGCAAGTCATGTCTCCTGGCTAATTTCGCCTACCTGTAGGTAGCCCGAGTTAAACCCTCTTTTGACTGTGGGCTTAAGGCTTTTATTTTCTTCTTTTTTGGAAGGTCCTGACGTGGTGATATTTGTTCTCATTCATTAGGGAGAAAATAAGCAGTCTCTAGGCTGGGCAGACCAGTTTAGGGGATTGCCATAGTTCTTCAAGTGATGCTCCTGAGCTGCTGGGGTGCTGTTTGGCAGGTTGAGGCTGGAGGCTGAAGCCACAAACCTTCTGTCTAGACCATCCTCTGCAGTCTTGCTCCTGTGCTTTCAGATTTTTTCCCCTGGGCATAAGTTGTCATGGGTTCCTCACAGCCATGTGATGGGCACTTACTCCTACAGAGGACTCTGCCTGCTTTCCTGCAGAGGAAGGACAGCATGTGGCTTACCATTTATCTGAGCTGTCTCTGAAGTGTGTCCCCTTGGTTCCCTCTTGCACAGAGCTTAGAAATCCTTGTTCTGAGAGAGATTGTTCTTTTTTGTTAGCTCAGTAGTGGGTAGCTTCATTTTTTTCATGATGTGGCTGAGTTAAAGAACTGCTTAGTAACAGCATGGTTTACCTTTCAAAATAGCTTTCCATCATCACTTGGGTTGTGGTTGATGGGGGAAACCACACTTTGTGCGTAACATGTTAACACAAGGTGGCATTCGCTTGAAGGAAGAGATGGGGCTGGTGTTTTTCCCTGAAAATAGTTCTGCAATTTAACTAGCCAGAACGTTCTTTTATCCTTCTTTCCACCCCCAGCTTCTCTCTGTCATCAAAGCCATTTTGTGATTAATCCAAGTGTTGTCTCCCTGAATTTTCTCCATGCACACCCGTAGGGATGGGGCTGGTTATACAAAAGAGCAGAAAAAGGGAACGTAGCTCACCGCTTCCTCCTTTATTTTCTTTGAATTGCTTCAGCACTTGAAAATTTGAATTAATCAAATCAAATTGTCTCTGTGCATATCCAGGAACCAGCTACGTTTAATCTAGTTAAGTGTTTTCTGTTCCTCCACAAAAGTCCCCGTTTCAGGGCAAAGTGCGCAGGGGAGGGCTTTCCAGAGGGTTTAGCATCCTGATGGACAGCTTTCTGCTGCCTTCATCTCTCCAAACAGAAAGCCTGGCACATATGGCAAGGGCTGGTGGACAGATTGCACTGCAGAAAATAACCATGGAGGAGAAGCAAATGTTTTACTCTGTCTTGCCTTTATCCTCTGCTCCATCAGTGAGAAGAAAGCCTCACTAACAGCCTCCTTGCGGTGGATTTTTGACTGTTGGGGTACTTTTTTTGCTTCCATTGGATATAAAAGCCCACCTGTTAACAGCAGCGGTAATGAGATACAGCTTTTGTTATGCTCTTTGCTCTAGGAAGGGAATTTGTCTTTGGCTCTACTGGCAGGTAGGTGTGGGTTGTTTTCACTTCCATTTCACTTTGTTGCTTTTCATTTATTTATTTTTTCACTGCTGCAAAATCCTCAAAGGGTTTTAGGAGCTCAAAGGAGGTTTCGTGGACAATTCTTTTTATACAGTCAGGCCAAAAAGCTGCAAACCTTGCACAATTCATGGGAGACCTGGCAGCATCTCGGGCCCCCAGGTGGTTGTCCCACATTTGGGGGTTCCTGTGGTGGGGTGGCTTCTGAAACCAAGCAGGGCTTCTGAGAAACAGGCTCTTCTCTTTCCACTTAGTAGAAAATTTAATGTATGCACAGAAAATGGATCTTCTTGTAGATTGTGAAGGCAGCCTCTGCCTCTCTTGTGAAGCAGGATGGCAGAGAAGGGCAAACACTCGTGAGCGAGACTTCAAGTAAGGTGGGCAGCTGTGCCTGCAGAGGTGGGAGTGCGGGTTCAAGTCCTTTTCTCCTCCAGGAGGGTTCAGGCTCCCTGCAGGCCAGGAGAACGGCCATCCCAACCTGGGCAGCTCTCGTTTAGCTTGGCTTGTGCGTTTTCCTTTTCCAGCTCTCCTCTTGTGCAGTAGGAATATGCAAAGTTTAATCTGTAGATGTGTAGATGTGTCTTCATTAAAGATTCATACTCTTGTCTCTTTTTCTTCTATTCGGAGATGATTTATTGGATATAGCCCTGTATTTGCTGTAAAGAATGGGTATTTCATTGCAGAGACCTCGATAGGGCCAAAATCCTCATCTTCCCTTTCTCATTCAAGACCAATTTGACTGAAGTAAAGCTATTTTAATCTTCTGGTCCCAAAATAGAAGCTATTCCATTTGTGCCGTAGAAGATGGCTGCAGGATGATCTTTGCCTGTTTGAGCAAAACCTTCTGGCCCCTTGTTTTATGTCTGGACACTGCATCCATCTCTTTCCTCTGGTGATGCCTTGGTGTTGAGCATCCCTGGGTTTGAGGTGCTGGTTTGGGGAGGAGGACGTCATCCATCTTCGCTCTTAAGTTCAGATGGTCTTGTGCTTCTTCCCCTCTGTTTCTCCTTTCTTTACATCTTTTCCTTCCCTGGTGCGATGGTTGCTTGGATCCCCATCACTTCCATGGGGCAGAGAGGGCAGTGCAGGCGTTTCTCCTCCCGGTTCCCACTGGCAGCACCTCCCGCATGCCACTGTACAGCGGGGTCCCTTAACGGCGCGGGCGGTAATTAAAGCCCTAGCCCCCTGTTGCCACGGAAACGCAGCACTCCACAAATACCAAACACAACGGTCCTACTAATTTTCCCAAACGCTCCTTATTTGCCAGATTTAAGCAGGTTTTCATTTCGCAACCTGGAAAAATGCTGTACTCCAGAAATACCCAGCAAGGGGGGCACACGTGCGCATCTTTTTCAGGATGTTATGAGTAAAAACCTGCATCTCTGAGGTGGGAAAGGAAAACCGTGGCATGCAGCCCATTGCCTTTGCAGCAATGATGCCATGTCAACATCTGGTGTAGGGCTGACACCTTGGCTGTGTGGACATTGTTTGGATGGAGCAAAAAGACAAGCACAACAGCAAAGAAATAATCAGTGGAGCGATGGTTTTACTGCAAGCCCAGCCTTCCCTGGTTGTGGTTCAGTGGAACAAAGTCACCATTCAGGCACAATTTTGTTTAGTTTGAATATAAAAATTCCATTCATTCTGCTGAACAACTTTAAAAAAACGTGGGAAAGGGTTGCTCATTGGTACAAAAAATAGGTGTATTGGATAATTGCGGCAACAGTGTGGCTGCAGCAGCAGCAGAAATCTGTCTCAGTCTAATTGCTGTGTTCTGAGTGTCTCTTGTAGCTTTTTTCCCCGACTTTGAGCTGCCAGATGCCATCTTTTGACAACACTTTCAGTTGTTTGTGTTTTCAAAAGAGGAAAAGTCTAACAGGATTACTGTCTCATAAACTTGGACTAGAATCGAATTGGGGTTTGGTGTTTGAAGACAGTGCAGCCCTCAGATATCGGTGTAATTAACATGGATATTGCAAAGTCAATACCAGTTGCTAGTTCTGCTTCACTTGTTTGCTGTATGGCTTTAATATTAAAGCAGAGATTGTATCTAATGAGCTAGGTCACGCTTATTGGAAGATGTGGAATAACACTTTTCCCCTCTAGTGCTGCGCACCACCTATTTATTCTCATCGTGTTTTTTATTACAGTTTCTGCTATCTTTTATTCTTCCACTTGAGCTAGGGTCTGCTTTGAAAACAGTTATGACTCATCAGCCTGACACTAATTCCTGTGAAGGATACTGGACTCAGAATGAAGAACTAATTTTTAATCGGTTGTGGTGTGTGTTTTTTTTTTTTTAAGCAAAGGATGTCACCACTCTCTAGTTTCCTCTTCACAGCCCTGGTGTTTGAACAAGGAAGAGGAATTTAGACACCCTGGGATCCTTCCTAGCCTAGCTTGGGTGCTGAGGTGCCATGGAGGGCAACTTCAGAAATCCCATAATGTTTTCAGATGAAGCCAGAGTGATGGGCACACTGTTGTTCAGAGTTACCAATCAATACGTAAGAGCATTTGTGTTGCCTTGCCAAGTACAAATAGGACCAAAAAGGACTGCCTGCATTCAGGATTGTATGAAGCCTTCACCATAGCTGTTCCACCCTTCCATACCCTTTCCTTCCCCACTGCAGAGGGGGAAGAAAGGGATATGCTGAGGCATCCCTGGGCTGGCAGCAGGCAGCAAAACTTTGAGCCTCGTGGGAAGAGAAGAAGCAGCCAGCACCCAGTCGCATTGAATCCCCAAGAAATTCAGGTGGATATTTTCTTACCTGCAAGCGCACAGTATAAATTAGGCATTAATTCAGTGGTTAGATACATCTTGGTGAGGAGATGTCCATTCTAGCGTGGAGCATTGTTAGCCATAGAATTGAGAGATCTGCATCTCGGGATACAGGAACACCTGAGTCCAGCAAAGGAAAAGGGGCATCACTCATCAAAGGCTGTTCTCTGGACTTTTGCTTCTGGTTAATGAAATTGCATAGGGTAGTAAACAAAATAGGAAATTGTGGTATATTAAAGATTAAGATTATTAAAGACTTCTAGAGAGATTGGTAAGACAGGTATTTTCCTTAGTTATTTGCTTCTGAGGTATAGTCAGATCTTTTTGTAAAATTTTGAGCAGTCAGTTAATGGGCTTTAAATCTCCAAGGTTTTAATAAGAGAATTTAGAAATAGATGACTTAAATCTCTGAGAGCATTCATAGCAAAATATATATTTCCATTAACTTCAAACTGAAACTAGTGTTAATTATTTGTGACTTACATAAAGAAGACAGCCATAGTAAAAGGGCTAAGTTATTGCTACAATTCCAGTTTGCTTGTGGTTTGTTTTGCTTTGTTTTGTTGTTTTTTTTACAATGCCCATTCAGACAGAAGGAATAAACATCATGAAATCTGATGTAGGTACAAAGCCTGATATCTTGTGCTTTTGTAAAAATGTGTAAAGCTTTTCCAAAGAATGTTAGTTGAATCAGTAAGTCAGATCTAGGGGAGGCCTAAGGACAAGGCTGTCTTTTTTTTAGTCTAAAATCACTCTCATGCACACTCCACTTTAAAAATAAAAATAAAACTGTGCACAGTTGGATGGCCGGTCTTGCCTAGTTCCCGAATGGATTGTGATTTAAAACTGAAAGCGGGGCACCACCTGCACTGTTAGGCTGTTGTAATGAAGTCCCAGGAGAATTATTTGCTAGGGAGTTATACGACTTGAATAACAGGCCTGGCTGGCTCTTCTGCCCTCTTTATATTTTTTTATAATTTGACTGGTTTTCCTGTTTTGCAGCTTCCCTGAGCTGATATCGTTCTGTGGAGCTGGTGATCTGCAGTGATAAGAGATACAGGGTATCTATAACATAGGGTATTATAAATGGCAGTGCTCCGCTATTGTGGATTTTTGGGATATAGATCTTCACATCAGTGAAATTTAGACCCTTTCTGCCCTCCCAGTTGTTGCTCAGACCACAAATATTCTGTTTGTGGACTTGGTAGATCGGTTGATATCTAGCACTGGGAATAGCCTGAAACTAGTCTTGGAATTGGTAATTAGGCAGCAGTGGTATATAATCGATCCAGATCCTGGTGAGTGATTCCTCACTCGTGGAACAGGCTTGCCCCGAGTGCCGCACAGCAGGGAAGGAAGCAGGCAGCAGCGCCGAAGGGAAGAAATCTTCGTGGGGTTTTGTTTTCGGGATGGTTTGTTGGTTTGTGTTTTTTTTTTTTTCCCCCTGCATCTTCATGTTGTAATCCACTACCCATTTCTCCCGCAGCACTACTGGCAGAGAGGTGGTGGAAGGGTGGTCACGTCAGCTGCAGAAGAAGAGGTGGGGTTGGTTTCTATGGTATTTATCGATGGTTTAAGCTAAGAGGGCACTGGCGGCAGCGAGAGGCAATGTCAGCCGCCAGCAGAAACAGCCTGCCCCTGGCCTCACGTGGCACCACCACAGCAAAACACAGCCAAGGGCACTCACCCCTGCACCAGCAGCGTTAGGACACTGGGATGGGGCAGGCTTAGGATCAGGTCTGTCTGCTCACCTCCTTCAGTGGTGCACAACAGAGAGAGGTGACTGAGGACAAACTCTTGTGATTTCAGTAAACGGAGCTTGTATCTGGATATAGCTTTCCTAAGAAAGAAGGCTTGTCATGGTAATTTAAAACATGACAGTGTCTCATGTGTCATCTCTCAATAACTTTTCTTATTTTACTTTTCGTTCAGAATTTATAGTAAGCTATTTTTAAAAGGTTTTTAACGCACAAGAGGATTTAGTTACAACCTTCCAAAAGAGGGGTGCAGGTACCTTTGACCATAGCAAGTATATGGCCAAAGTATATCTCGCGAATGGATTTGCTGTGTGACACTGCCTGGTGCCCTGTAGCACAGTGCCATGGGAGTCACGTAGACTTCAGAGGACAGAAGTGCTGGAAGCCTTCAAGAAGGTGAATTCAGGATGCTCGCTGTCAGAGGTCCATAACCAGAGCTCCGTACCTGCAGTGTGCAGAACGGTCCCCGGGTGTTTCCGTAGCCTTGCTCATGTAGGACTTCCTCCTTTCTTGGAACCTGGATTGCTGGGAAGAGGAGGAAGAGTCCTGGTCACAGTCAATAGTAGAAATGGGTTTAGCATTTGGACAACACACTCTTAAAAAGGCTTTCTCTGCCCGTTCTGCATGTCCCCCTCCCTCCCCTGCCTGCTGGTGTTGCAGGTACCCCCAGGTACAATACAGCACGTGCTGTCTGCTCCTCTCCTGCGGTAAAGTCGCAAATCGGTGCAGTGTTTTTCCAGAACGTTTATCTGGTTTATTTTACATTACATAAAGGACAGCCATTAGACGTGTCTCATCCCGCCTGCGTTAATCCAGTGGCACGAAGGCAGAGGGAGAGGGCTGCGGCTGGAGCACGAGGGCCCTGTGCACGGCTCTCCTCATCTGCTTTCCAATCCTTGGACTCTTACATAATACATTTAAGACTGGTTTTTTTTTTAAGTAATCCCTTTTGGGGTCTCATTTTGCATTCTTAGTCTCCAGTAACAAAGAACTGCTATGCTCTTCCCTCGTGAAATCCTTTCCAGAAGGTGCACATTATCTACGACGAGGCGGGGCAATGATGAGCATCAATTTCCACAGCAGAATAGAAGCCTGGATTACAAATTACTATTTAATCCTTTTTGCGTCAAAGGATATAATAATCCTTGTAAAATGTGCTCTAGGTCTTGTGCTTAGCTTTGTGAGGTTAAGGGGCAAAAACCAAAACAGGGATTGTCTTAAAAAGGAAGACATGGTGAAATGCGTGTGTTCCACATGAATTTCAGAATATGTTTATGACTACATTTCAGGGCTAAAAATAAAGATGATGGGCTGGTACCTAGACTAGCAGTTTTCATTTCTCCGTATGCTTGCTGCTACTCTGCTAGAATACAGTAAGTGTCTGTCATGAGTGTTGCTTGCTGAATTGCAATAAAAAATTTAGGTACAAAGTAAACATTGCTAAAATTGGATTTATTTTTTTTCCCCACTGATGAGAACATTTACCAAAACTAGTGAATGAAGAGGTCTCTTAAGAATGTGAGAAAAATTGTTTTATTTTCTAAATCATCCTGTTATGAGTGTCAAGCAATGTGACTTTGTAAGGAAAAGAAGGGTAAATAAGTCTAGGAGGGGTAAGGATTTAGTGTTCGGAACTGCAGACTGGTGGCTGCACAGTTTCCTGACCAGGCACCTATTTTAAGAGAGGCAAAGTTGAATAACTTAGAGTTTAGAAAATAAATCCCACAGTGACAGACTTACAGTCCTTTGACTGACATTATTATTGTTGCATTGATTATGCTGTAATTTTTTTAGATAAAAAGCAAAACAAGTCAGTTGTTTGGAACTGATAGCTTCATATAGTTAGTTTATTCCATATTTTTATTACTGGCCTCTGTACTAAATCAAATGTGGCGTACTGGATAGAATCAGTGTCTCTTATTGTGTAGCAACCCAGAGAGAAAAGGTAAGCGATGACATATATGCAATATTACTAATGGAAAGAACAAGGTAAGCGGTTTGTTGCTTGTATTTTTAGTGCAATGTTTTTAGACTTTTAATGTGTATTATTCTATATTAATAGTCAAAATCCAAAAAAGAGAGTAGGGCCAGATTAAAATCATAATCTCGTACTAAAGAATACATTTAATTACTTGGTCATATAACCATTATTCCACAATAGGGTATTTTTGTGCTAGACGCTAATTGCATGATTCTGGTGTGACATTGCATAATGTGGTGTCCTTGCTGTCACAAACTGGTCATCTTGCAGGTGAAAACTGTGCAGTGCAGCAGCTGTTATGAAGCCATAAAATGTTTATGTTGTGGAAGGAATAGCACTTACAGATTTTTCTTTGTTGCTCTCTTCTATGACAGATTTACAGGGAACAGGAATATTCTCTTGATCTGCCTAGCTGTTTTGTTTTGGTAAACCCAGAAAAATTCAAAAGTTCTGGCTGGAACTTTCATAATTCATGCAAAATGAGTAATTTTTATTTCTATATTTGTTGCAGAAAATGACACTTGACTGCAGAGCGTAGGTCACCCTGGAAGAGGTTACTGTCCTTTGAGCTTTACGTGAGCAACCCCATCCTATGAGGAGGAGGAGGATCCTTCAGCCTTCTTAGCTGTACAATGGGGACTACAGGTGACGACATGGCTTCGGTGGAGCAGAACGCCTCCTTGAACCCTCTGTGCTTCGAGTGTGGCCAGCAGCACTGGACAAGGGAGAACCACCTCTACAACTACCAGAACGAAGTGGACGATGACTTGGTCTGCCACATTTGCCTTCAGCCCTTGTTGCAGCCGCTGGACACTCCCTGTGGACACACTTTCTGCTACAAGTGCCTAAGGAACTTTCTGCAGGAGAAGGATTTCTGCCCGCTGGATCGAAAAAGACTCCATTTTAAACTCTGCAAAAAATCCAGCATTCTTGTTCATAAACTGTTAGACAAGCTCTTTGTTCTGTGCCCCTTCTCGTCCGTCTGTCAGGAAGTCATGCAGCGATGTGACCTGGCGGCACATCTCAAAAACAGGTGAGCGGTGTAGATGCTGGCATTGCATCTTCCTTCCACACTCGGTGGGCCACTTCCTGTAGCAGTAGAAATTGAGGGCAGGAGCTGGGGAGGGGGTTGTTGGTGGTTTTTAAATTCACAGTAGAAGGCCGTAGGAAATAGTCTGTAACTGTGCACAACTGGAGCACTGGATCCCAGTTTGGGCATCACACCAGAAATAGTGAAGAACATTTGGAGATGGTCACGGGGAGAAGGACATGATTCATATGAGTTGTCAAAAACATGATTTAGCAGAAAAACTTAAAGAAAATGCAGGTTGTTTATGGTAGGGGAAAAAAAGGGCTGAAGGAGGGGAAAAGTGAGAGATGTGAAAACTGTGTCTACAAAGGGGAAGGAAATAGTGCAATAGGAACAAAGGAGATTTAGTTCAAATTTTAGAGTGAAAAAAAGCTTTATAATCCATCTGGCACTGGCATAGATTGCTTGTGTGGTGATTGTATATCACTTTCAGAAGTGTTTATCAACACGTTAAACCAACCTTTATCAGGAACAGATAGGGCACAATTGATTTTGCTTTGAGGTAAGCAGATGGACAGGGTATCTCTTGAGACTCCTGCAAGACCTATTTTTCTCCTTTGTGTTGTGTTGGTTTTTTTTTTTTTTAAATCTGTTTACTGAACAGGCTGACAGTATGCCATGTGACCATGATGTAGTTTCCAGGATTTTTTGTTGGTTTGATTTGATTGCTTATAGAACACTTACAACACCCTGTTAGTTTGGTAGAAACATCACTTCACACCAGAGGGAAGTTTTGGTGCAGCTTTCGTGAGTGATTTTGTGTTAGAGAAATACATTCCAATATCACCTGCACCTAAATGTTTAGGACCTTATTTTGAACTGTTAATAATTTTATAGTGGTTCTGATTTATGCTGTCCTACC
>JAHREE010000076.1:95059-128515 GCA_033628505.1 Tringa tobata
TCCTTCCACACTCGGTGGGCCACTTCCTGTAGCAGTAGAAATTGAGGGCAGGAGCTGGGGAGGGGGTTGTTGGTGGTTTTTAAATTCACAGTAGAAGGCCGTAGGAAATAGTCTGTAACTGTGCACAACTGGAGCACTGGATCCCAATTTGGGCATCACACCAGAAATAGTGAAGAACATTTGGAGATGGTCACGGGGAGAAGGACATGATTCATATGAGTTCTCAAAAACATGATTTAGCAGAAAAACTTAAAGAAAATGCAGGTTGTTTATGGTAGGGGAAAAAAGGGGCTGAAGGAGGGGAAAAGTGAGAGGTATGAAAACTGTGTCTACAAAGGGGAAGGAAATAGTGCAATAGGAACAAAGGAGATTTAGTTCGAATTTTAGAGTGAAAAAAGCTTTATAATCCATCTGGCACTGGCATAGATTGCTTGTGTGGTGATTGTATATCACTTTCAGAAGTGTTTATCAACATGTTAAACCAACCTTTATCAGGAACAGATAGGGCAGAATTGATTTTGCTTTGAGGTAAGCAGATGGACAGGGTATCTCTTGAGACTCCTGCAAGACCTATTTTTCTCCTTTGTGTTGTGTTGTTGTTTTTTTTTTAAATCTGTTTACTGAACAGGCTGACAGTATGCCATGTGACCATGATGTAGTTTCCAGGATTTTTTGTTGGTTTGATTTGATTGCTTATAGAACACTTACAACACCCTGTTAGTTTGGTAGAAACATCACTTCACACCAGAGGGAAGTTTTGGTGCAGCTTTCGTGAGTGATTTTGTGTTAGAGAAATACATTCCAATATCACCTGCACCTAAATGTTTAGGACCTTATTTTGAACTGTTAATAATTTTATAGTGGTTCTGATTTATGCTGTCCTACCCCAAATATTTAAATATTAAAAGGAGGCCATGACAGAAAGAGAGAAATAAGACTATTATAAGGTTGGAGCAGATGATCCTTGCAGTCCCTTCCAAGCTGGTATGCTATGATTCTGTGATTACCAAATTCAACTAGAATGATACTTCATATTGTACAGACTAGTGCACTTTGTTCTTCCAGCAAAGCAATTGCCTCCGTACCGTGTGTGCAGTAGCCTGCTATGTGAAGATGTTCCATTTTAATCTGCAAGGCAATATCATTTTTTCTAGTGGAAAAACGTTAAACTTGTTTTGAGGGATACATTTGTCGTCTTTGGTTTCCTCTATAGGCTGGAGAGTATTTTCAGTAAATAAAGAGGGGGTTTTTTTAGTCATTATCTATTTAATTACTTGGAGTTGAGAGGTGCGTGGATCTACCCCATGAACTTCTTTCCAAGTCTTGGTCTTTGTTCAACGAAGAGCCTTGGAGACCATCTTTGGGTGAAGGGTGATGTTGCAGATGAGGTTGTTTGGGAGTCAGGCGTGGTGTAGGTGTATGTGCAGGCAGGTGCTCCACAGAGAAGTGGAAGAGGGCAGCCACCACCTCCCTTGGGAACAGCTTGCTCACATGCATATTTCCAGCGTGCCCTCTTCCTTCTTCCCCGGATCCTGAGGGGTTCCAGGGATTCAGAGCCTGGGAGGACCTTGGGCATGCAGGACACGCAGCAGCCCTACAGACTGTGGTGAGCCTGGAGTTGCCTGGGTTTTGTTGGTTGTTGTACCCACAGAATGAATATATACACATGTGCAGTGTCCGTGCCAGGGAGGTACAGGGACAAATGAGGAGCCTGTCTCTCTAGTTTTTTTTCCTTTTTTTTTTATTTCTCCACACAGTGTCCATGTTATCTTAGGCTCTTCCTTGTTTCCTCCAGGCAAGTAAATTCTGATCTATGTGATGACTTGAGGGTGGTGAGGAAGCCTAACTGTTCGATTTATAATCCTAATATTAAACTGATTTCATTTTAATAAAAAGCAAAATAAAAAAAAGCAAGACTCCTGCTACATATTTGGTTCAACTTCTGGTTTCCTACTGTCATATCCCTCACCTCTTCAGTCCATTTTCCTTGGTTGGCATCTCTTTGAATGGTATTAGGGCTGTTTTACAACAGGGCCACATAATTTATTTGTACATGGAACACTATGTAAGCTCTCTTTAGGTATATATGAAATATTAATTTACTTAATGTACAAGGTTATTATGAAATCCAAGTGAGCTGAGTCACTAGCTATTCCTGTTTGTCAGCTGGAAAAAAGCTTTCAGTTGCAGAAGGCTGCTCATTTTCAATTCCTTCTGTTGTCTTGGGATGCCAATACGCATTTTGAGTATATGGTGATTTACAGTTTTCAATTAAGTTTATTTGCAAACATGCAAACACCTCTAAATTATCATTGCTGACATAAACGATGGCAGCAACTGCATAGTTTGAATTTGATTTTATATAGATTAGTGAATCCAGTAAAATTCTACTACTGATCATTAAATGTAGGAAAGAAATATAAAATGCAGTATTATTATAATTTTCAGCATAGATTAATATAAACCAGTCTCAACAAGCCCTTATGTAAGCTAGTTTGTATTTCTGAGAAATGCAGTATGGTTGGTCAGTTTTCACTGTCTAAAAACATTCATGCTCAGGTTTTCCAGTGTTGCTTTAATCAGCTCCATTTGAGCATAGAAGCTGGAAGAAAATATCATCGTATCCGGGAGGCACCTCGGAGTGTGAGGTTACTGCAAGGTGCTCCAGCAAGGAGATAAGAGGCACAAGACACAAACTTGATTACTTCATGGTCACTAATTGCACTCCGGGATACCTCATTACAGAAAGGAAAATATTCTTGATTTATCAGTTTTCAGTTTCATCACGTTCACTTGAAAGCTGTGGTTTTCAAATTTAAAACACAATACACATAATCTGATTTAAAGGAAAAAAAAAAATATGAGTCATGCTGAGTTGTACTGTTTTTCCCAGTCACTTCCTGTAGAAAATTTGTTTACGCTTAGTAAAGTAGGTGCCAATTCCACTTCTAAATATCAAAGGTAAATTTATCAGAAGGAAATCCAACCAAAAAAAATTATTGATATTCTCTGTGTATGATGTTAATTCAGTTAATTCTTACAGATTATTCACACCTGAAGAAACTCCATTGTACAAAAACATACTCTGAAATTCGTACAACTTTTTAATGAGATGGTAAGGTATTTTGTTCATGTATTGCTTTTTAATTGGGCTTTAGTTTTCCCCTCCTATATTGTCCTATGGTAGTTGAAGTTATCAGTTTCAATGGAGACATTTTTCCAAATGTTGAGGTCATTATTCAAGCTAATTTTATGTCAAGTTAAGTTTGAAATTTATATAGGATTCTATTTTCCAGAGTTGATGAAACTATCTAGCTATTCACAGTGTGTCAGTCAGCATGCTTAATATATTGATTTAGATTACCAAGATCCACGGGAAAGTTAGTTACATAAATACAGATTTTTTTCATTCAAAATCTTGGCAATCCCAGTTACTTTGGTGTTTATGATAGTGCTGCTGAGACGTGTTCTTTCCAGCCAGCTCCACGTTAGGTGCGAGCACTGTCCCTACCCTGCTCCTTGTAGCACCAGGGGAGATCAAGAGGATCTGTAGAACTTAGCCCTCTTTTGGCAGATCTTTTCTTACACCTGGGTACATGGACAGACAACAAATTCAGAGTTTCTCCATACCCTACAGATTCTTTCCATTACTGCAAAGGTGAAGGATCTTTCCGTAGTGGTTCTTTGCTCCAAAGTCACCTGGCTCCTTGTAGGCTTCTCAGACAGATCATTGGGTGGGAGAGGCAACTGTGCAACAAAAGCCCTCTCCCTTATTTTTTCTTTTTCCTGTGTCTTCTCCGAGTCCTAAATCTAGGTAACTCCTAGTCAGTCCTTTTTTTTTTTTTTAACTTTCTTTTTCTTTTTTTTTTTTTTAATGGCAAAAGAAAAACTAAGACCCAAACACTTAACTTTCCAAAGCAGGAGCATGTTTTACTCTGAATTGCATCTGTAAATCTTGCCAGAATGGCTGCTTAAGGTCACTTTGCTGGCAACGTTTTACGAGCAATAGCAAAGGCATTTGGGTTGCTTCGCTGCAGTCTTTGCTTAAATTCAGCTTCTGCCTGGAAAACGATTTAGTGCAACTGGTTTGAGGCTGTTTGGTGTGTTTGCTTTTATCGAACCTCTAGGCTGAGCAGAAGCTGATGGCACAAGTTACAATGAAATCTTTCTTTTCAGTAGTCAGTGAGCAAATGTGTTTTTTGAGCCCCTACTGTTATTTCATGGAATACGCTGTAAACTACATCTTAATTTTGTATGAAAGCTCTTTTTATCTGCAGAGAGGGATTGCTGCTAGTGTTCCAAGAAGTCAGCTTTTAAATGAGAAACCCAGCAGACTTGGCTGTAAAAAAACTCCAAATTTTTCTTTTCTGTCTGATACAGCTTAAGAGAAGTTAAAGGTGAAAGCTATGCTTTGTCACTGTCCAGAATTGAGCAAAAGCTGATGCTGAAGGGAGGAGAGGAGGGAGTCAATGAATATAAGCAGAAGCTCATTTTACATCCGAAATAACTACTGCCCTCCGAGTTTCCTGATAAATAACATCACTCAGTTGCTTTTGCTCATTGTTTCGGTATCTCCACTCCCGAGCGTCTTGATTCATGAAAGAAATTAAAGTAATTTCTGGAAATTCTAAAAAACATTCCTGCCTTCCATCTTGCGCCTAGCCAAGATATTCTGGCTTTGTAGATTGAAATGCTGTTCTTGTAAGACACATTTCAGTCTCATTTCAGCTCTTATTTATGCAATTTGTTGTATGAGAATAGATTCCTGTACCCATAAAAACAATCTCCAATGCTTGTTTTGATCCCAAGATGCCCATCCATGTACATAACTTGTTACAAGATTTAGTCTAAAATGCTCTTTATGCCAGATATTTGGCAAAAATGGTATTAATGAAGGTGTGCACCTTTAGAGATTTATTGGCGCTTGTTAACTGTTACAACTGCTGTATGGTTTTGCTATTTGGGAGTAATACATTCCGACTGCTAATAAAAATCATTTTATGTTGCAAGTGGAAATGAAAAAATCTCCTTATAGATGCACTTGAATACCAATACTGGACTTTGCTGCTTGGTAGGTGGCATATCATGTTTAAAGACCTAGCAACTGGGGTCCCATAATTAATGTTCTCCACCAGATAACTGTTTTAATGGCAGCACAGTTCCACTATACTAGGCTGAAAGTTGCAGTCTGTTACAATTACTCGTTAATTTGGGGAAGAATCTGGCGGTTTTTTCCCTGTTTTTTTCCTTTTTTTTCCCTCGTAAAGTGCTGCACAAAAGACATTCCATTGGGCTGAGTAGGTGTGCTCAGGAGGCTGTTTACGTATCTTCGTATTAGCCTTTGAAATGATAATTAAATATCATTGGCAAAAATAAACCTCAAATCTATTTATATATCACACGACGACTTTCATCAGCTGCCAGGTAGTGATGGAAAGAGGGTGGAGGAGGACCTGGCTGTGGTTGAGAAGGCTTTGACAGAAATGGGACATTTCAAGGGATGATTTCTTTTGTTCTGTCCTGTTTTGATACAGTTTTAAAACAATAATAATAAAATTTCTAAGATGTGCTTTGCCATCCACTCAGGAAGAGTCATCTCCTCTTTACTTTGCCCTGGTGAGGCCCCATTCAGAGTACTGTGTCCAGTTCTGGGCTCCCCAGTTCAAGAAGGACAGGGAACTGCTGGAGAGGGTACAGCAGAGGGCTACAAAGATGATTAGGGGCCTGGAGGATCTCTTGTTATGGAGAAAGGCTGAGGGACTTGGATCTTTGTGGTCTAGAGAAGAGAAGGCTGAGGGGGGATCTGATCAACACCTATAAATACTTAAATGGTGAGTGTCAAGAGGATGGGGCCAGTCTTTTTTAGTGGTACCCAGTGACAGGACAAGAGGAAATGGGCACAAACTTGCACATAAGAAGTTCCATCTAGACATAAGGAGGAACTTCTTTCCTGTGAGGGTGGCAGAGCACTGGAACAGGCTGCCCAGAGACGTGGTGAAGTCTCTGTCTCTGGAGACATTCAGAACCCTCTGGGACACGTTCCTGTGCAACCTGCTCTAGGTGGACCTGCTTTGGCAGGACTAGATGATCTCCAGAGGTCCCTTCCAACCCCATATCATTGTGTGATTCTGTGAGTCAACAGCACGGTGTTTTGGTAGAAGATACCAAAGCAAGTGTCTGGTTCGTCAGGCAATCCCGAAAGGCTGAATAGGCTCTGTGGACCAAGTCTGGTGGGACTGCAGCGTGGTCCTCTGACAGTGTCAATTTTGAGTTATTCATTTGTCTGCTGAAAACCAGCACCCCTATAGCAGAGCAGTTCAGGGACACAAGGACATGCAGCTTGGGGTGGCTTTGTCCTAAACTCTTGTGGCTCATTGTGGGAGAGTGGGTCTGTCAGAGCTCCCAGAAGGCAAGAGGTTTCCTCTGCAGGAGTATTTACCCCTTTCTGTGTCGCTGCAGAAGTAGGTGATGTTGGAGATTGGTCCTTTGCCAGTGCTAAGATTTGGGGGATTGTAGGGCTAACCCATCAAGTTAAAGTATTTTAAAAGTGTTGAGGGAAGGAATTGCATCTTTCCTTTTCTTGGCCTGTTGGGATTCTTGTTTTAAGGCTGGCGTGGTGAAATGATAAACGATAAAAATTTTCTGCAGAGTTTCACCTGTAACTGTGAGTCTCTGGCCACCAAAATAAATTGAGACCAGCCAGATTTCTTAGCTGATCAGTCCCACTGTGGCAATGATTTTATGTAGTAAGTATTACCTGGGCAAAACCAAGAAGTAGGGTGGTGTTACATCATTGAAATCAGAGGAACTTTTTCAGAAAGCAAAATCTTTCAAGTAATTTTCATCTTTTGGGTTTGTACTTTCTTAACTTGGAAGAACAAGAGGACCAGCAAGTGTAAAACATGTCGTCTTGGGGGAAGCCCGAAGAAGTGATTTCTTAAGTGTGTCGTTTCATAATGTGAAATGTCTCTAATTTATGTATTTATGCATATTTCATAGCACATCTGGGTTACCTTATGCTATTCTTATAAACATATATATCATGATTTTTTAATTTATATATATAATTTTATTTATGTATAACACTGCTGGAGGTCTGGATGCTGGATGTCTTTATCAGCATTCTTTGGGCTGAATAACTTTGTTAACATTTCTTCAAAATCCCTTACATCAAAACAGTGTAACCATATAATTATCAAATCCCCTTCACAGAATGTCAGAACATAATTATGAGTCTCAAAACATTCTGGTTTAACAAGTTAGGACATCATTAGACTTCTGCTGTCTTTTACTCTGTTAACACATTTCTTTCTCCTGTTGCAAAAATAAGGCATTTCTGCTTTTGTTGTATCAAACTGTCAAGTTCTCAAACAGGGAGTCCTTTCAAGACCGTTGTTCCTTTTCTTTCTGACGCTGCTACAGCACAAGCATCTTTAGGTGGTCCACAGCTCCAGGAGCAGGAACATTAAGGAGGACATCAAATACTGTAAGAAGTGAAATATCAGACGCTGGCAAAACTGTCATGCAGGCAGATGTAAGATTGATGTCCACATCCAATTATCTATACGTAAATGTAAGACCAGTCGATAAATGAAGGCTTTCTGTGAATTTGCAGCAATGCAGCCCTTCTTTGCAATAAACTGTTGTAGGATTTTAGACATAAGCAAAAAAAAAAAAAAAAATTGCATTAAGAATAATGGGAACTCACAAAAATGAGTTTATAGTGAAAAGCGCCAAATGCTGATGGAGCATTGTTACATGAGGGAAAGCAAAAAATTACACCTCCTGTGTGAAGTCAGGAAGAAAAAAGGGGAGACAGGAGGAATACGAAACACCTTCTGCTGATTCAAGAGGAGATGATGATCAGAGCTGTTACTTTTGCTAACTTTTCATACAAACTCCTAGACAAGCATTTTTTTTTTCCAGTTTTTTAACACTTAGATTGCAATATAGGTAAAATTTTCATCTCTTTCCTCATGAATGACCCCAGGAAAATACAATGCTTCCTTCTCTTGGCTTATTAAGTTGAAAGGAAATTGCTTCAGTGGCTCTCCAAACATATCTTGGAAGGGGACTCCTCTTTTGAGGAATTTTATGCCAGTCCTGTTTAATCTTTCCAGCAAGGTTTTCTTCCAGAAACTGGAATGTGTGTAACAGAATAAGTTGGCATTCAGAAGGTGTTACAGCACATTTACTTCACAGCAAAAAAACTACATTGTTGAAGTTTTGTGAAGAAGGTAGTATTGTTTTGGAGTTCCGTTCACTAAAAAAATGACCTTTAAGTCCAATGTGTTCAGTATTTTTTTTATGGAGTACTTGGCCATTTTGTGCTACAAACATTGCTGCAGGCTTGAAGCACGGTGTAAACGTTGTCTTCACAGGTGTCCTGGGGCTTCCCATCGAAGGGTTGCTCTGGAGAGAAGGAAAACCAGCAAGGTGCAAGGCGAAGCAGAGGGCGAGAGCGGTCCCGGTGGGACGGAGCAGCCTACCAGTTTATCTCCGGACGCAGATCAGGGAATAGTGCCAGCCGAGCAGAGCTTCACCTCGCCAGCCCTTCCCGCCTGGACAGATGAGCCCAGCATCGACAATCCGCCTTTTGAGGAGAGCACAGTAGCAGACAGTATGTCATCACTTATCTTCTCAAGTCTCTTTTATCAGATGTGGAAACATTTGTAGCCTTAGAGCCTGTCTCTTACCAAACGTAAATGTGCGTCTTCATCTTGGGCTCTTTTCTTTTGCAGTTCCTCCAGAAATATTCGTGAGTTTTGGTTGTGTACAAGTATACACCTGGGATAAGGTCACAGTTAGGAAGGAAAGAAATGTCTCCGAGTGTGTACCAGATATCATGGTGCTGCATCATCATGTATCATATCATGTTAATCTGCTAGTAGCACTGGACTCGCACTGAGTCGGAAGGAGTGTATTTTCTGTAAAATTACAAAAGTTGTTTTCTAAGACGAGATTTCTTTTCCCCTCTTCCTCCTGGCCTGGATCAGCAGCCTTCCCACACACGGAGTGCTGTCCTGCTTGAGCAAAAAGGCAGCTGAGTAACTCCTGCATCCACCTGCACCGAACGAGCAGTAACGTCTCTAGCTTCTGGGATCTTAGAGAGGAAGCGCTGGGCCTTACCGCAGAGGAAGGTGGTCCTGTCCCCTTCCTTCTCCTCTGTATTTGCCATCCCTTAGCATCCCCCTTTTTCATTTTCAGTTGTCTCCATGTTTGCTTCAGAAATGGGCTCTTCCTCTGGGGTAACTCATTGGCAGCCCCCAGTGCAGTCGTGAGTCCAGCTAACAAAGGGGCATGACCAAGCCGTGTGCCGTGGGGTAACCCCTAAATCACATTTTTATCGTCGTCACCAAATGTGAATACGCAAGTGACCCCATTGGAGATGTAGTATATGAAATTTATTATAAAGGACAGGTTCCAAAGGGTTCAGAACATCCTTTCCAATCCAAATGGCCCCATTTCAGGAAGCATGGATGCTACTAAGTCGTTAGAGAGCTGTTTCTAACGAGCTAGGTGTTCCAACAACTAGTGGAACTAATCCGATTGCACTTGCTTAGTTTGTTGTTAAACCGTTGTCGTGTGGCTTGTCTGCGTTGTCCTTTGGTGATTTGCTTTATTGAAAGTAAACGAGCTATAAAGGATATTAATCATCTTTCTTTTTAAAAATAATTGGCAGCAAATCAACAGCCTCCTACCTTGCCTGAAGGAGAGATCACTACTATTGAAATTCATCGATCCAATCCTTATATTGAATTAGGAATTAGCATAGTGGGTGGCAACGAAACACCTTTGATCAACATTGTCATTCAAGAGGTTTATCGAGATGGGATCATTGCCAGAGATGGAAGACTTCTCGCTGGAGACCAAATACTTCAAGTATGGAACCTAATTACATATTCTGTCTGCTTGCTTTCCGTTCACTCCTTGCAGAACTGCCTGTTAACTGAGATGGAAGATTTTCCTTGTCAGACCATGTTGTGTAAATGTTAGCTCTACAATTACCAGTTGGAAGGCAAATTAATATTCAGAGCAGAGCCTGTTGTTCTAGCACTTTTGGCTATCACGCTTTATGCTGTCTGTTGGACCAGTCCCTGGAATGATTTTTCCTCCTTAGCACCTCTTATCGATGTTTAAAATATGAGTTTATTTTTCGGTTTTTAAATGTTGTGGGACTTGGTCTTTATTTCAGCTTTATGCGTGCTTTCCGAAGGAACCCAAGGTTACTTCTGGCTAACATGGTGGCATAATTTGTTCTATGTAAAAAGCAATTTGGGGATTGTAAGGCTGACTTCATCTAAGCTGCTATTTTATTCTGGCTTCACTGTTGCCTTCCAATAGCCTCGACAGTTGACCTGCATCTTTCAGTACGCGTAAAAGAGTCAGTGATATTCTTCACTGGTGTGATTTGAAGCAACGTGATCTAAATATTTTTGCCAAAGAATTAACCAGCTTAAATTTGAATTGTTTGTTTGTGGCTGAGCGTGTATTTTTGTTACAGTTTTAAGTAATCCACAGTAAAAAGATCAAATTCTATTCATTTTGGAGTTTTAATTTTATATTAGGGGAAAGGGTGGTTTATAGGACTCTTAAGAAGGCAGTAACTGAGTTCTACAAAAACAGGACAGTCCTTCAGCTTTCTTCTATTTTTAATCATTCCTCCTGAAAATAGTATATTACCATCATCTCGAAATTACTTCAGTAACAATGTTTGCTTTTGATCTGACAGCCTAAGATCAGTCCGAAAGTAGTATCAGCGTTTTCATTTCACTTTTTTGAAATCAAGTTGTTAGAAGGAGCTTAAATACTGTAGTTACCCTTGGAATTAAATTAGTTTGCACTTCAGAAAATAAAGTTCCTTTTGAGAAACCTGTCTTTTTCCTCTTATGGAGTGTTAGCAGAGTAGCTGGCCAAGAAAGCAACCCAAGAGGTTTGCGAAATGTTGCCTTTTTAACAAGCAGTTGCAGACTCTGATTGAACACTGCCTAATTTATTTCGATACTCAAGGGCTCTCCTTGGTTGCTAGAATAGGGAGCTTGTGCTCCAGCAAAGCTTTTGAAATTCTTGCTGTTTGGGCAGGTGTCAATTATAGTTTCCAAAGGTCTAAGTGGTAATAAATTGACTATAAATAGGATTTATAAGCTACAATGAGTCTTCCCTGTCGATGTGCTGGCACTGAGGCTGTCAGATGCTGGGGGGTGTCCACGGGAGTCCTGTTGTCACACCGAGGGAGAGGTACAGGAGCTAAAAGCCAAATTTTTTGGAAGATAGAGTATCTTTATTGCTTTGAATTTACCTGTGCAGGTGCTGAGCTGTTGTATTAAAATGTCCAGGCTCAGTCTCTGCCAGCTGTAATTAAGTGCGGTTAGATGCAGCTCAGTGTGCACACTTCAGTCGGGTATTTCCAAAAATGTCTTCAAAGGCTTTTATGAGCCATAAAGGACTAAAAGAAAGCCAGAAAGGACTGCGAGGTGAAAGTCAGCATTTTCTTGCCCAGTCAGACAAGAAGTATTACCCTTTAAAGATCTGAGGGAACAGCATTTAGTTACAGCTACATAAAAACGTATGTTGTCTGCAAGGTATAGATAGGTGCCTAATATTTTCAAAGTGCTCTACAAATTGTCCCTTTTCTGTGCTGGACTGTGACTGTAATTCATGTAAAACATGACCTAATGAGAATCTCTTTCCCCAAGAAATGCTAAGGCTGTTTGATTCTGAAATTGTGAACTGCCTTGTAGAAAGAATTACTACATTTCATTGCATATATTCTTCTGTGCCCTTTGAGTGCTTCCATATTTTATGTATTTACTTTAGCTAGCGACAGCTAAAAATAAAACTAGATTTAATTTAAGGGCTCTAACAGAAGAGCCCTAGTGGGTTTGCCTGGTGGCAGCTCTAAATGTATTTCTCCTAGCTGTGCCTCCTTTCCCTCTGCCCAAGGTTACAGCCTGTCTCAGGGCAGCAGCAGGCCAGGACATGGCCACGGTTCAGTGTCTGAACCTCACGGTCCTGCTGGGAGTGATGGCTTTGTCCTGGGCATGGGGCTGGAGGTGGCTCAGTGAGGGTACGGCCACCCGTTCGCCCCGCTGAGACCACCACGGCCAAATCGTTTGGTATTGACCTTTCGGTGCCCCTCAGCTCAGACATGTGATGTAAATGTCACAGCTGTCATGCACAGATTTCTAAGTCTTTTCACTTCCTTTTTTTTTTTTCTTTTTAAGTGCTAATGTTGCTATTAGATGATGGGAAGCTGCAGATTTATATTTTTTACTTACTTAGGTTGCAATAGGGACCATTAAAATCTTAGGAAAGGCAGGTCAGTAGAATCCATTTGGTGTTAGTTTCTATCTGCTGAAATTGTGGGGCAGGGGTTCCTCCATCAGGGCACAATAGAACGTGCTAAGGAGGAAGTTTGGATGTTAACTTTGAAACCCTTCTTACGGAACAAGGCAAATAGAGCTTTTGTGCAGGTTTTTGTGGCGCTGCCAAATCTCACTGCCCTGTCAATTTTTATCTTAACTTTATAGTGCAAGAAATGACTGAAGATTACTGAGCAGTGGGCCACATAACAAACACAATTCTTGTTTATAGGCAATGAAGGTTTCATCAGTTTTTCACTTACAAACCGAATTTTGAGTGATACAGGTTATAAGTCTGAAATTCTGACCCAGTTGAAGTCGGAGGAAAACCTCCTAAGTTCATGCTAAGGCTTGAGAATTAGTACAACCACCTTTTTGTGGTGTCTTAATTAACAGTTTTCATTATTCTGGACTTCAAGGGTTTTTTAAATTTTCCACATCATGGAAGTAGTGCATATTGATATGCATAAGTTTTCTTTGAAGATTTGGATGTATTCTTTTTTTATAGCTATTATTTTATAGTTTTAAGTGTTCCTGGGCTTGACACTGAAAGCACATGGGAAGTTCTTGTCCTGGAGAACAAAAAATGTGAAGATCTAAGGAAGACAAGTGTAGCAGACCAGGAGAAAAAAAAAAAAGAAAAAACCAAAAAACTGGACTGTAATGGCAGAGGGTGATCACTGTTAGAGAGATGCTGTCACCTTTGTGGGAAAAGGCCTCAAATTGCACCTGGGGCGGTTTAGGATGGATATTAGGAAAATTTCTTCACCGAAAGGGTTGTCAAGCATTGGAACGGGTTGCCCAGAGTAGTGGTTGAGTCACCATCCCACAGGTATTCATAAGATGTGTAGATATGGTGCTTACGGACATGCTTTAGTGGTGGAGTTGGCAGTGCTAGGTTTAATGGTTGGATTCGATGATCATAAGGGTCTTTTCCAGCCTAAAAATAAGTTTGCAGATTGGGCAGCCACAGTAGGTTTGGAGGAGAGGATGGAAGGATGAGCGAGGAAGCCTGGTAGGATCAGATACGCAGGTTGCTCCAAGGCTGGTTTTGCAGTGAGCTCTGGATTGAGTTTGGAAAGGACTTCCACAACCATTTCCATAACCAGGAACAATTAAACGCATGACATTATCATTCTTATTATTTGTTGTTGTTGTTGTCTTTCAGGTCAACAGCTTTGACATAAGCAACGTGTCCCACAACCACGCTCGCGCCGTGCTGTCCCAGCCCTGCTCGGTGCTGCACCTCACCGTGCTGCGGGAGAGGCGCTTCGGCGGCCGCACGCACAGCCACGCCGACAGCCCCGGCTGCCCGCGGGAGGACAGCTTTCAGGTCACCCTCCACAAGCGGGACTCCAGCGAGCAGCTCGGCATAAAGCTCGTGCGCAGAACGGACGAGCCGGGAGTTTTCATTCTCGACCTCCTGGAAGGGGGGTTGGCTGCTCAGGACGGCAGGCTCTGCAGCAACGACCGCGTACTTGCCATTAATGGACACGACTTGAAGCACGGGACACCTGAGCTCGCTGCTCAGGTTATACAGGTAATTTGCATTTTCCCTCCCCGAGTCCTTAGCTCAGCTCTATTTCTTGGGCAAAGCCTGGGGTAGAGTCTGTCCTGGGCAGAACAGCTTGTGTAACACCTACAAGCCTGCAGGGATGCAATTTGCTGTGATTTATGTTCTGAAAATAATAGCGCAAAACAGGGCTTGCCTTGGCACCTTAACAGATGAACTTCACCTCCTCAGAAATAAAAGTGCATTAGTCTTCCCTGGCATGCAGCCTGAAGGTTAGAAGGCTGTTCGTGTGAGCAAGGAGAGCACCATGTACCCTATTGCTTAGCAGAAAAAAAAAAAAGAAAAGGATTATTATCATATTTTTATATGTACTGTAGTTTAAATCTCTCAGTAAGCTCTATAAAAGTGGGATTTGTTTTGTATTGATTTGCTTGTGCATGGAATTGGAGCTAAAACAGGAAAGTGATTTGTCAAACTCCGAGGAGGCAACAGGTAGCAGCTGGGAAAGAAAAAACAGGTCTGCCATGAGTCCCGTGCACTAAAACTCATTTTCTGGGTATTCAGGAAAGGGCTATTCCCAATGTCTGGACAAAAATTTTACCCAAAGCTTGATGCAGTGTGACATACGACCCTTCCCTGTTCCCACAGGAAAACCTTTACTCCATGGCTTTCTCCCAGTCTGTAAGGAAACAGCTGCAGCACATCGCTGCTTCCTGCTGATGGGATGTTAGTGAAAATCGCTCTGTTTTTAGGAAAGTTGGAATAAACCAGTAGTAGGTGATTGCAGTCTAGTGCAGTCGTCTTTACTTGGCTCAGCACCACATAGAGAAGTCCAGTACAAATGAGTAGTACGTATTTGTTTCATGAATCCTTTCAAGAGCTTCCCGTGCAGTTAAAGAAAAACTACAATGATCTTGGGAATTTTAATTTCCGTTTCCCAGTTTTTTGTATACTGTGAAGAGGTCAGAATTTTACGCTGGGTAACTTTCCTCTATTGAGGTGCGGGTTCACGGCAACAGAAAGAGTTGATGTTTTATTTAACATTTGGTAACTGAGTCTCCTGATACTCCCCAAAATCCAGAATTTGACAGTCTGCTCATATATAACATCATTCTTGGAAGTCTTTTTGGAAAGTACCAGAGGTGTTCAGAGCTTTTGACCAAAATCTGCAGATGTGTGGGCGTTTCTTTCTCTTATTGCTACATGTTGCGGAAGTTCACAGAGGCTGCAAATGGAATTGGATCATTTTTGATGTTTGAAGCTTTATAACACAAAGTGAGAAATGGTCCTTTTGGCAGAGGATTTTCAGCTGATGTAACATCAGAGGCAAAGGAGGAGTGTTAATATCCCCTCCATTTTGGGGGGAATTGCAGCAAGAAGCAAGTAAGGGGCTGTGCAGTCTAAGCAGTCGGTGGCACCCCCAGGAACTGGAAAACAAGTTATGCTGTTCTTGTTTCATATTGCATCACATGTTTTCCTCTCTCTCTGCTGATAATCAATATCCTAGCAACTTCATTACTTTGTTTTATATATTCGACAGGCTAGTGGGGAGAGAGTGAATTTGATCATCTCTAGACCCCTGAAGTCACAGACGGTCAGTATTATCCGAGACACCGGGACCCACAACAGCAACCCACACCAACACCAGTCCCAGCAGCTCTTTCACAGCAGACCCAACTCACATAAGGTTGGTGTTTCTGACTCTAAGAGGTATAAATACCATTGTACTTGTGATGGTGTAAGTGTGTAGCAAGGCAAGAAGAAAGGGTTATATCTTCTTTCTTGCCTATGTAAAAATAAAAACAAAGAAAAGATGAAGGCTTCCAACTACTCGAGTCCTGCATCGTGTCTGGAGTGGGAACAGAAGATATGAAACAGCTTTTTGGTATTTTTTTAGATTTGCTGACTGCAGTGACAGAAGCAAATTCTCTGAGCTCTTATAGCTGTGGTTGTTAGAACTTGTCTGAGAAAGTGGTTTATGTCTTACTGCTGCAAGGGAGAGCTGTCATTCAAGACAGTTATTTTTTTGTTGCCACTCTACTGGCTGCAACCAGCAAGGAAAGGAGATGTGGTGCACACCATGCAGCATGTAAAGAGCATGCTGGAGGGATGTGTCATCTTCTCCATGGAGCCAGCAGTGCTGGCTCCAAGACTGCTGATTCTGCAGAGTCAAGCAGGGAGAGAGGCAGAATAAAGAGACTTTGATGAAGCTAGTGTCAAATTATCTGGAAGACCTGCAGAAATAAAGCCTGTGCTTGAGGTGTTTTTGTAGTTAGAAAAATATGACTTCTCACTGTTGAGAAGTTGATTTCGTGAAATAATTGTCATATTGGCCATGTCAACCAAGCCACCTTTCCTCCTGTCCACTCTGTTGGCATAACTGTTTAACGTCGTACTTCTGTTGGGAAGATTTAAATGTATTGATAGTATTTTCTTTTAAAAGTTTGGGTCATATCAGAAGAGACCAAGTGAGGCTCTAGGAAGTTTGTTTTCCTCCTGAGGGACAAAGGTGAAGCTCCTCAATACAGTTAGTGGGCCCACAATATTAGGCCATATCAGCACGATGGCTACTGCTCATCTGTATCAGAGCTTGAGCCCACTTTCCATCTGTCAGCATGGGTTGTGTTCATATCGTGGTTCCAAAGTTGATCTGTTGGCTGAGCTGATTTCCCTCACATATCAATACCATCCCTAGGCTCTTCCAAAGTAGGAAGTCCCATCTAACAGCAGGTGGATATTTCCCATGTTTCATACCATTTATCTTTGCCTCTCTCTCATTAACCTGCAGTTGGCTTAGAAGTCTTGTGGCTTAAAAAATGTTTATATAATTGCCTGGCACCAGCCAGTTAGTCCTATAGCCTGGAGACTTAAAAAGGAGCTGTCTTTATCAGCTATGGTATGTGTACATATAGCTACATATGTATATGTGAGGAGCAGAGTCAGTCAAAAGGAGCAAGTGGCATTGGAAGTAGAAGGCAGCAGTTGTTGCTGTTTTCCAAGAGAAGGCAGGGAAATAAATAGGTATTTGTAGTTGGAAGAATCTCCCAGGTCATTTCTTCTGTTATTTTGGATTCCTTGCAAATATTCTGTTGATTTAAGATGCTACTAGAGGTGTCCGTGCTGTGGTTTGAATGTATCACTAAATATCCCAAAGAGGAAGGGCTTCAGCAAATAAAATATATTTTGAATCAGGTTTAGATCCTTTTGGTGGAGCAAAACTAAATACGGGTTAAACATTATAATTCAGGTGTTAGAAAATGAAATACAAGATCTCTTTTTGCTTCGAGTTTGGGTCTTCATTGTAAATCCTTAGTGAGTCTGCACAAGGCACCCATTACCAGCCTATAGCATTGATTGGCATTTGTTACTTTGTGTTCTGGGAGATTCTCCATGCCAGCTGCGAAAGAAAACATGACGTATAAGGGCTCTGAATGGTCTCTCTTTGTCATCATGAAAGCACATGTGTGTTTTCATATCTTAGAAGCTTCTTTGTAGTTCCAGGCTGTATTCTGCCGACCGATGAGGTAATGCTGATGTTCACCAAGACATCAAAAGATTTGTTTCTGGTTTGTGCCCAGTCCTTTGACCATATGATTTTGTAGTGCAGTCCTAAAATTTAGCCTGTTCCAGTGTGGGATGCTGAGAAAAACTGGAGTGAGATTTTCAAGTAGGGCCTTTATAAATTTTCTGTCCATATTTATGTATCTACAGGAGTGGCTTTTTTTTTTTTTTTTCTGACCTGTAGTAGTGCCAGTTTGCACTACTTAGTCATAGAATGGTTAGAGTTGGAAGGGATCTTAAAGATCATCTAGTTCCAACCCCCCTGCCATGGGCAGGGACACCTTTTAAATCATTCAGTATAAGTGCCAAATTATAGCTTTGGGGTGTATTTAGTTGTGTTTTGTTCTGGTTTGGGGTTTTTTTTTAAAAGTTTTAACAATGTTATTTATCCTTCTCAAACAGGATCTCTCCCAGTGTGTTACATGCCAAGAAAAGCACATTACTGTGAAAAAAGAGCCACATGAATCTCTGGGAATGACAGTGGCAGGAGGCAGAGGTAGCAAAAGTGGCGAACTGCCCATCTTCGTGACAAGCGTGCAGCCTCACGGGTGTTTGGCAAGAGACGGCAGGATTAAACGAGGTGGGGCTTGGTTTCCCTGATGGCACGGGTGGCCTCTGACTGCTGTTTGATGAGTACGTGCTCTGGAATCAGGTGGTGTCAAAAAGTCTTTTCACAGATGTAGGGAAGTGCTGATGGATGCTTTGCTTCATGTTTCAACAGTGGAAATAGAGTATGCAGTATGGCACTTCCACCTTTTCTAGGAAAGGGATGTTTAGAGAACGGTAGCAGGGGAAGTAAATAAGATCAGGAAATGTCTGGTTAAATTCTTTAAAGCTGACAGTAATCCCCTGAGCTGGGGGTCTGGTGTGATGCTTAGTGCACGCATCCTGTTTTTGTGTTTAATGCGCTGGGCTGGGCCCCATCTCTGTCCGAGAAATCTCGGGCGGTCAGTGCAGTCTCTGAACAGCAGGCATGCTCTGATGACTGGACACAGTGCACCCTGGCCAAGTTCACCCCCAAAGCTGCGTCAGTGTTGTCTTCAGGGATGCTGCAGCACCCATCCGTGTTCCTTGGCGTTGCAGAAGGGCACCGGGCGGTGGAGGTTAGGCTGGGTGCAGGAGGAGGTTAGGCTGGGTGCAGGAGGAGGTTAGGCTCGGTGCAGGAGGAGGTTAGGCTGGGTGCAGGTGGAGGTTAGGCTGGGTGCAGGTGGAGGTTAGGCTGGGTGCAGGTGGAGGTTAGGCTCAGTGCAGGTGGAGGCAGTCCTGCCCCATCGATAGCAAAGCATTTGATGGTTAAAAAACATTATGCCGTATGTGAAACAAAGGCTGCCTGTGGGATCTCTGCCATTCAGAGTTCACAGAATTACAGGTTGTTTTAGGCAAGAAATTTAGGGAAAAATAAAAAAACAACAACACTTCACAGATTGCAAATTTAAAAAGAACAGTGTGGGAGCATCCTTATATACTTCTGAGAGAGGGAGATTTACACCCACATACCAACAGGTAGGCTTCCTTTTTCTGTACTACTATGAAAAACACACTTGATGGAAGAATTGCAATTACTCTGTCATTGTGTAACTTTAAAGTAGCCACAGCAGCAGCAAAAAGTGATTTCAAGTTAAGCTGCACCCCAATTTTAGGTTTCCCTGAGAGGAAAAAGCTTTTAAAAAATGAGTCTCATTACAAATGTGACCCAAGTGTCCACACTTTTCCTTTGGATTTTGCTGGCTTTCGTCGGTAAGTGAGACATTGTGTGAAAGAGCAGCCTGTCACCACTTGGACAGTAAATGACATTCTTGTTTTCTTCCTGAGGCTTTTTTAAAATATTCTGAAATAGAATAAAAATTGCAGCAATTTTTTTAGTAGCTTCAACTCTTTCCAGATTACCCTTGTAGAGACGCTATATTCTATAGAATCATAGAATGGTTAGAGTTGGAAGGGACCTTAAAGATCATCAAGTTCCAACCCCCCTGCTGTGGGCAGGGACACCTCCCACCAGACCAGGTTGCTCAAAGTCCCATCCAGCCTGGCCTTGAACACTTCCAGGGATGGGGCATCCACAACTTCTCTGGGCAACCTGTTCCAATGTCTCACCGCCCTCACAGTAAAGAATTTCTTTCTGGTATCTAGTCTAAATCTCCCCTCTTCCAATTTAAAACCATTACCCCTTGTTCTGTCACTACACTCCCTGACAAAGAGTCCCTCCCCATCTCTCCTGTAGGCCCCCTTCAGATATTGGTAGACTGCTATAATGTCTTCCCAGAACCTTCTCTTGTCCAGGCTGAACAGCCCGGGCTCTCTCAGCCTGTCTTCATAGGGGAGGTGCTTCATCCCTCTGATCATCTCCGTGGCCCTCTGCTGAACCCATTCCAACAGGTCCCTGTCCTTTCTATGTTGAGGACTCCAAAGCTGGACACAGTACTCCAGGTGGGGTCTCACGAGGGCAGAGAAGAGGGCTAGAATCACCTCCCGTGACCTGCTGGTCACGCTTCTTCTAAGGGACTGGGTTTTGTACCAACCTTTCCAGTAGTTTTTGAATTCCATTTTGTTCTCCTGAGTAACAAGTTAGAAAAAGCAGATGACCTAAAACACTCCGTGGAGCCGTATTTATCTACAAAAGTTGGTTACTTTGTGGTGCCTGCATTGTTCTTCCTTCCCTTCTTAAGTTAGGGTGGACCTAAGATCCACTACTGGAAACGATTACGTCGTGGCATCTGCAATAGCAGTTGCAGCCAAGATGGTGAGGTGCTTAGGTAATTTCAGTCTCAAATTTTCAGGGTGATACACCATAGAAGCGACAGCATTTGATCTGTTCTGTGAAAATAAATGATACTGATCCATCTTAATAGTTCAATAGCTTAATGTTTCACACTGACAGCGTGAGGCTTCAGAGCTGTTCACATTCTCAGGCTGTTAGTTCAGATCGCCTCAGCTCCAAAAAATACAGTAGAAACCCTGGCGTGGGAGGTGCTGTCGGTAAGAAGGACTCTGGCAGACTGATGTGCTCTCCCTTGTGCCTTTGAACAGGTGATGTGCTGCTGAACATCAATGGCATTGATTTGACTAACCTCAGTCACAGCGAGGCGGTGGCCATGCTGAAGGCTAGTGCTGCCTCTTCAGTAGTCGCCCTGAAAGCCCTGGAAGTCCAGATTGTAGAAGAGCAGCCCCAGGCTAATGAAGAACAATTGAGTACCATCAGTGAAAATGAATATGATGCCAGCTGGTCACCATCGTGGGTCATGTGGCTGGGACTTCCAAGGTATGGAATTAATTGATAAATTAATTAGTTACTAGTTGCAAGCTAAGTCCGGGAGAGACACAGAAGCAGAGACCTTATTAGTTGCAGCCCATCTGCCCTTGCTTCTACCTGCCCGACCCTCTCAAATACGTTCAGTTGGCAGTGCCCTTATGAAGAGGTTGTGAACAGGAGCAATGTTTCCTAAGGAAGCTGGAAGATTGGTTTGGTTTATTCCTTCAGAAACTACCCACGTGGATTCTTCTCATTGAACACAAGTCATTTTTTCTATTGTTTAGCCATAGCATAACTTTCTGTTGAATATCTAAACCCAGAGAGATTATTAATAAAAACACAAAGTATATACCCACATGTCTCCTGGCTAGTCTGCTACCTAAAGGTATGAGGCCAAATATATTTTACAATATTGGACAGGCTTGGCATTCTGACAGACTCTTGACACGGGTCTCTCGCACAGCCTGTAGTTACAAATCCCCATGGTTTGGGGTTTTCTTCAAGAACCCACTACCCACGTCTTCCAAACATAAAAACTCTTCAAGGTTTCCCTCCAAGTGAGCTCCTTCCTCTTGACTAACCTGCAGTCTGCTGGACATCACCAGGTCTCATTTTCACTCTTCTGTTTTTCACTCTCTTGTGGCCATAGCTGTAAGCTCATTGTGGCATTGCTTGCTGTCAAGTAGAACTCCCACTACAGCGAATAGCTGTTAACCTGCGTGCCCTGACTGAAGTTAATTCCTCTTCCTCTGATAGGGTTACCGGGCTCAAGTCCATAGTTCAAACATAAAACCAGAACAAGAACCAGGCATATTGGTAGCAGAATGCCGTTGAAGATAACAGACACATGCGCTGGCCCTCCAAAGATTTCACACTGTTTCTGAGTTTTACTATGAATTAATTTCTCTTCCATTAATTAGTGAGTTACCTAATCCCAATAAGCAGCTCTCAGATTTGGCAAATGTGCTTCCTTTCCACACTTCAGCAGAGGTTTCTTGCTTATACCCTACACATGCCCGTGTGTGGACCTTAAAGTTATGCTATGCATTGTGCTGCTGTTCTTTAAAGGAGTGTTGTACATCAGTAAAGAACTTGGCATCTTTTTTACCCAAAAGTTAATTTCTATGTTGTGGTTTGTTGTTTTTTTTTTTCTTTTAATTACAGTCATTGCCAACTTCATTGGCAAGAATTAATTTTCGTGGGGGAGATAACGTATACTGGTACAGTTAATGAAGCATGATCTGAATAATTTACATTTTGTGTAATAAAATGGTTAATCATTTATATTTTCATTACTGGTGATGCATCAGTTCAGAGGTAGCGAAGATGATGCATGGAGTTCTGGATCTTTACTTAAAGTAGAAAAAGCCTAAACTGACTGGGGGTGGAAGAAAAATGCTCTGCGTTTTTGACTTGCGAACTAAATGTGTCAGGCATCCGTTTTCCACCCACACTCTTGCCACCTGTGAAATCCCTAAAATGCCATTCTATTGCTGTCAGTTTACAGAGTTAACTGTGTTTAGGTGATTATTCCAGCACTGCATTATTTCTTTCAAAGCACTTTTCTACCTCAGGATTGTGGGGCTTTTTTTTGGTAATAAGTTTGAATATTGCAAAATTACTCTGGGAACAGAAGTGGAATCCATCTCTCCCCTGCTCTCCCACGCTTAGCACAGTGGTAGTGATGAGACAGCAGGTGTTGTGCCTACTATAAAAATATCTATATGTGGTATACATGAGTTTGTTTGGTTTTTTTTCCCCCTTGCTATCCTTGTGCTTCCATTCCACAGCTGCCTACATAGCTGCCATGACGTAGTCCTGCGGCGCAGCAATTTGGGGAGCTGGGGCTTCAGCATCGTCGGTGGCTACGAGGAGAACCACACGAACCAGCCTTTCTTCATTAAAACGATTGTTCTTGGAACTCCCGCGTACTTTGATGGAAGATTAAAGTAAGCTAAAATAATAGTAGTAATGGCAGTAATAATTATAATCAACACTTTTAAATAGTTGGTGCAACTAATTGCTTAAGGAAATACGCTGTAGCACCTTGTGCCAGAGGGGATCATGCAGCCCAGTAGAGCTTTGCCTCCATGATGAGTGTGATGCAGGGAAGTATGAGGTGTTTCTGCTGGGGAAAGGGTGTCTGTCAGAGGTGGTGCTTGTGCTGGCACC
The DNA here is from genome assembly GCA_033628505.1 of Tringa tobata. Classification (NCBI taxonomy): domain Eukaryota; kingdom Metazoa; phylum Chordata; class Aves; order Charadriiformes; family Scolopacidae; genus Tringa; species Tringa tobata. Next base: position 117,918 of record JAHREE010000076.1, read on the forward strand.
TCTGCCATCTCCTGTCCTCCTCCCCAGCTGCAGTGCTGATGTCACCTGCTGTCTCCATCTCCCTGTTGAACGCTCCTTTAGGCCAAGAGACACTGGAAACTGTATATGTGCAGAACCTGGCTAGTTCGTAACGTTTTTGTCTAGAAAATCACATTTACTTCTTTAAAGTGAGGAAAACTGCTTTATCCTTTCATATAGCCTTCTGAAGCCACTGCTGGAAACTCTGGCCCTGAAGATGGGTGCTGCTGCTTTAATGGAAAGGCAAGAAAGTAGTTGAAAAACTCAGTACCTCTGAAAAGAGAGTTAAGGAACCAAGTCGCCATGTCAGTGCCCTAAGGCTCATTAGTTGGCAGGAAAAACGCTGAGAAATGAGGAGAGTTCAGTGGAGGCCTCTAAGATGGTGTGAGCTGGAGTACTTGCCCTACAAGGAGAGGCTGGGGGAGCTGGGCTTGTTCAAGCCTGGAGCAGAGATGTCTTCACAGACACCCAACAGCCCCTTCCAGTACCTGCAAAGAGTTTATTGAGAAGATGGAGCCCTGGCTCTTCACAGAGGTGCAGGGCAAGAGGAAGAGAGACTATGGGCACAAGCTGAACTTGTTTCCCATGAGGATGGTCAGACGGTAGCACAGGTTGCCCAGTCTCCACCCTTGGAGGTTTCTGAGACCTAACTGGATAAAGCCCTGAGAAACCTGGTCAGATCTCACAGCTGACCTTGCTTTGAGCAGGAGATGGGACTAGAGACCTCCTGAGGACCCCTCTGACCTTAACAATTATATGATTCTACTTAGACGTTATGTTTGGATGCAGCCCTGAGGCCTAATATGCATATATGCATCTTAGTCTTGTGTAGAATTAGTTCAGAACTAGGACATACAGTTCCTATTACAGGTTCTCTTGTTCATAAACTGATCTTTTGTGAAGGTGGCAGTTGAAGTTTTATGGCATGATTTTTATATGTAGTTTTACTTACAAAGTAACTTAAGAAAAAATGTAGTTATGCCTAGAGCCTTGCCAGTAATTGATTTTTCAGTTCAATGACTAAATAAATAAATGAAAAAATAGCTTGGCTGAACATAAAATTGCATTTTTTTTGGCCAACGATGAAACACTTTGGATTAAATGAAAGATTTCAGTTCAACCCAAAGTAAATAATTTCAAATTGGGGAAATAATAACTAGAGTCTTCACACAAATGGAAATTCAAGCATCATTCCTAAGAAGGGGAGAAGAGTAGTTGTGGTCCCACTTACCCCCTTGTAAGGAATGGAAAAGATACTTTTGTGTGGTCTTGTGATGTAGTACCCTCTGTTCAAATGTACTGTCTCACTGACAATATGGACTTAAAAATGTGCAATGAACAAGGGAGAGCTCCTTACAACCTGCATCATGAGTTATCCTGGGGCAGGACTTTTTGAAGCTGTTCTGTTTTGTTCAAATTATCTAAATGTTTTGTTCAGCCAGAGACGAAGGAAGAAAATAACTTCACAGTTCAGGAGTTAAGAGAATTTTCTGCCTACGTTATCTGTGTGGTGTGATTTTATAGAAGGTGAAATGACTTTAGCAGAAAGGCTGAGTGAGTGAGACCCCTCTCAGTGAATTGTAGCAGTGGGGTTTGGGTGATGGGGTGCCTTGGTTCAGACAGAGAAGTGCTTTTGAATGCACAGTTGGCCTGTGTAGGTCACACTGCCTCTTCTTCCTCTGCTCTACCCTACTGAAGGGTGCTGGGAGAGCTCCAGAGACCATCTTTTTGCCATCTATTTTGGTGCCTCCAATAGTTGGGAGGATCAGTTTTAGGAAAAGTCCTGTTCAATCTCCAGAGTCGTGTTTGACTGTTCTGGGGGACGCCAAACACACACGCAAGTCAAGTTGCAGAGAAGAGGTACCTGGAGATGGAGCGTGCTCAGTGTAGGAAGAACTTAGGTGCTTTTTTGAAGTTTCTCTTGAGCTTGTAAAAACTGAAACTTAACCCTTTGAAGTCATTTTTCTCGAGGCCAGCAAACAGTGCCCTCCCAAATTTCTGTTCCCTGCTTCAAAACACAGAGAAGCTACAGCTTCTCAGTTGAACCATCTGCTGAAGGAGATTTCAAGCCAAATGGTTACATTTGGCTTGAAATCATAGAATTCTATGATTCTATGATTTGACAAAATTGCAAGGCATTGAAAACAAGGTTTTCAGTTGAAATGTGGTCAGTAACCATAAGTATCTTTACTTACACCTCCTACAGTAAAGCCATGTTTGGTGTAAATGTGTTCTAATCCACACAAACAAACAGAAATGCTTCTCTCATGCACATGCTATCTCATTATCCTCTCCTGACTTGGTTAGATCTTTCCAACTCTCTCTTTCCATGTTTCTCTCCAGGTCAGCTCTTAACGCAAAACCGTCTTTGTATGAGAATTGAAATCTAGTGATTTGGGAAGTTCCCAGATGAGGTTCAGTAGTAAAACAGACTTAAAATTGAACCCCTTTGGGTTTTTTAGCTACACTTCCAACCTGATGCAAACTTGTCACCCCAGCAATGAAGTGCTGTTGGTTGGTGTGTACTAGGTAGTGCAGAGCAGTAGTCTTCATTTGGTTTTTTTTTCCTTCTTCTTCTTGTGTCTTTTAGGTGTGGTGATATGATTGTTGCTGTAAACGGACTATCCACGGTTGGAATGAGCCATTCTGCACTGGTTCCCATGCTGAAGGAGCAGAGGAACAAAGTAACTTTAACAGTGATTTGCTGGCCTGGAAGCCTCATCTAGATTTTGGATCACTTTGGTTCAAGCAGCGTGTTTCACTATATAGCTGGCACAAAAATCTCCTCTATCTTTTTTCCCCCTATTGATACAGCTGGTTATAAGCAGGGCCAAAACTGTTGTATTTTCATTTTTTTACAGGCCTCTCAGACTTATTCTATATATCTTTCCATCCTGAAATAGCCATTTCTGTTTGCCATACCCATTGCTGATGCAAATGCAAATATACAGGCGCTCACAGAGGAACTCCCACGCCGGAACGGCTGTCGTTGAGCTTTCCCCGTCAGGCTTGTAGGGTCAGCAGAAGAACTTGGTGGTTCTTCGGGTTTCTCTGCACGGTCCTCAAGTTAAACGTGACATATAAAGGTAATAGCCATGTGCTCGTTCTTCCCTGCAAAGAGAAGGTGTGTCCGTACCGCAGTGACACGTCTATCTGCTGCTATGAATCACAGTCTGTTTCCAAAGGTACGTCTCTTTGATTCGTAAGCCTTTTGCATTTTTGATTCAGTGTTTCAGACTGATTCAAGTAATCCATCTTGCTCATCAGAAATAACGTGGTCCCCCAGATTTTTCTTGCAGGGCATCAGTGTTCATAGAAAAGTAGGACAAAAGCCTGCTATTACTGGAATTTTTATAAAGTGCAATAATTGGACTCTTTGTTAGGAAACTTTACTATATTACAGAGTTTGTATCCTATAACGACAAGAAATGTGGAAGTAATTACTGTTGCAACGCTGGCAAGAATACGTGTGCCCGAGGTCGCCTTTAAGTGAATGGCCTGCAGTATTAGACTTTACTTTACAAATGAATGTTTTGCTATGTCAGAGAATTTTGATGAACATTTTTACGAAGATCATTTTTACCGTTTCTATTGTAGTTGTCAGCTCTCTTTATTCATGTGTGGAAAACAATACTTTGACTTGTACTTTCTAAATGAGAGAATTATTTCCAGGAAAAAAAAGCAAGCTATTAAGAAACCATACGTTATGGTTTACAGGTGGGCAGGCTGGAAGGAAGACTCTTTGAATTCAAGTCCAACTGCAAAGCTAGCTGCAGAGTTCACTCTTATTCTGTCATCTCCTGACAAATGTACAAATGCCTTGATATCAAATGCTGAAACGTTCTCTCTTGCATTTCAGGATATTATATTTTTTTTTCCTTTAGAGAGCACCTGTTATTATGTTGTCAGTAAGAGTAACACTATTTATCTTGGATTGTATTTAGTATTTTTACAAACCAACCTGTAACTTCTAGACTTTGCCTTTCCATGATATTTGCAGGCTAAGCACCCATTTGTTTTAGAAAAGAGAGGTGGAGCACGGAAAGAAATGTGCTGACCTGGAGCTAATCCTGTGTGTTGTCAGTGTTCTGCATATTTGAAAAAGAGCTTCATTTATAAACCAGGTTCCCAACCTGAACTGATTTTATGAATGACCTCTGTATTGTAATATTAATTACCAGAGAATGTACTTGAGAATCACAGCATATTTCAATTGTGAAGCATGAACTTTATGTTCAAACTTAGCCGGTATAATATCGGGGCATATTATCGCATGTCATTAATTCCAGTAGCTTTGTTTTAAAAAAGAAATAAAGTTACTCTTTTGCAAAAAAAAATCATAAAAATCTCATATGAATGAAGTGGTTTTATTCCTCTCTGTAATGTATGCTGTCAGTTTGATTTCATAATACTAAAATACAAAAGAATGTCCTCTACAGTATATTACTGTACTGAGAACCTTTGTTTCTGAAGCAAACACCAAACTTATTTGATACTAAAACTGATTTGTCAACAAGTTTCCTCCACTCCCAGATGCTGTTTAACTGTATGCTTTGCTCTTAATAGAGATTATTATTTTTTTTGTAAAGTACATCTTAGTGTAGCTTTTAGGGAAGATTTTGACATATGTACTAGATTTAATGTTTTTTATTTTAAAAATCACACTTTCCATTCAAAACCCTGCAAAAATCAGTTTGGTTTTTTTTTTTTCTTTTATATGTATATGTAACAGAAGCATGGGTTAGCTTAAACTGTGCGGTTTTGTTTCTGTGTGCTGTAGCTTTTGATCAGAACATCTAGCGGTAAAACCTTTCTGAATTAATTCCTTTCCTGAATAATTTTTCCCCTTTCTCTTGTAGCTGCATAGTTGGGTTTGGTTTTCTGTGCCTTCTGTTTTAAATTATTTCAAGGGTTTTTTGGTTGTTTTTTTTTTTTTTTTTCCAGATATAACTATCTAATTGTATGGTATTCATGAAGGATGAATGAAAATAAAAGTTCATTCTACTCATTGTCATAACTCAAAGTATTGTCTCGCTCTTTGCAAAAGATACGCGTAGCTCAGTGCAGACTCAATTTAAAGATATTTCTTTTCGACTGTGATTTATCATAAATTACAGTGAGTGAACGTAGCAAAAGAGTCTGAGGGCATGCTCATCCGGCCAGGGTAGCGTACCCGCTGTTTGACCGGTGATCCCAGCACGGAGCAGGGTTTTTAAAGGGGAGGTGAGATCTGTGCCTTATGCTTCCAGCAGCATTTCATAGAATCATAGAATGGTTAGGGTTGGAAGGGACCTCAAGGATCATCGAGTTCCAACCCCCGTGCCATTTCCTCTTTTCCCCTCCACGCCAGCTGGTACCCATCAGCTGGAGGATGTTTTCACAGCATAGATTTGATGCAAGGAGACAGTCTTGCTGGAAACCTCAGTTTTACAGCTGCAACTTGAGCCTCCTGGTAATCAGTTCCCATCTCCATCTCCTGCAGGCAAGTACGCTCTATCTTTAGATGTCCGCCAAGCTGGAATAAGTCTAAAAGCAATTTCTTAATGATTTGCAGTGAAGTTGCCCAGAACCTGGATTCTTATCCCTTACGGTAGTTAGTGGGTTATGACTAGATGAGTTCCTCTAAAACAAAACCATGCCCATGCACAGGAACACAGAAGAAATCAGCCACATCTGCCAGTGGGTTACTATCTTTTGTACTCCTAACGTAAGAGCCAGACCTTTAGAGTTTTGATTTACAGACAGATTAACCAATTCATTGCTGTTGCTGAAGGTGCACAGAGCTGGTGTGTGAGGTGGTGGACCTAGTCATCTGTGTGCTGGAGCGTCATGGGAGGAACACCTTCCCCAGACAACCCTAGGGATCTCCAGCGAAGAATGTAAACCAATTTATTCTGCTTCGCAGCATGCCAATGAAGCGAAATCTGAAGATATTTCATTTGCTGCTCCAAGCTTCCTATTTAGTCAGAAAAAACTGAGGGGAAAATTCAACATTGCAAAAGAATTAAGAATTCATTTATTTGCAGATTCCCTAATACATCTGGGGTGGGTATAATGAAAATCTAAGCCTCGTTCGCAGATATAGTGTGACCCAGATGATATCAGAAGCAAGGCAACTTCCTTTTAGTCAAGAAACTTGACCATTTATTTTTGAGGCAATTTTAATGGATCACAAAAATTTGTTAATGAACTAATATAGGCGATCCTGATGAGTTAAAGAAATGAGTATGCCAGGCAGGGCAGCAATGGTGGCAAACACAGAGTTAGGGCCACACATGTCTGATGCCACACTGCCGTGAAGATGTTGTAACACCAAGGAAGGTCAGTGAACAGCCCTCATCCCAGTTGTCTTGGGAAAATTCTAAGCAAGCATACTCAGCTAAAAAGTGGATCTCTGCCAACACAAAGAAAAAGGAGAGAGAGAAAATGATTTACAATGGCCTCATCACGCCTGACATAAATCTGTGCTGCTAGTGAAGAACAATTCTTGGATTACTTGTTGCCCAGAGGATGGAGAACATTACGATTCTGGGACAACAAATGTTATATGGGTAGGAATATTTAGTTCTAGCTAAAGGTTGGTGTTATCCTTCTGTTTGTTGGATGGGTCTGTTCTGTTGAATGGGTCCCCTGAATATTAGCAGTGTCATACGGATGCAATGCCCACGTCAGTGATGGATTGCAGTTGGTATGGTGGTGATGAGCTCCCTTCTGCAGCATGGCGCAGAAAACTTCAGACAACTCAGAAATCAAAGAGGTCTGAGAGTCCAGTCGAAGGTGCGGAGCCTGCTCTGCGTCAGCCATGGTGTAAACTGCACCTGGAGCTGTTTTAGAAGAAGGAATGTTTTAGGGTTTGGGGGTTGTTTTTGTTGTTAAACTCTGCTGGTGAAGGTTGGCTGGAGGAGTCTGTGGGCTGCAAACAGCACGCTCCTCAGCTGGGAAAGCCAAGTTTGTTTTGCCAAAGGAGGAATGAGAACCAGCACTGCCATCGCAGGAGAGGGAGGAATTGGGCAAGAGATGGAAGGGGAGACCCCCTTCTGTGACTCCTTGGGGCAAATACTGTATCTAGGAGGGGCTGCCCCTCTTCTACCCTCCTTCCCAGGTAGTACCAGCTACCTTAAACACCTCAACTGCCCTCCCGCACCTTTCCTACCCTGCCTTAGCCGCAGCAACCAGCTGTGGAGACCACGTCTCCGGTTTAGAGAGAAGATGCAGCGGCATCGAGGCCGCTTTGCATCCTGCAGCAGCCTGCCGTGAGGGTGGTCACCACCTTCAGCTACACTGGAGTCGGCAGTTGTGGTCTCAGTGGTGACTTGGACGTCTTGCAGGGAGGTGGTCTGCAGAACAACTGCCCCCTCCGCTTAAGATGCAGCTGCAAGGGTCCGTGTAAACACATCAGGAGCACTCTCTGGCTCTGGTCTCGGAGCACACAGAGTAGCCTCTGCTGTGCAGGGGGTTCATCTAGCAGCTCTGCTTTATCCCCAAAGCATCCTGTATGGGGGTGCAAAACCACCACTATTTCAGCAACTCTCTGTGGTCTTCTACAGCTCTTCTGCCCTACCAGTGTTGGTAATCGTTAGAGAAACAGTTGAAGGAGAGAAGGTAAGTTGTAGTAATACCAAGCTCTTTCTTTGTGCTTTTAGCTATTTGTGGACTAATCGCATTCTCTGCAGTGCATTTTCCATACTGTACCTTCAGGTTTGTGATAAATTGTGGCATATGAGCACTAAATGGCAATGGAAATTAGAGGTGGATGTGTTCTGTTGCATTAACCAGTTTACCACTAGGCTGGACAAGATCCATCACGTAAGGGAGATGGTATCATAAGCAGTGAGAGAATGTAATTACAATGATGAGTTTAATGCTATGATGGGGTTTAGATGTAGCCGTGACATTAGCTACTTGTAGTGACTTCATTGCTCAGCAACGTCAGCACCAGGCAGCAAGACCCAAAATACCTGTTTTCTGCCCCTAAAGCAGGCAGTCGTCGAGCCGTAACCAGGTTCAGGGCGAGCCTGGGCATCCCACTGGCTCCACAAGCCCCTTCTCATCGAGCAGCTCCAATAAAGCCCCAGCAGAGCTGGGTTTGCAGTTCGGACCCAGCTTTGTACGTTAACGAGTGCAGTACGCAATTAAGGAACCCGTTTGGTGTTTCTTTCGATCCGGGACAAACCAAAGTGCTGGTGGCTTTGCTCCCAGGTTTTGCTATAAAGCGATTGCGGAAAGCTACTGAAGAGAAGCATTTTAATCAGATTAGGATAGATAAAGAGTATAACCCCTTGGTTATACAATTGAGCTTTCTAATCATATTAGACTTTAATACCAGCATCAGTGGCATATTGGAACAACAATCTCAAAAAGCTACAAGCATAAAATATTACAGATCCTTAAACATATTACAAAATGTCAGCCACTAAAGTTAAAAAATGTTATCGTGTTTGGGGAAATGTGCCAGCTATAAAAAAACCAGCCACAACTGGGGAGCCTGCAGTCCTGCCTACATGTGCAGATTAAATGCAGCACAGCAGAGGCAAGGCTTGACCTTTTTGCTTCTTACTTTTTTATTCATTAAATCGCTTCCCAAACAGCTACTTCTGCCACCACCATTACCCATCTTGGAGTCCTCCTCCACCGAGGTGCTAAGTACACTCAGCTCTTTTTGCAATCAGTTAAAGGGTCCCTCGTTGTGGGACACAGCGAGAGGTGGCTCCTCGTTACTGATGGAACAGCCCTGGGAAGAAACAGCGTGACACCTCTGCCATTGCAGCCACCGCTCAGCATCCATCCGTGCTCAAGGCAGAAGAGGACCGAAGCCAAGAGCCAAAGGAAAGGGGCTGCTAATGCACATCAAACGCCTGATTTAAGTGGGTTGTTCTTCCAGCATCTATGCGTTTCCACTGATCTGGGTTTCCTCCATAAGTCAGGTTTGTGAGTACAAGGGACCCTGCTTGGAAGCAGTGGCCTTGCACTGGGACTCTGCCCGCGGCCACAAGTCCTGCCACCGTGCCTTGGGGCTGCAGCAGCCTTGAACGTCAGCAGACGATCACGGCTGTCCCTCCGGCTGGAGTCTCCTCTTCCCACAGCCAGGCTGCAGCTGCACGATTTGTTTTGATTGAATAGTCAAGGTAGCAAAGACCTCAAATTTAAACCTCACGGTGTGAGCGTGGCTGGCCCTGGGACAGCCATCCGACTGTGCTGGGTTCTCCTGTGCCATTGGAGTGAAACTGTATTCTGCCGAATAGTTGATCTTGGGGAGCCAGCAGCCAGCCCCTCTCCTACACCCCAGTTAACCTGCCCCATAGGCAGGGGCACAAAGAGCTGACATGTCTTCTGCTGCCTCTGCCTCCTTTCGTAGCTCCTTGCCTGCCAAGCAGAGGTGTGTCCAGGGCATCGCTCTCCAGGAGAGCAGAAAAGCCAGTGGTCCCTCTTTCCCCAGTGCCTTTTGCACATGAATTGGGCTGAGGATGCCCTCTGCACCTCCTACTGTGAATCTCATCCTTAAACTAAATAGCATTTAACCTCAGATTTTTCTTCACAAGCTTTCTGTCATTTTTTCTCACCTTTTTACACGGTCCCTGTCCCAGTCCCACTGCCATGATGCTTGGCCGCTCCCTCATGACCTTTTAAGTGCTGCTTTTCCAGCTTGATAGCGCTTCTTCCAGGCTCGAGGTCTCTCTGCATCATCCTCTGACAGGTATCACACAGTCTGCGTGGGGGAAGCATCATGGCCTTGTCCCAGAGAGGTCCCTCATCTCCATCACCCACCCCGGCACCCCACACACCAGTGGTCCCCGGGGTGGCGGGAGGGGACCGCTCTCTAACAGCCCGGGAAGTTTGGCTCTTTGTGTTTCTTTGTGATTGACGCCCTGGTAATTATGCACCTTATGAAGATATGCGGTGTAATCATACCCTTCTAAAAATGCCTTGGATTAAAAGCTTTTCCTGGGTCTTTAGGTGATGGGCCTGCAATTACAGAAAATGAACTGCATTTTAGCTTTCCATTGAAATTAATAACAGTGGTTCTCCAGTTGACTCTGTGAGTAGTTAATGGAACAAACTGGATGTTTCACTACAATATGGGTTTTAAAGCTATTTGAGAGAGATTTCTGTGTTTCAAATAGGAAAATAATTCACACGATGCAAAACCATTTTGTTCGCGTCTTTGTGAAATAATGGCTCTGTGTAGCTTCAAGATGTAACTGTTTATCAATAATGATTTCAGTGTGCTCTTCCATCCCTCGCTGCACTTGGGGGGAGTGACCTGCAGAGAACTTTGGAAAAAGAAAAACAAGCCAAGGAATTAATGACGCAGAAAAGAGCTCCAGCCTGGCCTGAGCTGCACGAATGGGTTTTACTATAAACCTTGAAAAATAGATTTGTGTGAGGTCGTGCAGGGGCAGAACAGCAAATATTCTGAGACTTGTTGAATTTCAGTTACGCCGTCTCCCTCTTGGCTCGGTTAAACTCAAACTGTGATAGTTGACAAATTTTGGAGTGCTGCTGGTGGGCTGCAACCGACCTTGGGGAGCCAGCAGCCAGCCCCTCTCCTACACCCCAGTTAACCTGCCCCATAGGCAGGG
>JAHREE010000076.1:138264-163351 GCA_033628505.1 Tringa tobata
AGGATGGTGAGAGCTGACCTTGCTACAATTCGTATGAACTTGTTCAGACAGAAAACAGGAGTCACGAAGGGACTGTATGATAATAATAGAGGAGAAAGTCATCGCAAGAGCTAAGGAATGAAGCTGCAGCCCCACAAATCCAGCTTGAGCTCCACCAGCCAGGGTGCTTAACCATTAACTCTCAGCGCCAAAGGCAACAGCCGCCGCCAGCTGGAGGCCGGATGCCCCTGTTCCCACACGAGTAATTGGGCTCCAGGCAGAGGTGAGCAAAGGCAGTGTAATAGCCTGTGACAGACAGGCAGGCGACTTGAGGTTCCTTTCTGCCTTTACATGCTATGAATTCGTAAGAAGGATCTGCAAGCTGAAAAGCTGGGCCAGCGGGGAGCTCACCTGGGCACACGCCGAAGAATCACGCCGGAGAGGACCACCATGGAGGAACTGCTTAAGTAGCGCATCCCTGTATCGTGTTTGCTCATTTTTCCACACTTTTAGCTCTGTAAATAAAATATACCCCACGAAATTTCTGAGAAAGCGGGATTTTTGTGAGGTCCTCGGCCTGCACAGGAACGTGGTGGAGGCAGGAAGGGATTTATCATGTCCTTGAATACCGGTTCCTCTTGTTCCACTATAAACAGATGAAACCCCACGAGATACCCCTGCTCGTCTTTGTCTCTGACAAAGACAGCCCGAGGTTAGCTCCAGCTTCGGCAGTCACGGCCACTGCGACCGCCCCCGCTGAGGAGCAGCAGATCCAGCCAGAAAGTGTCAGCTGCTCCCCAGGCCACCAGCCCCACGTCTAGCACCTCAGCTGCTCTGCCACCCGCCCGGCTTCTGGTTTCTCCTCAGTGGAGGCTGTTTAGCATTTACTTTATGCAATAGCAATGAAAATGAACAGTATCTTTGCAAGAGGAGACCCAAATAGGGAAAGGAATGTGCTTTTTAGATCCTTCGATCCTGCCTCTTGCCAAAATTGCTCTTACTCGTGTATGTGTGCTAAGGAAAGAGACAGACACACAGACAGATGGTGGGAAAGCTGCAGGCACGCTGGTGAGGGCGCAGAGAAAGACAGGACAGCGCTTTTTCCCATTTCTTCATACTTTTGCTGACATCTCCATGGCTGGCTCTTTCCCCTGCCTTTGCCTGTGCAACCCCCCCAGAAGCCCCTGTTCACCTGGTGGGTCCCTCTGACATGGCAAACAGCATAGAAAAATCACAATCAGATTTCCCATCAATCAACCTGATGCTTTGCAACAGATCCCAGCCTGAATAACCCAGAAAACCACGTCGTCACTATCTGGGGGTTGTTTCAGAGTTTGGGTTTAAGTTCTCTCTCTACACCCCAGAAGTACAACCTGGACGGTGATGAAGAAATCCCTTCCTCCCACCCCCATAAGTATTTTTCCTTTCCCCCTGCTTACAGAGAGTGTGTTAAGCCCCGACATGAGCGTGTTAAGATCAGGGCCATGAGACTGTCTCAGAAGCCTGCGAGCAGCCTGGCACAAGCCACTCCGAGGCGTGGGCTAGCACCATAACTTAAGCAGCAGCAAACCAAATCCAAAGGGATCGTGTGCAGCTTACTGAAAATGGAATTTTGTGAGCACAGAGACAAACACATGAGTGTAGGAGCGTACCAAACAACGCCAAACCGATCCTATGACACTGTTATCATCAGGTGAATTCCATCAAATCTTTCAATTTTAAGAAATGGATGGATTCTCAAGGACTTTTCCTCTCGAAGAGCGCAGATGGCAGGAACCTGGTGCAGAGCTGACAGCCAGCTCGCTGCGGTGCACAGCAACCTGCGCACGATGCTAATAGCTGCTTATTACATCTTTCTCCAGGCTGGATGCAGAGACACAGCCTCTTTCCCAGGAAAATGATCCACAGCACGGAGCGTGCCAGGTTGTACTAACGAAAGAGCTGTAGCCTCCTTAATCCTCTCTAACCTTCTCTCCTTTCACCCAGAAGAAATCCACCACCATTCTCTTCTGAAGATGGACAGAGGTGTGTTTCCTGCTGTAGCAGCAACTAAAAATAACAACTGGCGAATACAGTTGCCCCCCCCAGATGAACAGATTACCCACCTGTAATTACTGTCCCTGCACTGATGGAACTTTTAATCCCAGCAATGCTTCCCTCTCTCTGCACAGCTTTCTCCAGAGAAGCTTCCTGAGGAGGCTGGAGAGGAGGGTCCAGAGGCTGCAGTCCATATTTGCTGCCCCTTGAGTAGGTGTCCTTGGGAAGGCTTTGCCATGGAGCGTATTTCATACCCAATGGATGACAGTGGGTTGTCTCTTCCTTTTAACACTGCGTGCACAGTGCTGGGCTGTCTGAACCTCCCTCCAGTGCACTGCTGTGTAGAGCTTCTGTGCCCCTGGGGGCCCAGGATGTCCCAGCACTTCACCCATGTCAGATGCTGCTGGGGCTCTGCCACCCTCAGGGCTGCAGATGCTCTCTGAAGGATTGTGCTTTGTCCACCTGGGTGTTCTTGGCTTGAGAGAGATCTGGGGCAAGACACACTCAACCTGCATGATTTACAGCCAGCTCGGAACAAACCACTTTAAACAGAGAAATTGTTTGGTCAAAGAGAATCTCAGGGCAGTGCCAGATGACATGGGATGGTACAACTTGCTTCAGCAGGTCAAGGAAAGAAACTGGAAAAAAAGTTGTGTGGAGATCCAGATTTCTGATTTACCTGCGTCTGGGGAAACAAGCAGCTCCTGCCACACCATAGAGCCCTGGTGGCACAGGGGACAGTCCCCTTACCAAGACAGAGGGCTCAGAGGCAGTCATGGGCTCTCAACTTCCACTGCTTACCTGTCACATGTGCCCTGGGCTCACGGGGAGGACTGGAGCATTTACTTATTTTGACTCACACTGAGGAGAGGAAACCCACACACATGGAGAGCCAACATGGAAACCTGCTCAGAAACATTGATTTGCCTTGTGTCTTGTATCTTGGAAATGGCTTTTAGCTGGAGACCAGAGGGAAAGCTGTTAATATGGATGCATTAGTGTCACACTGCCATGTTTGAACTGTGCATTTTAATACACTCAACAGCTGTGGAGTCTCTATGAGGGACACGGCTACGTGTACATGGAGAGCCCTGGGTGTTGGGAGCAGCCACTGACTCTTCTGCCTGCGTGTGGGCTCTTCCCTGGGCTCCAGGGTAGTGATGGAGGCACACCAACACCCTAGCAGCATCACGAGCCCAAACGTTCATGACACTGAACAATCAGGCCCTTAGGCTATGGCAGTCTCAGCAACACCTACCCAGGACACATGTGATCCTCTCAGGACACAGGCTCTACTTTGTGCTGCCACCTCCACCATTAGGCACTAGGTTAGTCAGGAGACAAAGCAAGCTCTCTGCACCCACCCACGGCCACCTGAAACACTTCTGTGATACCTTGGTGATACCACATGGTACTGAGGCGTGTTTCTTGATATTGCTAGAATCTGACAGCTTCATCTATCCCACTGTTGCAAAGTTAATGCCACCTCTGAGGGTGTTACCACCATGAATACCTGCCCACGCATGGGCATTACCTGAGTGATGGTGGGGCAGTGCTGCATGAGGGATCCTGGTTTCTGGATGTGGGTTACCTGGTAGGACCATGGGGGACATGGAAGGCATAGAGTCTGGTTCTTGGGCTGTATGCATTTCAAATGTATTGGCATTGTGTACATTTCTACATTGCCACCAACAAGACAGTCATTCCGTGTTTCTCCCAACCCCATCTTCAGCATTTGCTTCTGCTTCTAGTCTGCCCACCAGCTGTGCCACCAGAGTCATTTGTGCAGCGCAGGGTGACCAGGACCACTGCACTTACTTGGATGAAAAACAACCTACCTTTTTGCAAAGTCATTTTTCAGTGGTACCAGCAGTCTGTCTCAGCAGTCACAGAAGCACTGGTGCCAGGACAGCACAGGTGCCTGCGTGGTGGGTGGGAACGACAGGGCAGGGTAAGGAGATGAGAGCGGTGGAGGACAGAGAGCTGCCTCCACGTGAGGCTGTGGCTCTGTGGTTGAGCAGCAGTGCATCTCTGCCCCCTCACTCCTGCAGCTCAGTCCTTTGCCCACCTGGTACCATGTTACATCTTGGCTCCGGAGCAACCCTTTTGCAGCCACGCTGTGAACAGAGTCAGGGCTCTTGGCATCGCCTCCAAAAAACACCTGCAAAATATTTATTTTTAAACCAGATCAGTTTTTCAGTTACGATTCACAGCACAGACATAGTTCCTGCATGATGCAATGGATGGTTTGACATAGCATGGCCTGGAACAAGAGAAATGCCATTTACAGCAGCTGCTGATATTGTTTTATACAGTAAAAGCATCGAGCAGTGTAAGTCAGGACCAAAGTGGGGTGTGTGTGCCCACAGAAGACTTCTCAACCTTGAGTACAACATTCTTCAGCCCTCCCCTCCAAGTTCTGACAGTTCAATTTGTGTTTAACTGCTAACAATGTAAGACTTCTTAAAGGAGTTGGATTTCTTTTAAGATCACTATGATAAAGACAGAGGAAGTTTGCCATGCACCTTGTCACACTTTCCGCTGTGATGAAGACTGAAGAGGTGAACATGGAATATAAACTGTTTTGTCACGTTGTGGTCCATGACCTTTATCTCCAAAATTAAGCTCTCTAAATAACGAAACAAACCACGTAAACGAAATCCTGAAAATTATCACTTCAGTTACTTGAAGAACATAAAGATATGTTATTATAGTCCAGCGTAGGCCTACAAAGATGATTCGAGGACTGGAGCATCTCCCTTATGAGGAGAGGCTGAGAGAGCTGGGACTCTTTAGTCTGGAGAAGAGAAGGCTGAGGGGAGACCTTATTAATGCCTATAAGTATCTCAAGGGCGGACTGAAGGAGGAGGGAACCAGACTCTTTTCAGTAGTTGCCAGTGAGAGGACAAGGGGTAATGGGCACAAGTTGGAACATAAGACGTTCCACTTGAATATGAGGAAAAACTTTTTCACAGTGAGGGTGATGGAGCCCTGGAACAGGCTGCCCAGGGAGGTCGTGGAGTCCCCCTCTTTGGAGATTTTCAAGACCCACCTGGATGCCGTCCTGAGTAGCATGATCTGACATGCTCTGGGTGGTCCTGCTTTGGCAGGAGAGTTGGACTAGATGATCTCTATGGTCCCTTCCAACTCTATAAATCAGTGAAATTCAGTGAAATATATTTTTAACCCCTGAGACTACAGGTCTTTGAAGCCTGAGCAAAACTTTGAGTTCGGAGGAAAGTGGTGGGCCCCCCGGGAGGAGTAAGTTGGGGGTGAAGTTACACAGGGGGTGAACAGATGCTCAGGTTTGGCTCGGTGTCCTGAGCTGAGCCCAGGGGAGTTATTGCCGAGGAGGGTGCACAGGGAGAGGTGAGAGAATCAGAGAAGAGCTGAAGCTCTTCCCTCAGTGGGCCTATCCCTCACACTGCTGTGCCCTTTCAGTTGAGAAATATCACTTTCTCCATTACCAGGTGTAGCCGGGTGATGCACCCCAGAGCCCCAGTTCCACCTGGGGAGCTCACTGCACTCTCCAGACAGTGCACTTCATACCTGACCTTTGCTGCTGGCCTGAAGGACACAGGCAAGTCACGACTAAATCACGGAACGGCAGCTTGAATTAAATAGTGATTCACTTTTTTTGCAGCCCGTTAATAGCAAACCGGCTCTAATTACAATAATTTGTGGTAATAAATGACAATTAATATCTGATTTGTCTGGGAGAAAGATAATTTGCTATCTAACATGAGGGACATGAAATTATCTTGTACGCAGGTGCTGCTCAAGGACATGATGTGGGTTGCACATGGGGACCACCAGAGAAGGTTTGACCGACACTATCTTTGGCCGGGACAGCTACTGGAGAACTTGAGAAATAAAATATCCAGAGTTGTAGCTGCTGTGGATGGAGGCTTGGGACTTTGCACCGACTACTGGAAAGCATGATTTACAAGTTGTCAGGTTTCTTAGGGCCTTCTCCAGTCAGGCTCTGAAGCTTTGGAATGACTGAGATTTCCTGGCTGCCTGGGAGAGCACCCTGGCTCCATTGAGTGCCTTCTCATCCAAAGACTTGCCTCAGATATTTCATTTCCCATTTGCTTGCATTTTACCTTCAGGCACAATGAGGCCAATGTGAGCATTGCCTCACCTGCCTTCACAAGTACTTTTTCCTCTGTGCACAAAAAACTTTGTGCCGGCTTTTTTTTTTTCTTCTTTTTTTTCCAAAAATCTCTCACTCAGGTCCCTCATGAGGGCTCTTACAGAAATGGAACTGTCATTAAAAACCCTCCTATGAGGATTAATAACTAATCTAAAGTGGTTAAAATACGTGAAAGAAAAGGTGGAAAAGATGAGGCAGTTTTTCACAATGAAGGAGACAACCACCGGGGAGCTGTGCTGGCCAACATTTTCATAAGTGATTTGGACAAGGGGTGAATAGTGAGGTGAGAAAGTTTGCTGATGTTGTGAAATTGTCAGGGAGTAACAATGACAACTGGCCATGAGGAGCTGCAGATGGATTTTATGCTGTGGAGTGACTTTGAGGATAAAATGGAAGATTGAATCCAACATTGATAAATGCTAAGTAATGTGCATGGGGGAAAAAAATCCTAACTATGCATGCTCAGTGATGGGCTCTAAATTAGCTATTATCACCAGGGAAGAGATCTTTGAATAGCTCTCTGAAATACCAGCTCATTACTCAGTGGTGGTCAAGAAGGTAAATATGATGTCAGGAGTTATTAGGAAAAGAACAGAGAGCAAGGTAGAAAACACCATTATGCCACAGCACGGATGTACTCAGACCTTGAATGCGGTGTACAGTTCTGGTCTCCCTACCTTAAAAGCCTGTGCTAGAACTGACAAAGGATGAGATAAGGATACTAAAAGTATGGAATGGCCTTTATGGGAAGTGACCGCAAATACGAGGACACTGAAGTTTATGAAAAAAGAATGAATCGATGCAGGTAAGACAGTGAGATGTAAATTGGTGAGTGACATTGAGAAAACAAAAGAGAACTACTATTTGCTATTTCTCAAAGAAGAATAAGTTTTAAAAGAAACAGCACAGTACCTACTTAAATTGCGGAAAACATTGTCACAAGATACGAGACAGAGGCACAGATCAGTTGTAAAAGGGATTAGATACAAATAGCACAAGAAAAAAGACAGTGCTATTACAAACAAATATGGCAAGGTAACCTCTAGCTCGAGAAAATGGAAATACATGTTTCCACAAGTTTGTAAGCAGGAATGGATATACCAGCAGAAACTCATAGATGAATGCACACAGACACAACTACTCCTAAGCCAGAAGGGTACACACCAAGGGAAGAATCTGTCTACTTGCTGTCTGTACGTCCTTCTGTAAGCATACATCACTAGTCACTGTCAGGTGCCAGTCCCTCCTAAGACCCGTGCATGTCCCTCCCTTCCTTACGGGACCACTGTCGCAGATGCCGGGCACTGTTCTCTGCTCTCTGGCTGGAGGTGACACCCAGCACACAGCTGGTCCCCGGCACCAGGATGCTGGCAGCTGGCTTAGGCCTTCAGGAAGGGAACGTGCATCTGTACGTCACCATCTCTGTGCAAAGAACAGCCTCTGCGTGCAAGTGAGAAAGGCACGGCGAAAAAAGTAATCCAGCGTTTACACCACTGACTGCAAAACCCTGAAATCTGCTGGGATCTGACAGGTGAAGACATTTCACCCTGGAGAAGAGAAGGCTCCAATGAGACCTTATAACAGCCTTTCCGCACCTAAAGGGGGCCTACAGGAGAGGTGGGGAGGGACTCTTCGTCAGGGAGTGGAGCAATAGGACAAGGGGTAATGGCTTTAAACTGAAAGTGGATAGAAAGAAATTCTTTACTGTGAGGGTGGTGAGACACTGGAACAGGTTGCCCAGGGAAGCTGTGGATGCCCCATCCCTGGAAATGTTCAAGGCCAGGCTGGATGGGGCTTTGAGCAACCTGGTCCAGTGGGAGGTGTCCCTGCCCATGGCAGGGGGGTTGGAACTCAATGGTCTTTAAGGTCCCTTCCAACCCAAACCATTCTATGATACATTCTATGTCCATGACCCTGTACAAGGGAGATAGAGTAAGAACTTGCTACCTTTGTCTAAGAAACCGGTATCTCTGCTGGCCAAAAAAGTGAGCGAAAAGTGTAAGAACAAGCAGTCTTAAAGAATGCTCCTACACTGAGTAAAGGAGAACCAGGGAGAGAGCTCAAGCACTGAATCACCTGCACGGTTGTTCACACTCTGAGCTCCCTGGCTCCAATTTGCATCTTCCCTTCCAGCTCTAACCATTCTATGATTCTGTGATTCCATGATTTGTTTTTCAGCCCTCATATTAAGATTGGGAATGTTGTATGACAAAATTAAGTTAATAAATACCGCGTTTACAGAGGAGTTTGGACCATAAGAAGTAACAAACATCAGGACCTGCAAGGGCAGGGTGGGTGCTTGCAATCCAATGTTTTAATGTTTGTCACGCTCCTTAGCCTGTGTTACAGTCAAAGGGAGGGTCCCAATGCTACCCTTTGCTTTTATGATACAAAACAAACCTTGTGACTGAGAAGGGGCACAGGCTTGCAGGAAAAACACGTGAGGCTCTGCTCTAATGACACTGCACGTTCATTCCTTTCTCATGATTCAAGGGACAGGTCTGGAAACGGTGAACGTGTAAAAGGGCTCCACATTTCCAAATTGTTGAGAAATGAATAATGCATCGCGAAGCAAACATAAGCATTATTTCTCTTCTAATCAGTATCATGAAGCATTTTAGAAATTAACCACTTTCCCCAGACACTTGCTGTATTAAGTAGCACTAGGCTGAGCCCCTATCGGGGTGGACGGTGCCATCTGCATTTAGAAAATTGCCTATACATTTATTAAAGTGAAATTCACCCATTAATTAATTCTGTCAGCATTTTCCCTGGAAACTCTCATTAGCACATTGAGCTAATTACTACAACTAGCAGCACTAGAAGGTGTCTGTATGTGCAGGGTGGGGAGGAGGGAAGGTTATTCTAACTTAATGATAGAAAGGATACTTTGTTCTTACATTTACATTAAAATCAAATTGACAAAGTCAGAATAACGTCAGAATGAGATAAATCTGCCGTTTTATTTTCCTTCCATATTGGAACCTTTGCTGCAGGAGGAAAAATGTATTCAGAACATGACAGAAATTTCCTGAAGCTGATAAATCAGAAGTAACAAGAAATTCTTCTAGTTACCCATTCCTGCATAACTGATGTTAAGCGTATTTTGACCCAGGAAAAGGAAACTGCATTTGTGAAGCAATACTACCGTGGTGGGTTGACCCTGGCTGGACGCCAGGTGCCCACCAAAGCCGCTCTATCACTGCCCTCCTCGGCTGGACAGGAGGAGAAAAATATAATGAAAGGCTCATGATAAGGACAGGGAGAGATTGTTCAACAATTACCATCAAAGGCAAAACAGACTCGACTTGGGGAAAATCAATTTAATTTATTAAGGGTCCAATCAGAGTAGGGTAATAAGAAATAAAACCCAAATCTTAGAACTGCTTCTCCCCACCTCTCCCTTCTTCCTGGACTTAACCTTGCTCCGGGTTTCTCTGACTCCTACCCCCAAGCAGGGCAGGGGGACGGGGAATGGGGCTTGCTGCAAGTTCATCACACGTTGTCACTGCCACTCCTTCCTCCTCGGGGGGAGGACTCCTCACAGTCTTCCCATGCTTTAGCATGGAGTCCCTCCCACAGGAGACAGTCCCTCATAAACCTCTCCAACATGAGCCCTTCCCATGGGCTACAGTTCTTCATGAACAGACTGCTCCAGTGCGGGTCCCCAGTGGGGTCAAAGTCCTACCAGCAAACCTGCTCCAACATGAGCTCCTCTCTCCATGGGTCCAGAGGTCCCACCAGGAGCCTGCTCCAGCACTGGCTGTCTGTGGGGTCACAGCCTCCTTTGGGCATCCACCTGCTCCAGTGTGTGGTCCTCCATGGACTGCAGGTGAGTATCTGCTCCGCTGTTGACCTCCATGGGCTGAGGATGGACAAACTGCCTCACCATGGCCTTCACCACGGGCTGCAAGGGAATCTCTGCTTCAGCACCTGGAGCACCTCCTCCTCCTCCCCCTCCTTTTTCACTGACCTTGATGTCTGCAGAGTTTTTTTTCTCACATATCTTCTGTCATCTTCTCACAGAAGCCACCCCTGCAGTGCCCCCACTACCAAAACCTGGCCATGCAAACCCAATACAACTGCTCGTTTCCTTTTCTACAGCTCTCCTTGCTCAGGACAGTTTCCTACTTGCTTGTATGACAGCAGCACCTAGGGACCCTGGCTGGACAGGAGGACTCAGATGCACCACAACATTACCTTGACCTGTCTGGTTTCTTCAGTGAGGTAGCTTTTGGCATGCCAGAACCAATCAACTACATTAACTTGAATGTTTTATATTGAGGTTAATGTTAAAAGGTTTTCCTCCTGTGTCTCACAGGTTAGGAGTAGCTGTGCAGTCAGGGACTGTGGCTCAGTTGATGGACAGTCCTTTTTCATGCCATGGTAACCATATCCCCATGATGAACGTCACTGTATGAACATCAAGTGAAACACAGTGAAAGCCCCTTAGGGAGCCTGCTGGCTAACCTGACAGGATAACAGGCAGGAGGGAAAATGGCAGCACAGAGAAGTGAAATGTCTTTTAAAGGTCTTAGGGTAGAAGGAGGCAAATACTAAATCTAGGAATCTTAACTTCTCATTGAGTCACTTTGCTAGCACACATAGTTGTCCACACTACGCATCTTACAAATTTTTCCTTTCTTTACAAATTCACCATATGTTGCACACTGATACAAAGGAAAAAGTATTATTTTAGCAACTCTCCTCCTTCATCACACCCAGGTAGCGTAAATGCTAATATAGTCATCACTGCCTATATTGCCCACAACCTTTCTGCATGAGCAGAAACTGCAAAATGGGAGCAGCCAGGGCGGGGAACGACAATATTCAGGTCACACAGAGCAAAATACAGCTGGCAGATGAGCCCATTACCCAACTGACAACGCCAGGACACAACTGGTGTGAAGACCACAGCAACGCCCACGCACGCAGGCTCTCCAGAGTGACACAGCAAAGAAGGGGGGATCTGAAGGCATGCGGTGAAAGTCAATATTGGAAATGTCTTGGGGACCCAATGATCAGGATTGATGTTTGTGCTGAAAACTATGTCAAGCTCCACGGGCCTGCATTGTCAAGGGAGAGCCATCAACTGCTGGTCACACAGTTCCTGCATATATTACACAAGTACCAAAATCGAGGGTCCTCTCTTCTCAAGATACTGCAGAGCACAGGACACATTTGTAAGCAAAAGACTCTAGATAAAGTCATCCTAAAAAAACACTCCACCCCAAATAAACATAATTTGCTCTTACTAATTTTACTGTAGTACAATTCTGGTAACTCTAATTATCTACAGCTCTAAGCAAAGATACGCACAGGTGCTTGCCAATGAGCCCACCAGCAGTCCCAATTCCTCAGCGCTCTCCTGCATACATAACTTTTCTCGAGCCTTTTATCCTTTCAAAGTCAGTAGGACAGATCCCACGTGTAAAGCAGCTCTTACACACATATTCCTTCAGAACCAGACCTTAAGTAATGCTTTGTAACCCCCAAAGCATTTTCTGTTTAATAAGGAAGAGTAAAAAGTGTTTCTTTTTCAAAAAGACAAAAATACTTTTAATGAAATTAGGACCCTGACCTCAAATAGAAAACTGGATTATTTCAACTTGCCAGGGTTTTTACTCAGCCTTTTTGTGATATCCTTCCTTGCCTTCTAATCCTGAGAGATTTCAGCTCCATTCCTCTAGCAACAAACGGGTTCTCCTGTGGCTAAAATAGTTGTATAAATAGGGATGCTAATGTACTCCCTTTAGCTGATTCGTATCAAGTTGTAAAGACAGTGAGTTCAGCTTGTACTTGTATTATAATTTCTATTAACTTCTGCCCCCAATCTCTATGTAAAGATACTCTAGGAGAGAAATAATGTGTAATAAGCACAAGATGCAAAACATTTCTGGTCTTGAAAAATGAAAAGAATTTAAGGAAAATTTTCATCTATCTTTCATGCCAGATGGCTTCTTATTTAAGTAATCAAGTTAAGCAATATGCATCTAGGATTACCTTGTTTAATTTGATTATTTAATTGAATAAGCTACCTAGAAGGCTAAGCTACCAGATATAGTCAGGTCATATTCACTTCTGGTTCATATTTGCTGATTTAGATATGGTTAGATCCAAAATGAATTAGTTCATCATTTCTCTATGTAGCTAAATGGTTTTGCTTACATGAGGAATGTTTTGGATTTGGATTGAGAATTTGGATGAGAATTACCCCAATGCATCAATTGATATTATGTTAATGCCTAGCAGATTAATGCTCTAGCAAATTTGCATATAATGAACACGGGCCGTAACCCTTTGCTGAAGTGCGCATCCCTGGGTGCCTGCCCCGGATAATGGGCCCTTTCCATATTGGTAGGGAACGGAGAAGGGAGGGGAAGCAGGTTCTGTAATTCCTCTTTTATGCATTCAACAAAACTACCACTGTAGCTGCGGAGGTATTGAATAGTTACTGCCACGGGAGTGATTATGCAAATGACATTATGCAATTTTAGCGACTGAACTAACACCGCCCTAAGACTCTCCATTTGTCCAGTCTACAGGAGACGTTTCCAACCCATATAGAGACTTCAGCAAAGATAAGTGCTTATATGGTCAATAAACAATGTTATTCTGCCCTTTTTCCTGGTAAACATTGGGGGTGGTTATTATTTAGGGCTTGTCCAAAAATTTTTTACTGAAACTGTTTTTGTGGAAAACTTCAATTTAAAACTGAGCAGCTTGTCATTTTTACTAAAAGGATGTCTTCCTTCTGTGGAATATTCTGCCCCTTATGTCCCACTGAGCTATGTCTCAAACAAAGCACATCTGGATGGGGAGGTGCCATTCTGAACACTCAGAGGAACCCAAAGTGGGGATCCTCTGAAGGCTCAGCTTAACTGCTGAGGCACAGTTTACTAAAATTAGTTTGTGTGCACTTTGTGAGATTTGGTCCAGCTAGAAAACCCAGCCTAGAGAGGGCGATGAAGGTATGAAGCATCTCAGGGCATTTCCATATCAAAGCATTCAGGTCTATATTTTGACAAAATCTTTTTAAAAGTCAAGGAAAAAGATCAGTAGCTTTGTTCACTGTGCAAAAAATATCTTGATTGCCAACCAAAAGCTAATAATTTGACTTCGTTGCAAATATCCAAATTTGGAAATGTTGTATGTTTCTTCTGTTTGTCCTGCAGTCAGTTTGTAAATACTGAGGAGGAGTGCCTGGGAATGTGGAAAACTCGGTTCACGTGTCTGGCCTGGAGTGATGTGAGATGACAGATTTTGATATGAAGCTGATGCAGTGAGAACTTGAACCTGCCTTTCCCTCCTCTTGAGCCAGCATCCCAGAGCAAAGTCTTTGGCTTCGAGGAAGTGTTAGATTTTTTCCAAAATCTAATTTTATTGAAACTATACCAAAGAATTGACAACATACTTTTAAAATAACCGAAGGAAACAGAGGAATAGCTTCTATATCTTTACTCAGATATTTGTTACAGTTACTCTCTCTATATATCATTTTGCTTGGCTCATGACTGGTTTTTAGACATAATTAGAAGAAACCATTTACCTTTTAGAGCATTGGTTAATTATATTTCAAGCTCACAAAGTACAGTTGGTTTTCATTACCCACACATGAAACCGTAAAAGCAAAGCAAATGTTACTGTTGTAACACGACATTCCTCTCCAAAGTTTACAAAAGCAGGGTGAGCTAATGGAAAAAGAACCACTAAATAAAGCACCAACTGGCCTGGTTTCTAGGCTTGCTTTTAACTTTTTCCCTTTTTTGGCCATTTAAGAAAAGATACTGCAATTTTTCCCACTTTATTTTTACCCAGACATGAAATGGCTAACAATAACTCTTATCTTTTTTCAGTGGCATGTTGAAACATGTTGGTTCAGATGAGTAAGTATGAGGTTTGGGTGTTGAAAAAAAATAATTCCAGCTCTGTTGCTCTATTTCCTTGTAAACAAGCAGACAAACAAGAAACTTCAGTTCCTCTACATATGCTAATTCCCTTACTTGTTAGGACCAGGCACGAATTTTATACTACCTTGAATATGGGGAAACAGTGTAAAATTGCAGATTAGTAAATTAAGATTTTTTTTGAAGATCCCGTTATGGTCAATAACACTCACAGAAGTTCTCATTAGTACATTTTGCAGAATGATTTTCCTTTGACAAAGTTAAATATAGTGAATGCATATGAGCCTTTACAGAATGCATAAATTCTGCTCAGTCCTTCTAACACCATCTATGTTTG
The DNA here is from genome assembly GCA_033628505.1 of Tringa tobata. Taxonomy (NCBI): domain Eukaryota; kingdom Metazoa; phylum Chordata; class Aves; order Charadriiformes; family Scolopacidae; genus Tringa; species Tringa tobata. The sequence continues at coordinate 152,681 of JAHREE010000076.1, forward strand.
TGAGTTACTTGATCTTAGCTGAATACGGGAATAGTTCATTTGATTTCTGAGTACAATTCTATGTGTTTATGCAAAGCTGGTTTCTGAATTTCTTATCAAAACAACTACCTCCTGCTGCTCTTTATAGAAAAAAATGTGACTCATTTCTTGTGACTCCATCATCCATGTTTAATTTATGTAAATAACTTATAGTCTGATACCATGTAAGTATCACTGGCATATGAACCTAAACAAATACATAAATTGCTTGGAACGTAAAGATGTCTCAGCACAATTAAAGTGCTTTAAAATTATTAACAAATAAATTCTCAACCTTCTGCTCAAATACAGATTAGTTCCTTATATTGCAAATGGACTGAGCTTGTAGGACTGTAATTGCTTCTAAGAAAATGTGTACATAAGGACCCCAATCCTTCATTAGAATGTAAAAGGGCAGAATCTGAAAATCACTTCAGTCCTGCTGATTCCTGAAGTGATTCACAGGTAAGTAAGGCTTTTTTTCACCCAAGTTGAGGTGACTGGGGCATGCCCTTGGGGTAGGTGACCAGTTGAGGTCCCTTTCAACCTTGATTATCCTCTGGTTCTACACTTCTATCACGAAGTAATAAATTGTTTTAGACAGCTGTTCCTCCTGAAGCAAAAAACCTGTTCCTATAACCTCCATAGGGAGGGAGGGCAGAAGGGAAGGGGGAGGGAGACTATTGGAATTAAACATGAGGTAGATAATGCACTGTGGGATCTGGAAGTCACCAAGGGACAAAGCCTGGGATGAGACAATTTAGACGGGACCCTGAAAGCTGGCCTAGCTGTGAGAGGTTTGCTGTTGATGCTCTTCAAGAGCACTTCTGATATAATGACAAAAGACAGAGCATTGTGGGAAAGGCTGAAATGCAAAACCCTGGATGATGAGTTTTCCATATGTATCACCTGGAAGAATCCAGTCTGAATTCTGGTTGGAACAGAAGGAGCTGCTAGGGAAGGTATGGACTGGTAGCAATGTTTGTCGTTGAAGGATGCTGATTTTTTTTCCCAAGTACATATTTTTTAAGACGTTGACATCTTCGACCTGGTAGAGGAGCATCTACAGGGGAGGCTGATCTTATAGAACATACCTGATTTTTCTGAGCTCATAGAGCAGAGCCAGTAACCCTGACAGTGGTCTCCATCCTTATGGGGATAAAGTAGATTTTGTGGGTACTGTGTAATTAATTTTGGAGGAGGCTTTGTCCCTAATCTCAGACACATGAACTGCACCTACGCAAAGAGCGAAGTTATGGAAAAAATATCAAAATGAATAAGATATATAGCAGCACGTTGTTTTGTAATTCAGTTTGACAAAAATCAGGCACAGTGAAGTACTGAAGCTACTGCTGAGATTTCAGGAAGAAAAAATATGTTACCAATTATTCAGGAAGCATGAAATACTATAAATCATTATTTCCTGGCAACCCAGGTATCATAGTTGATGTTTTTTCGTGTTCAAGATGCTACACAAAAAGCAAGAAATTGGGCAGTAGGCAGGAATGCTCAGTCTTCTGAAGGACTTTCATTAAGGTTATCGGTGAAGTCCTGAGGTAACAGGGGAGTCCTGGTGAAGTGCTCAGTGCAGTGTTTCTTCATCGTTCATTGAGATTACAACAGTGCCTAACCTGAGAGCAGAGCTCCATTGTGCTAGGCATGGTCCAGACCTATCATTAAGAAGAGAACCTGCAAACAAAAAGAGAAAGAAATTCTGTATAAGCGGGCAAAAAGATGAGAGGAGAAGCATGGAGAAGAAGTGATTTACCCAAGGTCACGGGGCAGGTAGGTCAGTGGCAGCACTGCAGTCAAAACTCACATCTCCCGACTTCCCAGCCAAAAATCACCCAGCCAACACAAACACGAGGACAAAGATGGAGGCAAAATTTAGGCCGTAGGAATCCAGGGCTCTTCAGGCTGCTCTAACTCGTCTTCTCTGCTGCTTCATCATTAAAAGCAAGCCATGATCACTGAGTTGTAACAAACAAATAACCTTGCTTTGGTGTGTCTGCTGCCATCACCCACGCAACTCACTTTGAAATTCTCCTCCCCAAGCTTCCACTCAGCCTGGGCTGTTTGATGCCTGATGCCTTTGTGAAGCTTTTGAAATTAATGCTTTAAAGCCTGTAAGAGCAGCTCAGAAGGAAACAAAAAAAAAAGAGTCAGTTTTACATTTTTAAAAAGATGCTCTTATTCTCCTCACAGCTGAATTTTTGTGGCAGCTTGTGAGCAGAATAGTAAATGGGATTTTTTGTTGTGTTTTTCCATACCAGTTTGTCTGGGTTGTGGAGAGCCATACTTTTTCTCGTTTGTTTTCCGTTGCAGTTAGGTGATGGGAAGTCACGTCCCCAGGGGAGGTGGCCACCGTGGGCATGTGGATCAAAGAGAGAGGACACACAGCCACTCAAGCCACATCGTGCCATTTTCCCCATCTTTGAGGACAGAGAAGGTCCCTTGTTTCTCCAGCTTCCTAATCCCCTTCTCTAGTCCTTTGCCAGCCACATGTCTATGTACATGTCTCTACAACACGCCAGGACAAATACCTCTATCTGTGAGCCAAACAGACTTTCTCCAGATCTGCTAGCCACCTTGTAGGGAAGAATTTAGTCTACACCAACAAAAAAAGTTCATACTGACTGTTTTCAGAAAGAATCCTCCCAGAACTGTCAAAGCGATGATGCGCATCTCAAAGGACTAATGTAGCTCCCTGGAGAGCAGAAGCAGGTCTCGGTCACACAGCCAGGAACCCAGCGCAAGTCTCAATTAACACAAAAGAAAGTCAGTTTGAGGTTTCAAGCCTCGGCTGCGCAGACTGAGAAGACACCACAGATCAGATGGAATGAGCGAACAAGAGTTGTCCCACCAGCAGTGAAATAACTGATACGTGAATGGTCGAGGTTTGTGTTGTCTCTTGGTGCCCACCATAATCATTTCTGCTGTTTTTCCTGTCTCCTGCAACAGCCCTACGGTATCAAATACCAAAATTAAAGATATCAGTGTGCCCCCAGCACGTCCCCTACGCCTCTCCCTTGCCCTCAGACTGTCCTGGTTCCTTCTCCCACCTCTACGTCCCCCGCTGCAGCACTCCCTCAGCCTTTCACCTGCCCTGGGCAGCTGGCGAGGCAAAAGGCACCACGTACCGTAGCTGATCTGGTAATAGCTGTGTGTTGACGGGGCAGTCCACACACACACACACACGCACACACACACACGCTGTCTGGCCAACTGGATGAACTCTTTTTGCCAGAACAAGACAGTAGTTTGAGGGTCTCTCCTCCGTTTAATCAGCAATTGTCACAAACCCTGTTAGAAATATATAAATATTATTATAAATGCACAATATCTTTGAGGCCCCTTTTTGCCAAATTGGGCAAGAGTGTCCAAGAGATTAAAACCGTGCGGAGAGAACTTGCAGAAAGGCAGATGGATAGGAAGACAGGATGATCACATAAGCTTTTTTTTTTCTTTTCCTTAGGAAAACATGTTAAAAAGAGAAAAAAGACACAACCCTTCCAAAATGCAGTTTGTACTTAGGAATTATTATCAGATGTCATTAAATTCTGTTTTCGCATCTGAGTTCTTTACGTTATACCAGGATAAAACAAACCAAACCAAACCAAAAAGCAGTAATTTTATTAATTAATTTTGAAGAAAAGATTGATTGGCAGAAGATGAGCTGTTGTGTCTAAAAATGTGAAACATCCTAGGGAACTTACTTTTAAATTTATTTTTCCTAAATAATTTTCAGAAAAAGGTAAGCTTTCCCCATATTTGCATTCTAAGAAGCTGAATGAGATCTATTTGGTGGAGCTACCCACTGAGTGCCTTTTTTAGTTTGTGCTTCTTCACGAAACCAGGAGAAAAAAAAACAACCCAAAAACCTAGCATCATGCGTTACATGCTAAAAAGTCTTGAAGGGAGATGATGAAGACTGTTATTAAGGGCATTTGACTTTGATCATCTTTAGAGGGAGATAAAAAAGAAAATAAGATTACCTTGGAAAAAAATACATACAAAACCCGTCAGATTGTAAAGCCTCGGATAAAACACTACTCTTGGCAAGTTACATTGGGGGGAAAAAAAAAAAGGCAGCTCCTCTGTCTGTAATGTGTATTTTTTTTAACATTTACAAATTATTTTTGACTTAGCCAGGCAGGGAGCCTACTTTCAACCCTCAATTTGAAAATCATGGAGGCTTTATAAAGTCTTCCACCTGCATCTCTTTTTTGCATCACAGTTCTTTATCCTCTAAAGGATGAAAACCCCGGCATATAAAAACTTTGTTAAGCTGTCACTATCAATAGAGCCAAAAAAAATAATGGTTGACAAAGAAGAAACAAATTGCATCTTCGAATAAGTTTCCTTCATGCTCTTGTTAAAAGCTATAACCTCTGATGTTAACTAAATTTAACCCGTTCTGACCCTTGCGGTGGCCCTTAACCTTCTCTTTATTCTGCTTCCTGTGGTTGCTGAAGAAAACTGGCCCTGCCATTGGGAAAGCGCTCTCTGTTGCACACAAAGCCCCAGCCTCGCGGCGAGGCTGTCAGGAGGGATAGAATAGACGGGGAGGTCAGCACCTGTGCTGAGAAGCAGGTGACAGGGAACTGCTTGGACCATTCTCGGGCAAGTTGTAATAGTTTCTACCCTTTAAATATCGCACTGTAGTTTCGGGTATTCAAGGCAGCGAAGTTCACGTTTTCTTTGTGAATGCAGACTTTAAACAAATTAATCTATTGCTGTTCAACTGACTGTAAAATTAGTAGATTTACTGTTGCAAAAAAAAAAAAAAAAAAGGAAAAAAAAAAAAAAAGAGAGCTTTCACTTCCACTTTAATAAGGTCACGGATGTGTCCTAGGCTGCCAACAAAAGCAGCTTTTAAAATCTTCGCAGCTGAACCCAGCAACTTGCAAAGGCTGCAGAACAATGTCTTAGATGTACAGTGGAAACTCCTCTCCCTACAGTCAAGATGTAAGACTAGACAGTTAAAAAACTTTCTACACTGAGAAGCTTTAACTTTAATTGTGTCTCGCCCCAGGGACCCACAGGCTTGTTTTATGAGTAACATTTTAATAAATTCAGTCAGTCTTGCTTTTCAAGGAGCAAAATCAGTTCTTTGCCTGGATTTGGTAAATCAACCTAAGCAATTTAACGGCAGAGCATGCGTCTTCAAAAGATTTGTTTTAATTCCCGTAACAGGGGCAGATCTCAGAAAGCAAACAAAACTTTAGCTGTTTCAACTGTATTCATCTGTTCTGTGCAGGGCATCAGTTACCCGTGACTTTTTACCACTCAACAGAATTTTTGGGTTTGCTTTAACTTTCTGCTGTCTCTTGTTAGAATAAAATAAGATAAGCGTGTATAGGAAGCAACTTTCAAAAGCTGAGGATGGAAAGGGAGTAAAAGTGAGCTACTGCAGAGCCCAGCAAAGTGCACCTACTACATACCCAGATTTTCTGTCCCCTTTAAATGTGTGTTTGCTCTGACGTGTTCTCCGCCATATGGCAACGCTCAGCTCAGCACAAGGGAGTTTTTCATCTGAGTTATGTGCAAAAGTCTTTTATAAACATTAAGGGGGAAAATGAATCCCTCAGAGTGTGTAGGGGAGGCTATGGCCCCTCTCTGAACCAGGGGGCTGCAGAGCCCCAGGGCCATGGTTATAAGAGAGCAGGGAGGTGGAGACGAGCCATGCCAGCTGCTGCTGAAGTGCAGGGCTAGGGAGGAGAAAAGACCCTGCAAGTCTTCCCCAAAGCTTCTCCATCAAAATGCCCTGCAAAGGATGGAATTACACAGGAAAACAGAGGTGCGTGGGGTAAGTGGCCCTCCAGATGCTCAGTGCTTGTGCAGGCACAGCGGTGCAGAAAACGAATCACAGTTTCAGAGAATAAGACTGGCAAAAGCTGCTGTCCCACCTACTGCTGCTGGTCCATGAACAAGCGCCCGGGGCTTTGCATAAACCCAACAATATCAGTAATAAAATTCCCGATGATCTTGTTTGGCCCTTGAAATATTTCTGACTAGATATGGAGAACTGCAGCTCTGTTTTAGAAAGCAGCAAGATATTCACCACGGGCTGAAGGAAGCCCCATCCTCCAGCCAGAGCCAGCAGGTATGAGCTCCTCGCAGGTGTAAGGCACTTTAGCAGCTTGCTTCCTCCTCCCACAAAATGCATGATGGAGCTTGAATGAAAGTGAACTAGAGCCTTGGGTCTCCAGGAGAGCACTTTTTTATCTGGCTCAGGGCATTCTTACTCTCTGCTGGGCTTCACAAGCACTTTAGTGTACGCAGGACAAATAGCTTCAGGGGGAGATCGACCCTGAAACACAGAAGGACTGGATCCAGTTTCCAGCATCCTCAGGGGACAATCAAACACTTTGTCCCTCCAAGATCAGTTGTGAACATGGAGGAAGCTTCCCGGTAGCATACTGAGTCTCACAAGAGCACATTAATAACATCCACACTGGCAGATCACTACATTGTTCGTGTTCGAGGGTGAGAAATCTCTCAGTTCACCATCCTTTCTCCTTCTCATGTATTTGCATTTTAAATTCTCTGGGGCACGAATTATCTATGGTTTGGCACAAGGTCTAGCAGAACAGGCCTTGGTTTGGCACAAAAATAATAAAATGAAAACAACTCTGCTAACCAGCTTGGGAAACAAAATGTCAAATGAAAAAAAAAAAAAAAAACCAGATGCAGATTTAGGAATTAAAAAAACAAATAAACGACTGAGAATATTGTCAGGGGTGGGCAGAGCACGATGTGCATCAGGCAAAATAGAAGGGAGGGAGTTATTATTAACTGTGTTTATTATGATAGTGTCTTTCAAATAATTAAGTCTGCAGTCCCACTGTGACAGGCACATATAAAACCACAGCCCCTGGACAATTATAGTGCAAACAGACATGAGACAAAGGACAAGGAGAAAGAGCACAATAAACCCCCAGAAAGATCAAGTTAATTGAAGACAAACAGCACAAGAAGGCTGCACTATTTCTTGGCACACTAAATTTAATTAGATAGGCATGAAGTAAAACAAACATCAGGTTTAAACTTAACGGAATTAAATAAAGGGAAGGAAGAAGGAATGCAAGTCGTACGCTCGGAAGTACCTTACTTTCATGCAGGTAGTTTTTATCACAGCAGAGAGGATTATTAGCTTTATTGCTCCTACTAATACTGCTGAAAATTATCTGTCTTACGGGGAAGGCTCTGAGCGAGGCGACAGTAGCTGACTGCAAGCTGGGGCACTGACAAGCTCTGCTCTAATGCATGTTGCAGAGCTGAGGATGAAAAAAAAGAGCCTCTCCGGGCTTCAGCTCTGCCAAAACTTCCCCTCACGGCTATTCGAATTCCACATTTGACTTCCAGACCATGAAAAGAGCAGTAAAAAACCATTTATGTCTTGCCTTTTCTTATTGGGGAATATTTCACTCTCCACAATTGGATACTGTAGAATTCCAATAATTTACGTTTCGAGAGCCTCAAGCTGAGATACGGTTTTCTTAGGCACTCTGCTGACAGAGAGGATGGCAATCCCTGTTCCCAGAGAGCTTACAACCGCAAAGGCATAAAGCCCGAGTGAAATCAAGACACGAACGAGAGGGCGGGATGGAACGAACGGGCGCCGTTCGCACAGCACAGGTGAAGCTACAGCTGTCGGCCAGGCTGTCACCAACAGCTCGCCATCCACTCAGCTAATTCTGCTAATGGCATTTTTCCACATTCACTAGTGCAGGTGAGGAGTTTTAATGAGAATAAGGTGATATGGATGAATTTCAGATTGCAAACTGATTTAGTGAAGCTTCCCGGTTTCGCGCACACAATTGCCATACGATGTCTTCTGTGAGGGCGGCGAGCACAAACCAGTGGCGGGCTCTTTTGCATGTGTGTGCCAAAATGACTGCGCCAAAACAACCAGCATGTGGAATTAAAGCATTCTAAGGCCACAATGAAGAAACGAGTGCTTTCAAACAAACAAACAAACAACCCCAAAGTTCAGATTTTCATTACATTTCTTTTTCCTGGGCAGGAACACGGGGGGCGGGGGGAGAGGAAAGAGGCGTCACTTACTTGTGACCCAGAGCAAATAAGCTAAAAAATTCTGATTTCTTTTTTTTTAAGCAGGAAACACAGTGGCAAGGTCCCTCAGCTGCTTCCTATGGCTTCATTTTGAACCAAATTCTAAATTGAAGTGCGCTTTCAGCCCAAGCATTGTCCTCAGCTCCAGCCTGGCTGGCCAAACAGCATCCCTCAATAAACACATATATCTCGGCTCCTGAGAGGACCTTCTCGTCACACAATGCTCCACGCACATGCTGCCCCACCGGAACAACAGGAGAACAGCAAACACGCTGTTTAGTGCTTTAATCGTTTAGTGTGTTACTGACAGCTGGAGACCTGGGGCTTGTACGTGTGTTTCAGCTTCTCTTTCAAAGGCAACGCTTTCTGTCCCCCACCTGGAAGGGGGACCCTGCAAACCCAAGGCTCATCAGCCAACCAAAGCAGGTAACAACATCCATCAGGCTTTCAGGCGGTCTCATGCAATCCCACAAAGGCACACGCTGCTGACCCCTGCAGACACATCTCTACCATGCAACACACACAACACCTTGCACACACACACACACACACACACGGCTGACGTGATCCACAGAACACTCAGCCCTGACTCCTGGCAATGCTAGCATAGAATCATGGAATCAAAGACTGGTTTGGGATGGAAGGGACCTTACAGATCATCAAGTTCCAACTCCCCTGCCATGGGCAGGGACACCTCCCACTACAGCAGGTTGCTCAAAGCCCCATCCAGCCTGACCTTGAACATTTCCAGGAATGGGGAATCCACAACTTCTCTGGACAACCTGTTCCAGTGCCTCACCACCCTCACAGTAAAGAATTTCTTCCTAATATCTAATCTAAATCTCCCCTCTTACAATTTAAAACTGTTACCCTTTTACTATTGCTACACACCCTCATAAAAAGTCCCTCCCCATCTCTCCTGTAGGCCCCCTTTAGGTACTGGAAAGCTGCTTTAAGGTCTCCTGGGAGCCTTCTCCAGGCTGAACAACCCCAGCTCACTCAGCCTGTCTTCATAGGAGAGGTGCTCCATCCTTCTGATGATCTTTGTGGCCCTCCTCTGGACCCGTTCCAACAGGTCCATGTCCTTCCTGTGCTGAGGGCTCCAAAGCTGGACACAGTACTCCAGGTGGGGTCTCACAAGGGCAGAGTAGAGGGGCAGAATCACCTCCCTCAACCTGCTGGCCACGCTTCTTTTGATGAAGCCCAGGATGCAGTTGGCCATCTGCGCTGTCAGTGCACATTGTTGGGTCATGTTGAGCTTCTTATCCACCAACAGCCCCAATCCCTCTCCTCAGGGCTGCCCTCAATCCGTTCTCCACCCAGCTTGTATTTGTGCTTGGGATTGCCCCAGCCCAGGTGCAGGACCTTGCGCTTGGCCTGGTTGAGCTTCACAAGGTTCGCATGAGGCACAAGCCCACACCACTGCACGGTTTTACAGGGAGAGTGAGACAACGTGATGTATTATGGTACGCAGCCAGGTCCTAGAACACCTTGAGCACACCGCCTCAACACACAACACGCACGCAGAACACTCGGCACCCACACACACCCAACTCACAGCCACAAACTACCATCTCCTAGCAGCGGTCCTTACACCCACACCCGACCAATTCCCCCAGTGCAGCAGAGGCACACGGAAAATCCACGAGAAAAAGACACAACTCGGCAGCGGCACACCCAGGAAAACAGCACAACCAAGCAATTGCACACGCGGAAGCGGGCAGGGACATCACACAGGCATGTGAACACAGCAAGAGGAACACGCAGGTACACAGACACCTGCATGCATCCATGAAGAGACTATATGGCATGAGGAGACAAGCTGCCATATGCAAATATACATCCGAATGTGTATTTTTATTATATTTTATATATTTGTGGATATTTTAATATATTATATATTAATATATATTTATTATACGTATCTTTGAGGAGTGGCTGAGGGAATTGGGATTGTTTAGCCTGGAGAAAAGGAAACCTTACCGCCCCCCACAACTGCCAGAAAGTAGGGTGTAGAGAGGCGGGGGTCGGTCTCTTCTCCCAAGTAACAGGCCACAGGACAAGAGGAAATGGCCTGGAGTTGTGCCAGGGGAGGCTTAAGATGGTTATTAGGAAAAATTTCTCCACTGAAAGGGTCGTCAAGCGTTGGAAGGGGCTGCCCAGGGAAGCGGTGGAGTCGCCATCCCTGGAGGTGTTGAAAGGCTGGGCCAGACGCGGTGCCGAGGGCCATGGCTCAGTGGTGGGCCTGGCAGGCTTCGGCTGATGCTTGGTGACCGATGACCACAGCGCGAGCTGTGGACTACACACACGGACAGACACACACACACACGGACAGACAGACGCAGCCCAATCGACACCGGGCCAGCTCGCCCGGCCCACACTGACGGGGCTGGGGCGGGGAGGAGGCGGAGAAGGAAGAGGAAGAGGAGGAGGAGGAAGCGGAAGGGCGAGAGGCGGCCTAGGCCGCTCCCTCGGCTGCTGCAGCGGCCTGGCGGCTCGGCCTGGCCCGGCCGGCAGGTAAGAGCCGCCCGGGGCGGGGAAGGCCGGGCCTGGCCGGCGGGAGGCCCCTCGGGC
>JAHREE010000076.1:177842-239371 GCA_033628505.1 Tringa tobata
TGGAAGAAGGAGAAAGGCAATTTCACCCATCCTCTCCTGGCAGCGGTGGCTAGGAGGGATGGTTATTTTAGTGGACCATAACATTATTGTAATAATTGCTTCTTCAGCAGACGGAATTATTAGCCTGTCAGTAATGCGTTAGACAGCAACACTTGTCTCAAATGCCTGTTAATTATCTAAATAAGCAAATTTGCTTCCTTTCCCACCATGGTCACTAGTCTCTTGTATCATTTGTGCAGGCGAAGCTGTGGTCTTGCAAATACCCCTGCAAGTAGTTGTTTTTACAAGGGTTGTCTCGTCAAAGCGCAGAGAGGCTGCTGATGCGAGGAAGAGATGCTGGACTAGTTCCTCAGGGCCTGATTCAAATCCTTCTGCAATCAGTAGAGAGATGCTCCCAGTCTTTCATGGCTTTGGATTATATCCTCAGATAGTAACTTTTTCCAGGCAGGAATTTTGCTTCAAATGTCTCTTGAATACACTTGAGAGACCTGGCAGCTGATAAAATACTCACTCAGCCTCAAGCCAATACAGCCAGTGGAGCCCCTGAATATATTGTATTTTTTTTCAAAATAGAGTTTTTCTCCCAGGAAAGCAGCAATCTGACAGCTTTCTTCTCCAGAGTCAGGCCTGCAGTAGCTTTTTATTCACTTGGAGACACCCAGAACCTGAAAATGTGGCTTCCAGTGTAAGATTTTGAGGCAGTAGACATCTACAGGGCTTCAGTGCATGCCCTCTGCCCACCGCAGGGCAGGGATTTGCCCTCCCATCCACCTCCCCTGCACTCCCCCTGCGCCTCTTCAGGTACCACCAGCCCCTCCTTTAAATGCCGATGGACTCTGCTCCACCTCATGCAAGCCAAAATCCCAGGAGAGTGTTCCCCTTGCCATCATGGGCCAAGCAATGGGATGGCTTGCTTGCAAACCCCCTGTCACCTGCTGCCCCCACCGCCCCAAACCTTCCCCTCCAGCCTCGGAGCTGCAGCCCCCCAGAAGGTGCAGTGCAGAAGCAGGTTCCACAGGGCGAGCGTGGGACAGGATGGAGCTGCTGGCATGGGGGCAGGGGCCAGATGACACCAGGGGTGGCTGGTGGTGCACAAGGAGCCTGGTAAGCATCATCCCACAGGGGTGTGCTGGGAGCCATGAGGTTTCTCACAGCAGTGTTCATTTTATTCAGGGACGCTAGCAAGAACATAATGAAAACCACCACTAAAATCCAGGTAAATTTTGCCGCCTAGAAAGGAGATTTACCGTCCCAGCCGTGGCTGGTGACCTCACAAACATAGAGCTGTAGGGCTGCTGCTCATTTGGGGTCGTTAAAAGAAAACCGTGTGAGTTTAGTGAAAGCAGATAGAGCCATCTAGTGACAAGAGAAATGCATTCTCCATTTCATGCTGTGAAAGATCCTCACAAGCCCCCAAAGGCCTGTGTTGGCCACCAGGACAACAGGGCACCGGCACGAGCAGCCCCCCTCTCAGGGATGTGCATGGCTGAGCCTCATGAGGTTCACACCACCAGAGCTTCTCATGGACCTCAGCAAAGCTGAGGGACAGCAGCACCAAGCAAAAGGCTGCTTGGATCATCGACAAGGTCTGGGTTTGGGAAGAGCCCGTGGTGCCTTGCCCGCAGCAGGGAGGGGGGTCCAGGCACTGCCAGAGCTTGGCCCCAGCCCCACAGCGGGCAGATGGTCCTCTCACGTCCGTTGGGAGAAGAAGTCTCCCCAAGCCGATTTTCAGCTCTTTTAGCCAGACAAGGAAAGATTCAGGAGAGGAGAGATGCTGTTTAGAAAAGAATAAAAATTAAAATATTTTGTTTCAAAAGATGCCTGAGTTTTATTTAAAAAAAAATAATTAAAAGATTCTAGAAAATGTGTCCTTTTTAAATAAGGACATATTTGTTAATGGCATTGCCTCTGACCAAAACAAAACTCTCCCATAATTTTATATTACTAACATTTTGAAAAATTTTGATTTCTTGGAAGGGAAGCATTTTTTTTTTATTTCTTCCTTTTCCTTCTGTCTTTGTCTAGCACATTCCTCCTCTCCTCTGAAGAATTCACACAGCTCAGCTCGTTATCAGTCTAGCTAATTACATTACTGCACTTCCCAGCAAATTAAGATCGAAAGCCTGCCGTTTTACAGTAAACTCCCCAAAGAAAGGGATAATGAGGTTACTTAGCAGGTTTTGTTCCTCAGGTAATTTCCATACACTTAGTTTATAAAATGGGAGATAAGGTGGCCACTATAGCTTTTATGTTAGCCTTCCCAAGCATTGTCCAGGTCTCCTGGCATTTCTGGGAAGGAAGGGATTCTCCTGCTGGAGACCCAGAGGTGAGACCATTTGCCCCACATTAGAGGGAGACCAAAGCCAGCTCTGGTCCTATCTCTGCTACAAGCAAAGCCAAGACACAGACCAGCTGGGTGCCTTAGGCTGTATCCACACAGCTCATTGATGGACCCCCGGGGCAAAGGGGTTGTGTCCCAAACACAAAGCCCTCAAGCCTAGGTCTTCTCCTTTCCCCATGAGGTTTCCCCAAGGCCAAAAGACAGGATTGTCACCTTGCACCAGGAGCTGAAGCCACTTCAAAGCACCTGCAATGGGTGCGGGCTGCATAGCAGCCCATCAGAGCAGTGCTTTGATAGGACGAGGGTGGAGATACCTGCGGGAGTGTGGCATGAGGCTGTCTGAAGATGCCAGGCTGGCACCACCACCTCAGCCCTGCAGTGAGGGGGCTGGTCGCTGCCAGCATCACCCTGGCTCAGGGCAGGCACAGACAGACTGAACCATCCCAAGCTGTGCTGGGAGGGAGAAGAACCTGAACTCCAGTTTTCAGGAGAAATTCCAGCTGCAAGGCTTGGGTTGCCTCAGAATGGAAACAAACCCAGCATGGTCTGCACCGCAAAATACCCCAAAGCAAAACAGTTTGTTTGAGGTCAACCTACATGTTTGGATTAGCCTCTGGTTTCTGCTTTTCTTTTGAAAATAAGAGGCCAAAATTTTCCTTTCATTGTTCCCACAGAAAAGTTTTCTATCTATCAGATGACACACGTCTTTGGATATTTTCTACTTAATGATTTGTTTGTACCTGCAGTCCTAGCCAGGAGCTCAGCACTAGCATCCTGGATGTTTTGCACATCCCTAATTAAGGCAAGGTGAAATGAGTGGGTGTAATGAGCTACCAGAGTGAAGGGTGTGGAAGGAGAACAAGGACAATGCAGTCATCAAGGGAACAAAAATGCTCTTTTATGGGTTGTAATTTAAAAAAATAATTCCCTTCTCATGAGTGATTCCCTGCCACTATTACCTGATTACGGTCAGTCTCTGCCACATTTAGCTTTGTTAATTTAGTTATGCATTCCTCTTCCCAGATCCTCTCAGCTCCCTTTGGCCGTATGTGGGTGAAAACCTCACCCACATGTTATGTCTCTTCGTGTCTCTTTGCATACTGAAATCTGCAGCAAGAGGCTGTGCAACGTGCTCGTCCAGCGATAAGCACAGTGGGGTTTCCAGCCTTTCACGGGGCTGTTATAAACACAGCACGAGTGCCTTAGTGGTGTGTGGTTCTCCCTTGCACTCTCATCTGAAGGTGTCACTCCGGTCACGGTTAATCGGGTATAAACCTGGGAGCGACGAGTTAGTTCCCTCAAGTTGCTTACATCTCTTCAGAATCGCGTCCAGAGCCTGTAGCTGGCTCGCGGTGCTGGCTGCGACACATCGCCAGGATCAACCTCTCATTTCAAGCCTTACTTCTGAGTGTATTTGAACAGGAGGCTCTCTGTGAGGACCCATTCCACCAGACCCTCCAAGCGCTGGAAGCTGGACAAACATACGCTGTGCTTTCTGCAAAGGACTCCAAGCAAAACAGCTTTCTGTTTTATTTGTTTCCATCTCTCCAGCAAAGAGAAAAAATTAAGCCCTTCCTCAACTCTTCATCAAACCAACTGTTTTTCACAGTTCTACCTCCTATCTATTAATAAGTCCATGACTACAAGTGTCTTGGATGATAAGTCATCAACTAGACTTACTCATCAGGCTCTCTGGCTCTCTCCTCTCTGCTACACCTTCCCTGCCCACCTGCAAGCTGTCACTGCCCCACAGGGAGCAGCTGCCACCCCTCTGATGGGTGTTGTGCCAGCCCGCTCTTAAATACACCCTGTCAGCCTCAGCAGGACACGGCTGTTCCCTGCTGTGACAGATTTGGGGGGGCTACAGGGCTGAGTCATCCAACTCAGGCTCTTAGGAGAAGTCTCCTTCCCTCCTTGAGAGAACTAACTCTCTGCAGAGCTTTTAGTTGTAATTAGGGCATCTGGACCGCATCGTTTCTCTCTTGCATCTCTCCCTTTGGCTGTGCTGCCCCTCACTCCTGTTTCCTGCCATCGCTTGTGCCATCTGAAAACTGGGAAAGAAGAATGTTAGGCATCAATACAGGTTAGGCATGGATCTGCTGGGGACAAGCTCCGAAGAAAAGGATCTGGGGGTCCTGGTGGACAATAAAATGACAATGAGCAAACAGTGTGCTCTTGTAGCCAGGAGGACAACGGAATCCTGGGCTGCATAGGGAAGAGTGTGGCCAGCAGGTCGAGGGAGGTCATTCTCCCCCTCTACTCTGCGCTGGTGAGGCCACAACTGGAATACTGTGTCCAGTTCTGGGCTCCCCAGTTCAAGAGGGATAGGGAACTACTGGAAAGAGTCCAGCGTAGGGCAACAAAGATGATTCGAGGACTGGAGCATCTCCCTTATGAGGAGAGGCTGAGAGAGCTGGGACTCTTTAGTCTGGAGAAGAGAAGGCTGAGGGGAGACCTTATTAATGCCTACAAGTATCTCAAGGGCGGACTGAAGGAGGAGGGAACCAGACTCTTTTCAGTGGTTGCCAGTGAGAGGACAAGGGGTAATGGGCACAAGTTGGAACATAAGATGTTCCACTTGAATATGAGGAAGAACTTTTTCACAGTGAGGGTGACGGAGCCCTGGAACAGGCTGCCCAGGGAGGTCATGGAGTCCCCTTCTTTGGAGATTTTCAAGACCCGCCTGGATGCCGTCCTGAGTAGCATGATCTGACATGCTCTGGGTGGTCCTGCTTTGGCAGGAGAGTTGGACTAGATGATCTCTATGGTCCCTTCCAACTCTAAAAATCAGTGAAATTCAGTGAAATTCAGTGAAAACACACCCCTCTGTGCCACGTGGGTGCCCATCAGAACAGAGCAGAGCTCCCTGCAGCTCCAACCCAAAGCGTCAAACGCCCGATGTTTCACTGAGGAGGAGGGATGGCATCGGGACAGGGGTGTGAGCGCGGGGAGCTGCCGTCAGCCCAGCGGCCGTCTGCGGGCAGAAGGAGAGGTGGCATCAATTAGCTAATGACATGCAGGGGAGGGTTGGTTTGGGTGTGCTCACCCCCCGTTTCTTGATGAATCATTCAGGGAAGGATTCATCTAGAGGCGCGTTCCCGCGTTTGCCGTTCTCCGGAGGCGCTGTGCTGCTGAAGGCGTGCGCAGAGGTGTCTCGCCACTGCTCGCAGTTGCCCTCGTAAAACTGCCTGTCTCTTGAGTTCTTTTACTCCTTTTCTGCGTTTGGATGGGCTGTCTGGCCAGCGGCTTCCAGCCCTGCCTCGCGCTTGGAACAGTCCTGCTGGGTGGGTGCCCTGTCCCTAATTATAGGGACGAAAGAGCAAGGATTCGGAGCCCAGCGCAAACGCCTTCATTCAAAATTCTCTTAGTGGAGTCATCTGTTTTCAAGGAAGAAAATCATGATTAACCGACTCCTGGGATCTGACTCCCTGATTGTCCCACTGAGCCCAGCAAAGCCGTACCAGAACAAGCCAGTTTAAGCAAAAGAGGCTCTGTAGGCTCTAACAATGGACTTTCAACGTATACCCCCTCCCCCACGCAACTTCTGAAGCTCGTAGATGGTTTCACTGAAGTTTTATGACAACAACTAGGGAAAACAACTTTGGGAACTAACATTGCCCAGCAAGACACAGCCTGCAGCGTGTTTTTTATGGCCAAGACCTCGCGGTGTTCCCGGCTTCATTTCCTCACCGCTCGCAGCAGTCCCCCTTTATGGCAGGGCGGTGCTCCCCCCCAGTGCTCAGGGCAGCGTCGTGGGCTCAGATGTGGCAAAGCCAATGGCTGGGGCAGCAGAGAGCTGGGATTTGAAAACCTACATCAATTAAATCTAAGATAATCCGGGCGAGGTAACAACCACCAGCTTGCTCTTACAGCCAGCATCGTTGAGGCACATCCCCACTGCCTAAGCAGGGCACGAGTGACTTCGAGTGAATGGTGGGAAGGGCTCCATCAATCAGCTCAGGGCTGGGGCCGTGGACAAACACAGAGAAACACCACGATCCTACAGCTTCCAGTGTTTGAGCTAACGTGCTCAGGACCAGCTCAATCATCTCTGCCCAGCGCTGCCCTGTGTGATGGTCTCCTTGGGGCCATTGCAAAAGTCACAATCTACGGATGCGTGAAAAGCAGCTGTCACTTCTGTCCTTAATGTCAGGTTTCCTGGGCTGGTAGCCCGGGGTTTTTCCTTAGCAGGTGCTTTGTAATGTAACACTCCTGCTCACATCAAAAGAAAGGAAATATAGAAATACATTCTCAAATAAAAAGATTTGTTCCTAAAAAGTCAGTGAGGTTCGTGCAGGACCAAAGGGTAGGATCTGGCCTGCAAAGCCTGGGGTGAGAGCGATGGGTAATGAAAATGCAGCATTTTGGAGGACAAGGTAAGTACCCTACGGTTCTGGGAATAATGCAAGAACCTCAGAAACCAGAAGCACACGTTGGAGCTTGTTTTCTCCCAAGGTGGTTGAACATTAACAAAGCCTACATTAGCAGCAGCACCGTGTCGCTGGCAGGAGGGGGTCTGACGCTCGCTGCAGGGGGCCTTTTCCTTCTTCCAGGCTTTACTGGTGAGTCACTTCAGCTTGACGTGGCAGGCAGGCTGCAAACCTCTGCTCTTGCCCTCAGTAGCCGGGATGGTTAGGTAAATCCCAGGGCAGCTGAAATCTGGAGGGAGCACACCTGAGCTCTCCTGAGAGAGGAGATGGCAGCAGCTGAGCTCGGCTTCCCCTGAGCAGGGATTTCTGTCAGTCACAGCATTTTTTTGATTCCAGCCTTTAGTAAACTTGGCTGTTCCCCAGCCATTTTGGCCCAGATTTTTCTAGCAAGGGAGGCTTAGCTTTTCCAGACGTGCTGTCTATCCCATGAGAATTTTACCTTCCTCATTCGCAGGCAAAGAAAGTACCTTTGTTGTATGAGTGTAGGAGACAAGCAGCAGCTTGTAGTTTCATTATTAATTATTTACCACAGAAAGAAAATTTCCCCATCTAGGAACATTTTATTTTCTTTGTGGACAGGAGATGATAGGGTAATGAATGAAGACAGCCTGGCAGCTACAGCCACCCTGATGGCACTGACCACGTAATGGCAGTTCAGCTCTTCAGTATAACAAGCTTGACTCAGTCTGAGCACTTGAAGATTATCCATCCACTCTCAGCTTGAGCATGCCCTGCCAGAGTTTTAAGTTCATAGATAACTTGGTAAAAGCGTGAGCCAGTCCCGATGAAACCCTCCTTTGCTCTGTTACACTGCAAAACCCCTGGCCAGCTGGAAATATTTGTGTTTGAGCACAAAGGGAGGTGCAAAAGCTCCTTGGTGATCTCATGCTGCCCAACTTTCCCCTTTCTTTTGTGTGCATCAAGACAAGAGGACTTTGTCCTCGGCCAGTGTTAGTTTTGATCCCTTGGATGACAGTGGGAGGACGGTGGGTGCAGCTGGGACGAGCTGCATTTCTCTGCAGGCATCTCAGTGCACGACTGCTTTTTGCACAACATTTTTTACACAAGGACTCTTAGGAAATGGCTTTGCATCTGTCACAGGAGCACAGAGGGACAAGAGTCAGTGGCTTCCACCAGATCTTCCACTGCTGTAAATAGTCACAAGCTCATTTCACCACCTGAGATACACATTTCCTCCTGTACACTCACCTTACACCTGTACACCTCTTGTCACACCGTGGGAGCTCACATCAGAGAGTAAAACCAGCCAGCCCCAGGCAAAAGCATCATGTAGCATCCTCTGGCTGCTGTTAGGGTAACATAGCAATTTGCCAGCTTCCTTCTCTTTGCTCTCCTGTAATTATGCTTTAGTCACTGGTCATCTGTTCTCCTCAGATCTATAATCCAGCAGCCTTTCCGGTCCTGTTACCTACAACTGCTTATTTGTTTGCACACTTAGGAAGGCTTAAACTTTTTTTTCTGCTCATTTGGGAAAACACAAACTGCAGGCAGTTTTGGCTGGTGACGTAACACTGATAATGTACCTTACTTGGAAAAAAAAAATCATAGGTCCTTTAAGTGTTGTTAACCATATGGGCATGACAGTAAACATGCTCTGAAAGCCTCAGGAAATGTTAAATGAAAGCAGAGCTGCAGTGGGGAGGGCAGCGAGGCAGCCATGACTCGGTGCAGGCAGAGATTCCCCTTCATGTTGAACATGTGGTGATGTCCATCTTCAACATATGTAACAAGATATAAAGTTGTAGTGTCCTGTATGGTCACTAAATTGTCTTCAGTAAGTGACTATGCGTATTTGACTTTGGCACCTTTCTAGCAGTGTGGAAAGCATTTGTAAGGAACCATAAAAAGTCATTACATATGCAGAACAATTGAACCTCCTCAGCATCTGTGGTAGGAAACACATCTGTCTTCTGTCCCTTTCTTTCCTAAATGTCTCCCTGAATCAACTTTTATGGGAGGGTCGTAAATATCCCTTTCTATTCGAATCCAGGAGTTAACAATACCCCCTGTGACCATAAACACAAGATGTTTCATTGAGGAAAGAGGTGCACTCAAGTAAGCAGAGATCTTTGTGACAGTTGCTGCCAGTATGGTCCCCATGCACTGCTAATCACATTAGTGGGAGAGCACGGAGGTGGCCGGCAGACAGCAAAAGAAAGAGGGAGAGAAAAGCAAGACTAATCTTGTTAAAAGGGAAGCAAAGATAGACGCTACTTTTACACAGAAGCTTATAACGTCCCCATTTTCCCAGGGCTGGAATCACCTGGATGCTCTTGGAGCGGCACGGCCGCTGCTGCCCTGGAAGCAAACAGCCCCGCATCTCGCTTGTGTTTACTGAGGGCTGGTTTTTTCTTAACAGCTCTTTGCCTGCCGTGTGCTTGGTTTCTGCACAAGCAACCTTGAATCCCTCCTGAAGTAGAGGTTTACTCGCCTCCAGATGACTTTAAAAGCAGTAGGAGTGTTTTTAATCCCCCGCGTGTGATCCTTTTCCAATCCACACTTTTAAACAAATGAAACAAGTGCTTAATCTAAAATATCCCTGTATTTCATCATTCTCCTCCCCCGAGGTGGCAATATCGGATGTTTGAAGGCTCCTCTCCCCTGAACGAAGTCTTTTGCTCTCCAGCTGCCCAAGGAGGACACGGGATGCCAGCTGTGTGGCTGCAGCACGCTCTTCTCACGGGGGGAGTCCCAAAGCACCCCCCAAGCTGGGAGCCAAGGACTAGCCAAGCGGCCACTACACAGCCTCTGGCAATCCCCACGGTGGGGTTTCATCCTCCAGTCAGGGCGCACAACCCTGCCAGGCTGTGAGCCGTGGTGCAGAGGTGTTGCCTCAGGGCTGAGGTCCCCTCTGCCCTCTCCCTCCTCCTGCATTTGCTGGAGATGGGGTGAGGGAAGGGGGTGCAGGAGGAGAGGTGCTCCTCACCAGAGGCTCACTGAAGCGTAGGCACCAACACATGCACTAACCCACACCCTCAGTCCTGCAGGCAGGATGCTCCTGCGCAGTGCTGAGACTTTCCAGCCAGCTGGGGGCCGGGGGAAGGCAGTACCCAAACCAGTGAGCTTCCAGTTCAACTAGGCAGGACGTGCGTTTGGGGCAAAACATTCCCCTTTTGAGCAATCAGAGCCTGGGGAGGCAGCGCCACATGCCCGGGGTGACCCTCCAAGCCAACGCTGGAGAGCTGATGGACACAGCCTTTCCGAGTACTTCTCCAGTACCTTGAGAGCAAGACGGTTCCTCCTCCCACCACCCACAGCTGCGAACCTCCCAGAGTGGTGTTAGTGGGCCCCTTCCTACAGGGTTTAATATTGGAAGGGAAAACAGTCTCTTGTTATCTGAAAGGAGCCTTTACCCAGTTTTACGCCCACGACCGTTTAATCAGTGTCGTGCCACCGGGCTGAGGATGGAAAAACAAAGCGCTTGCGTCAGTAGATGGGGTGTCTGCTGCTGCATGTGCCGCTGCCTCGCTAATTAATCAAACGGAGCCGGGGAGGGAGGACCCGACGGATGGGCAGGAGAAATCCCTGACGGAAAATCCCACTTGTTGTCGCATGGGGTGGCAGGGCTGGGGGGGCGGGAGGGGAGCGGAAAATGAAGAAGGAACTGGAAATCTGGGAGCAAGGACAGTGGTGACGGCTTCATAGCTGAGAGTCCGTGCCCAGCCAGACGGGGAGGGATCAGCCACTTGTTGCCTCGGTATTTCATCAAGTTCTTAAATGCAAAACTCAGATCCTCTTCACATCAGAACGATGATTTCAGTATGGACTGGTGGTGACTGAACGAGCTGGGAAGTGGCTGTTGTCAGTGTCCCGGGGCACTCCGGCTCCCCTCGCCATCTGGGATGAGGCTTTCCAGGAGGGGCGGCAGCGCCAGGCAGGAGCAGAGGGACTGGCATCAGGAAGAGGAGAGGCTATGAAGGAGAAGCTGTAGGGATGCTTGCAATGATGTTTGGAGAAGGTCCTTGGGCTGAAGACACTGCTCTGGGAGCAGACCCTGTGCTAGGCAGAACCCCTGGATGAGGAGTAGCCAAGGTAGACCTGACATTTCTGAGCACTGGAGAGCAGAGCTGCTTGGTGGCCAGCTAACTGAGAGGGCAACCTGAAATTCATGTCTTGCTCTCCCAAGCAAAGGGTGTTTTGTTTCCTACTCCTAGGAGTTGATTGGTGAGACCAGGACTCTCAACCCTGCTGCTCCGCTCTTCTTTCTGCCCCCCTCTCTCCCTGCAGGGACAACCCTGCAGCCCAAATTTGGTGGCATCATGGTTACCTTCCCTGGTCCCCGCAGAGGGAGAGCCCACCTCAAATGATATTGACACTGACCATTTAATCACGGGTGGGTTTAGCATTTATGCCTCTGCAAGTCCTCTGCAGGCTGTAGGGGACATCCCTGGTGCACAGGTCTCTGTATCCACGCTGCATTTCAGCTCCAAAGGTAACAGGCAGCCCGAGTCCTCACCACATTCACCTCCTCTGTAGGTGCACGGTCTGGATCACTACTAATACTATTATTATTATTATTATTGCCTTTATTACTAGTTGTAGTAGTAGTACTGCTATTAATATTATTTCTATTATTATTTCCTGATTTTCCCAGGAATCTGGACCTTTGTCTCATACAGGCAAAAAATAAGTCATCTGTGGTTTCTCTTAAAGACAGAAAACACCTTGCTTTTTCTCTCGATGTCTATGTGGCCCTCAGATACAATTCGTTCATCTCCTCAGCTACGCCAACATATTGATCCTTCCCCTGGGCTCTGACCCCTCCATGCCTTCTCTGTTTACAGAGTTATCTTTAGCATTCCTGCCTCCTCACCGCTGCTCAGGGGCAGCAAACAGCTCAGATAAAATTGATCCGGTGGATATGAGGAAAGACGTCATGAAGAAACCCGGGGCACCAGGCCATTCACGGCCTCTCTGCCACCACGCAAGCCAGCTGAGGGTTGGTTCAGCATTAACTGCCTCCCGAGGCAGGTTGTCACAACGAGCAATGCTGAGCCTCTCTAAGCATCGCTCATTAAGTGCAAACTGGGGTGTTATTACAATTATCATCATCGTTGCTTTTCCGCAATGTATTGGACAAACCCTAATTCCACCTTTCTCCTTAAGAACAGACAAATGATGCAGCACACCCGGCCTGGCCTGTGCGGTACAGCCCAGAGCCTCTTGGCCTTAGTTTCAGCTTCAGTCCCGTGGTTTTGCACAAGTGCAGGTGTGTCTGAAAGTGGGGCCGGAGTCTTCTCAGTATTTGTCAAGATCTCAGACAGGGCTGCCTCCAGATTTGCAAGGGCTATTCAGAGCAAGTGACCTCTTCTTGGGGATATGCTGTATCCTCTCCATTTTTTAACCATAGATAGACTACACAAAGGTTATATTGAAGTAAATACTTGCAGGCCCAATCCCTCTCCCTTGTTTCCTGGTCCTGCAGATGGTGTTCAGAGGATTATGGATCCACACAAGCATACCAGAAACCCTCCACTTCTTTCAGGGAAATTACTTTATCCCTGGGCTAGAATGTCAGGCTCCTACCCAGGTGCCCTGTTTGTCCTCCTGAAATGTCACTTTTTCTTCTGCAGAGTGACCTAAACTCAACCACAGGGGTGAGATGGTGGCGCGTGACTTCCTTCTGCAAAGTAAGGGCAATGTTTAATCTTCAGGCACCACCGTCCCTAGCATGGTGGTACCTGATTCCTGGCATGACTCCTTTCCCTGCTCTTCCTCAAGGTGTATGGAATCATAACTCTGGTTGTGCTGTGCTCAGAAGAGGCAGTGGAGAGCATGGGAGGGGGAAAGACCCACAGTGTACCCCACAGATCATGGGCAATGGCCTCAGTCTCCTTGCAAACAGCTGAACCTGCCAGAACAATATAAACCTGTAAATTGGCAAACACTAAGTGCAAAAAAAAACTTCCAAAACTCATATTTTGGCCACTCTAGGTGAGGATAGCTTCAAGCATGATTAAGTGAGGACTCCATTTCCAGCAGCTGTGGACAACTATTTACTCTCCAGTTTTTAATCAGCAGAGGCACTCAGGAGGCACGCAACTGCAGCAGGAAGGCTGGTGGCCCAGCTGCTGACCAGGATGGGGTCCACCACAGTGACTCAAGGGCTGTTTGATCTGGACAAGCTCATCCACCTGCCTTTCTCTTCTGCAAAGAATAAAATTCATCTAAAGAAGCTGGATGTATAGGAGTCTTTCCTTTCTACTAGTTCTATGTGGTTTATATATGTCTCTTTTTATGTACAGTAATGACTGTATTTTCTATAGCAGCCTGCATCAGAGGAAACCTGTTTCTAAGGTGTTGGCCTGGGTGGGAAAGACTGCAAATGGTGGCTGTGACTTCTCCCAAGGAAAGGCCAGAGCAGCTTAAAAAGTGGCTTGGTGAGGCCAAGTAGACTTGATGTACCCCACAGCAACTTCCAGCTCTTGAGTACCTTTGGAGCCCTGATGCTGAAAAGGACAGGTACATCGTTACTGGGAGGAGCGGGAAGAAGTAAGGGGGATGCTCTGGCTCTTATGAGGACCCATCCAGGTCACTATAAGTGGAAATATATGTGGTTGGGTATAATTTAATCCACGTATCAAACCAAAGTACACTGTCTCATAGGTTGGCTCAAAAGCTTTGTGTTCCCTAACGATGTGACGTCCCTGAGCGTACAGTTAGAGGACTTTGCTTCTCCATGACGTCTCAGGTGGGCACATCAAATGCAGCCTGAAACTTGAGCACCTGGTGCTTCAACAAGTCACCACTTTATCCTGCCTTACTGGGCAGATCAATACACTCCAAGTATCCCACAACAAACTCCAAGTGTCCCATTCCAGCCTGAAACACTGCTGATCTTTTGACTTGAATGGCTTTGGGAGGTTTGGGGCTAATATGAAAACAAATTGAGAAGGGCTGGGTGCTTGTTTGAGGCAAATGTATTTACCCATATGCTGCTGTAGGGGCAGGCTGGGCTTATTTCCTTCTTTGCATGATACATGATGAGATGCTTTTGGAGTTGCTACAACAATGAGTTTCAGGGGAAGAAAAAGGAAGGACCAATACATTTCAAAAATGTTCCACACTGGATCATATGGCACTTCTCAAAATGTCCATGGCACATTAGCTGGTGAGCAGTTTAGAGTGTGATCTTCCTGCAGTCTTAGAGTAGTCAAACATTTAATGTTTAATTCACCGTGTTTAGTTTATTTCTCCCTTTGAGACAATGTTTACCAATGTTTATTAGCTGCCTGAAATAAAAGTAATTGCATGAAAGGCATGCCACCTTTCAGACCCTAATGTGCCTTGGGGAAGTGACATCTCTTTTATGATCCTCCTATGGATCAAACATCTGACACAGAGAACAGGGAACAAAGCTATTGCGTTTCAGAGGCAAAGCTCACCATGGACCCAGCTCCTTGGGCTGCCACGTGCCTTCACGTCCCAGAGAAGGTGTTTGACGCTCTGTGAAAGACACTCAGACCATGTCAGGACGTCCCATTTCTGCAGTGTCTAGAAGACCCTACTTTAAAAGTTAAGTGTAAATCCACGGGCTGACATGTACGTCACTTGCTGGGAAAGATTTGAAAAACGTGAGCACATCGCTTCAAGGGCTCAAGTGAAAATGAGAAAAACTAGAATAAGAAAAATATGAGAAGAGTAATAAGATATTTAAAGTGTTTTGAATCGCAAGCAAAGGCATAATGAGGAAAAAGGAATCTTTTCTATCTTTTCAGCTCCAGTTAACTCAGCGATCTGTGTGTGTCATTATATGACACGCAAATGAGACTGTAACAGTCCTCAGTCCAGGAGAGGAGTGTTGTTCTCTCCAACACCTCCCGTGCAGCATGGTCCTTACTCTGCATTGCCCCTGGTTGTCATCATCTCTACCTACACCAGGAAAAAGCCATCAGCTGTGGAACTGTTTGTGGTGACTACGTCATGGGTCTGTGGAAGGGTGCAGTATCTGAGACATCAGATACCATGTGCAGACCTACTCCTGTGGGCTGGTTTTGGCTGGGATAGAGTTAATTTTCTTCACAGTAGCTAGTATGGGGCTATGTTTTGGATTTGTGCCGAAAAGAGTGTTGATAACACAGGGATGTTTTAGTTACTGCTGAGCAGTGCTCGCACAGAGTCTCCTCCTCACACCACACCACCGGCCGGTGCGCTGGGGATGCACAAGAAGTTGGGAGGGGACACAGCCGGGACAGCTGACCCCAACTGACCAAAGGCATATTCCATACCATAGATGTCATTTTCAGCATATAAAACTGGGGAAGAAGAAGGAATTGGGGGGAAATTTGGAGTTATGGCATTTATCTTCCAAAGTAGCCATTACATGTGATGGAGCCCTACTTTCCTGGAGATGGCTGAACAAGAGTCTGCAGATGGGAAGCAGTGAATTAATTCCTTGTTCTGCTTTGCCTGCATGAGCAGATTTTGGTTTACTTATTAAACTGTCTTTATCTCAATCCATGATTTTTCTCACTTTTACACTTCCTATTCTCTCCCCGATCCCACCGGGGGGGAATGAGTGAGTGAGTGGCTGCGTGGTGCTTAGTTGCCTGCTGGGATTAAACCACCGCAGTCCTTTTTGGTGTTCAATGTGGGGTTCAAAGCATTCAAGATAAAGAGAGATTTGTTTGGAATGTGCTAGATTGAATTAATAGCTGTTATTGCTGTTTAGCTACTAATTGGCAGGCTTCAGCACTTGCCATGGGTCTTACTTGCCCACCCTGGTCACCCAAGACCCTTCCCTGTGAGTTTGAGGATTATTGTTTGACTTGAAGCTGAGGGTGTCTCCTTCGGAAATCACACAGTGTACGACCTCTTCTTTGTGCTTTGGGGCAGGCTTAGACTGCCACCCACCGTGTGTCAAAGCTCCTTTTCCCATGTTAAGGGGTTGTTTTTGCACTGGGGATGTCCTGACTCTCAGGACCAAAGGTGGGTTCCCAGCTCACTCTGACTTGCTCATGAAGGAACCCAGGCGTGCAAGCATGCGGGGTAGTCACACTGTGCATTGGTGGCTGTCCCCTGCGATGTGACCCGCTCAGCCCTGCTCGCATCTCATGGCCTGGGTGAAGCAGCTCTGCTTGTGCCACCAGAAAAACCCTCCTCTACTCTGCTGGGGACGCAGCACCAGGAGAGAGGGCTTTCCCTGCAGCTCCCTTGGGCAGACAGATTGCCACGTGCCTGGGAATAGGTACATAGACACTGCTAAATGCCTGGCATATCACCTGAGCTGGATTTTTAAATGCTACAGGAAGGTGCTGTGTTTGATTCCAGGGTGTCTAATGGGTCCCCGTGAAGGGAAATCAATGCCATTAATACGGGAGCACCGGTCTGTTTTTTCACTGCCTCTCAGTACCAATCAATCACTGCAGGCTGCCACCACCTCATTCACCGTCCAGATGGCAATATCCAGTCCCTGCGTTTTTTAAGCTCTTGTATAAAAGAGAGAAAAGCAGGCTCTTCCCAGCCTTAAACAGCATATCTGCTTGCTAGCATCCGTACACAAATAGCCTGGTGTTCCATCATCCAGCTCCCTCTCTTACAAAGCATCTTCCTAGACCGTCTTCAGAAGATCGCCCATGCACTGCTTCATTTCTTCTGGTACACGGGAAAATGAACAGACACAGACTTGTATTTAGAAGGGCTTTTATGCCTCTTCTTGCATTCAGATGGATGTTTTTCTCTTTAAAGCAGCAGATCTGAGAATGATGCAGTTTGTTATGTAGATGCATCAGATTTTGGAAGGAGGGGGATGTTAAATATTAAGTTTCTTGGTTTTTAGTCTGAAAGACTCAGAGCCCTCAGCTGTGTCTCTGCCTCATTTTGGGACCAACCACAGGTTTTTGGGTGAGGATGCTTGAAAACTCACTCATAAACAGTGAGATTGGACAAATCTAGGCATGGCAACTACAATTCTTCACCTCCTGTAACAGGTTGTGGATGCCCCATCCCTGGAGGTGTTCAAGGCCAGGCTGGATGGGCCTTTGAGCAAGCCTGATCCAGTGGAAGGTGTCCCTGCTCATGGCAGGGGGGTTGGAACTAGATGATCTTTAAAGACCCTTCCAACCCAAACCATTCTATGAAAACCAAGGAAATCTTTTCACAGTTTCAGAAGGCCACATAATAAAAACGTAATCACACTTGTTCACTGCTACAGATCAAAGGATGAGCTTATGTATTGTCCTTGTGATGTTTCTGAAACATACTTTGATAGCCATTGCCTTTAAATGACATTACTTGAACAAAACTAGGAAAATAATAAAAAATAGTAATATTTCTGATCTTTTCTGTCTTTACACTAATGTAACAAAAATTAGCTGGCATTTCTGTCACCATCAAAGTGCTTTACTGGGCTTAAATTATTCTGTATTAACATTCACAATCCAGAACTCCTGAACTTCTATTTATCAGAAAAGAAAAAATCTTTCTTCTTCAAAAATCAGTGAAAACGATTCCTTTCCATTATAGAGGTGGGTCCTATTCTTTTTTAAATTGAAAGCTTGTGCTACACATTTTATGTTTTTTGAAGTTATGCTGTAAGTTAACACTAATAAGTTTCCATATATTCTTTTGAATGCTGCCTACATCCATGTGGACAATAAGCTTAAAACTTTGCTGGTTGCTGTTAAGAAGGCATGAAGACATCATCTTCCCTTGTTTTTATGCTTGTGATTATTAATACAAATTTATTGTCAATTATATTTATGCATCATTTTGCCAGCTGCTATTCAGACACATAATAAGACATATGCCCTGCTCATGTGCATTGGATAACCAAGATTACTCAGTGAATATAATTCTTCTAAAGAGTATGGAAAGAGTTTGTGTTCCATGCTGCACTTCCCTAGTTCTTCATTCACCTTTTCTGGATTCATTGATTCATTTTAATGCCTTTCTAGGCTAATGTGACTATCCCCACGTTCCCCCACCTTTCTTCACCATTGACTATTGTGATGAACTGAGTTGTTGCATCAAAAGCAAATCCCAGCCTGATAAGAAGTGATAACAGGCTGAGCAAGTTTTGTTCCTCTTTCATAGATTGCTTGATTCATCTGTTGTAGCCTTAAATGATGACTGATGCGGTTTCCCTGGCGTGGTCATTTGGGTATAATGTCTCTCTGGTGTTCTGTCAACTTAACAGGGCTGAAGAGTCAGAAGGCAGTGATAATAAAGATGGACAGCAATCCCTCTTAGTACCACACTCAAACTTCTTTGAAAAGGCACCAACATGTGCTGAAAATAAGCCTACATCTCATGGAATGTTTTATCTGTTGCATGGAAGTATATCCATTGGAAATACACCAAGTCAGAGCTTTCCAGCTGAGATAACCTTTCAGCAGAGCAAGAAATGCCACATGACCTTTATGAAATCTCACTCTGCTGCTTCTAAAACATCCTTTGTTGACAGATTTAGATATGTGAACCAGAATAAGTCCTTGCTAAAATGCTCCAGCCCTGAGGGGCTCCTAGGTAAGCTTGAGCTACAAGCTGCAAGCCTCTGCAAGTAATCTACCTGTGCTGAGAGCCAGCTGGATCACCTGCAGATGCTAGCTGTGGTGGTAGACACTTGCCCAAAGGGAACTGGATTGAAGTTACTCAGCTTTCATCAGATAGCAAAAATTATCCCTCTCTATTGACCCCAGTTGCTTTGAACCATGAGTGTCCAGTGAGAAATGGCTCTGGATTCCAGCTCCAGCTCCATCTGACCTTCCTGGCTCAACCACTCCGTTTAACAGGGGTAAAATCACCATGGTTTCTTCCTGGCATTTGGGTGATCAGTGCAGAAAAAAAAGCCTATAACATTGTGACTCTCAACTCTCACCACAGACCACAGCCCTCACTGGAGAGCTGTCTGCATCTAGGTCTGTAATAAACTCCACATCCTCAACTCTCAATGGATCATGGTAAGAGGAGGCCTCTGAGATAAACCTTGGCCAGTTAAAAACAGTCTGGATTAATAGTCTTGGACCTGGAAATGACCGTGGAGCTAGCTGAGGGCATGATTTTGCTTCTGACTGCTCTCAAAGAGATGGGGATGTGTCCTCTGACCAGGGACAACAGCTCAAGCCCTTGGAGATAAAGTCAAATACCATTACTGTATTGTCTTTTAGCGTGTGGTTGATGTATGACATTCTTTACTCATGCAATGTCTGCTTAAATGACTTCAGATAGTATCAAGCCAGCTCACAGGGTGGGGTTGCTGCAGGCACTTTCTGAGAAGAGAACCATGTCTTGCCTTCATCCCCTCTGAAGTTTAAAAGCAGCTACAGCCAGTCCTCTCCAGCTAAAAGGCAGTGGAGATCTGTGACAGGAAACTCAGAGCAAGGAAAATAACGTGTTCTGGGAAGATTCACTGGGTTCTGACTGTACGGGATGGCAGACCTCCCCCACCTCCCAAAAGCTGGATCTGCCCTTGAAGATCTCCCCCGAGCACTCATCTGCCGGGGCATCTGCTTTTCCTTCTGAGGAACCTGGGGCCAGCTGAATTAGTTGCAACAGGCCTGAAACCGTGGACACCGTAATGAACTGCATTCTTATTTTAGGCAACAACTTGACTTTAATGAAGACTAAGGTTTTTTAATACATTTCAAAGAAGCATTGTGAGCTGGCCTGAGCATCTGGCAGCTCAGGTTGGGGTCAGAAGAGGTGTACCTGCTCCTGACAGCAGAAGCAGTAAGCGTGGACCTCCTCAGAACTAGGAAGATGAGAGCCAGATCCCCAGCTGTGGACAGCACCTGGATCTTTCTGGCGCCAGTGAAGCACTTCAGTTAAGTGCTTCCCAATGCAGCACTTTAGTGAAAATGTGCAATAGAACTATGTTAGTCATCTGTCAGTCAGTGTCTCACCTCCTCTCAGATGGTTTCATTCACATAGCTGGGTCATCAAACACAACTCTCTGTGAGGAATGACAGTCTTCATGTTAAGGCATGGAGTGGGGACTTAAGAGACGAAAGTGTGGTTGCTGGCTCTACTTCAGATTCTCTCTGACACTTTGGGCAGGTCCTTTACAGCTGTGTTTCTCACTTACTTTTGTGTGTGAATGTACGAGAGTGGTGGGGGAGCCAGATCACCTACTTTGTGGAGCTGCAAGTAGGGACAAAGATGAAATGGCATCTTCAGTAAGCAGTCTGAAGAAACTTTAACTTCTTTCTCCAGACATTGGTTATTGCATGAATTAACCCCTCTTAGACCGACCTATTCCCTAAGATTTGTAGGAAAGAGATGCCAGCAGATGCTCTGATCTTCAGGTTAATGAGACGCTCACAGTAGATGGCATGAAGCCCTGCTTGGTATTTCCTCTTTGTCTGCCCTCAAAACCGAAATACTCTATGGCATAATTGGGAGGTGGACTGAGAAATGGAGGAAACATGGCTGGACATTTTACTTGTTGACAAATTCAAGAGTGGTTCTTCCCAAAAGTGTCCAGAACAGCAATTCTTGAACCTGGGGTTGAAGGGAGGAGAAAGCCTTCTCTAGGGACCCTAGCATGTATCTCAGGAAGATATGTCAGATGGTGAGAGATGGAGGTGAAAAGCCCCTGGTGGTTGTCTTGGCCCTGTTCACTTTTCTGTATCTTCCTCCACACACACATACACCCATGGAATCCTTTTCTCTTCAGGACCTGTATGAAGAAAACGCTTGTTTGAAGCCAGCAACACCTTTGGTGACCCATCCCTTCTCTTACCGACAGATCCAAGTAACCAATACATTCCTAAAAAGTTGAATCTCAGGCTGAAGTCCTGGCAGACAGGACTAAGACTGGAAAGCCAGTTTTGGAGCCAGGACAGCAGGGTCCTGGGTGTGCAGGAAGAAGTGTAGGAGAAATAAGGACCCCAGCACACACCATGTCAGCATTTCCATACCTCCCACGGTGACACTGACGCGTCCATATGAATAATCTTTGCTCAAGGTGGTTTCATCTGGACACCAGAGCTTTGACTCCCCCAGAGCCTGGGGGAGTCTCCAACTTACAGCTCTGCAACAGCTCTCCACAAGCCCTGGAAGCCCCCAAGTCCCTAGTCTGTCACAGACAGCCCTGTCTCAGCAGAACCCAGGAGTCCAGGCTGCCTCACCGCCTGCAAGAGAAGCTGGCAGCATGTCACATTCATGTCTGAGGGACACGTGCCCACGCATGATTGAAATGAGTGTATTTTTCAGAATATTCAGATTCCTGCAGGTTGATGTTCAAGCCTGGAAACCCCTGTCCTTGCAGGGTTCCCAGCCAGCCCTTGCTCTGCCCTCAGCCCTGCTTGCTGGGAATCGGGACAGCCCCCTGCACGGCTCCCTCTGCCTCCACCATCACAGCAGGCACCACCACTTTGGCATTTTCCACAGACCATGGTTCCAACTGAGTCACGGTAGATGCTGTCATCCATTTGGGGAGCTGGGAAGGGAGACATTTTCTGTTGAGTCCTGTCTTCAGAGCTGGCGACCTTCGTGTTTGTGCTGGTGGGGATAGGTAGCAGGTATCAGCGAGGTGTGATCGAAAAGCTTTCACGGGAGGAAGAATTAATAACGTCACAGCTTCTTTCTTTCACGCTTCTGCGAGACATGGTCACCCCAGGGTCATGATTGATGGCAGGAGCAAAGCCTTGTTGGCGCCATTTCGAAGGCAGGTGCCTATTAACGAAACGAAAAGGCAAGGTGGAGGTGTCTTGCGGGGCTCACAACTCCCCTATCAGCGCTGGAAAGTCGAAGTGAGTGGCTTGTTCAGGGGGGGGTGTGTTTGCTGACAAAAGTCTGTGCAAACAAGGGCCTTGCGAGAACGTACAGGGAACAGCTGCTCTGTATCTGGGAAAGGTAAATGCAGTTTGCAGAGCAAACTCACTCTAATTCAGGCAAATACTGTTACAAGCAGTATAGCTGAAAAGAAAACACGCTTACTGGGATGTTAACATGGCTCGTATCGAGCGCAGGGAAACGGGGAAAAGGCCCGTGTCTGTGAGCCTGCCGCCTGAACCAAAAGCTGCTCAGAATTTCACTGAATTTCACTGAATTTTTTGGAGTTGGAAGGGAGCATAGAGATCATCTAGTCCAACTGCCCTGCTGAAGCAGGATTGCCCAGAGCTAGAGCACATCACTCAGGACGGCATCCAGGCAGGTCTTGAAAATCTCCAAAGAAGGGGACTCCACGACCTCCCTGGGCAGCCTGTTCCAGGGCTCTGTCACCCTCACTGTGAAGTTTTTTCTCATGTTTGAGTGGAACCTCCTATGTTCCAACTTGTTCCCGTTGCCCCTCGTCCTCTCACTGGCAACCACTGAAAAGAGTCTGGCTCCCTCCTCCTTCAACCCACCCTTTAGATACTTATAGGCATTGATAAGGTCTCCCCTCAGCCTTCTCTTCTCCTGACTAAAGAGTCCCAGTTCTCTCAGTCTTTCTTCATAAGGGAGATGTTCCAATTCTTGAATCATCTTCGTTGCCCTTTGCTGGACTCTTTCCAGTAGTTCCCTATCCCTCTTGAACTGGGGAGCCCAGAACTGGACACAGTATTCCAGCTGTGGCCTCACCAGTGCAGAGTAGAGGGGGAGAATGACTTCCCTCGACCTACTAGTCACGCTCTTCCCTATGCAGCCCAGGATTCCGTTGGCCTTCCTGGCCACAAGAGCACACTGCTTGCTCATTGTCATTTTGTTGTCTACCAGGACGCCCAGATCTCTCTCTTCAGTACTTGTGTCCAGAAGGTCCATGCCTAACCTGTATTGATGCCTAACATTCTTCTTTCCCAGGTGCAGGACCCTACACTTTTCCCTGTTGAACCTCATGAGGTTCTTCCTTGCCCAGCTCTCCAGCCTGTCCAGGTCTCGCTGGATGGCAAAAAAACCCCTTTGTGTGAAGCATCTTTCCTTGACTGAACATCCTCGGTGCTGGGGGTGGAAAAGTGCTGGGTACATGGCAGGATTTGGCCTCCACAGGCCCAGTCCAAGTACCAGCTCCGGGCTTGCATTTGCAAAAAGTGCTTCAGACTTTGGGTGCTGATCTGAGCTGCCCCCAGGGCCGAGCCACATAGGCACTTGCAGGGAATCGGCGCCTTTCAGGAGGTTGAGACTCAACATCCCCACACTGAGCATCCCCACACTGAGCATCCCCAGTCACCGGCCCGGCAAAATGACATAGAATCATAGCATCGCGTTGGTTGGAAGAGACCTTCAAAGAAGAGAACTTTGGTTGGAAGAGACCTGTCATCCCTCGTTTCTCCCTTCCCACCTCCAGGACCAACACCCCAGAGGGAGAAGCTGGAGGTGCCTTCAGGAGAACAGGAAGAGCTGCAAAATTTGGGGACAGAGCCCCACCTCGTGGATGCAGTCTCAGGCCCTGCTCACCAGAGGCCTTCGTGGGGTGGCTTGTGAGCCCCAGCACAATCTTGTGCCCCACACCATACCTGCTGCCACAGCAATTAGTCTAATGAAAGGTGTCGATCACAGCAGAACGTCGTCCCCACAGGCACACAGCACGGGCAGTGGGGCAGTGCCTGGGTCTTCCTCTCCCACAGCTCAAGGTAATCTGTGCGGCGCACGTGAAGGGTAGTAGTATTTGTGTTACTGTTGAGAAGAAAAAAGATTTTATTCACTACAGCAGGCTTGTGATTGACAGCCGGAGAGCTGGTTGAAGGCCAGGCCAAGCATTTTCATTGAAGCAAAGCATGATTAAAGGGCCTTTTATGTGGTCAGACCGGGCGGCAGCAGGGAGGCATCGGGCAGAGCAGACCTGAGGACCCACTGCTGGCTCAGCCATCACGGGTGCACTGGCTGGAGGGAGCTAGTCAGCAAGCAAGGTATGGCCCAGGAGAGGCTACAAATCATCATCCCTGAAAACAGGTATTTACTGTGTTTCTGTATATGGAAATGATCCTCTTCTCTTTTTCCCACCT
This sequence comes from Tringa tobata, assembly GCA_033628505.1. Lineage (NCBI taxonomy): Eukaryota > Metazoa > Chordata > Aves > Charadriiformes > Scolopacidae > Tringa > Tringa tobata. Next base: position 201,500 of record JAHREE010000076.1, read on the forward strand.
GTACTCAGGGAAGATTCTGCCCGCTTTGTTCAAACACAAAGCAGGACGGTAACAACAGACCATTCTTTTCCTCCTGCTGGAAACTCCCCAGGAAGGTCCTGAGGCACCACTTGGCACCAAACCAAGCCAGGCAACACCAGAGCAGAAGGGTAAGCAGCTCTGAAATCGTTATCCAGTGGCTCCCACAGAAAACACCACCAGACAGGAGCTCCTGAGCCCGTGCGAGGAGATGCAGGACTGAATCTGCTCTATCAGGTTCATTTGATTTCTGTTGAGAGCTTCTTGTTCCTGCTGGGAAAACAAAGTGAACTCATCCCCTTCCAAAGCTTCCGATTTGGGAAATGAAGTTTAGGTCTGCCGTAGGGCTCAGAAGAGGAATGCTTCATTTTTACTGAACCCTGTAGTTCTCTCTACAAAAAATCTGTGTTTTAGCAATCTGTCGCAGCCAACTTGTAACTGTGGCTGCTACCCTCAACTTGTGTGATCAGGCATCCTGCAGGGATTATTTAGCTGAAGTCAACGTGGTAGAAAATCTTTCCATTTGGTTGATAAGCAAAAAAACTCTGCAAACATTAGTGATGTTCCTTGATCCATTTAATATAATCAGGGATGATCACATTACAGGCTGCTAGGGTGATTTTTTTGTTTGTTTGTTTAATTCAGATTTTTCCACCTTATATTTCAGTGCCTAAATTCCTGTAAAGCACAGAGGTGGCTCAAAAAGCACATCAGAGCACAGAGCTCCACAGAGACTGTGGGGAGCTCCTGCTCCCCAGGCTCCCGCTCAGCGCTCAAGAGCTCTCAGTAGGAAACCCAAAGTCACAGCCGAAGCAACCAATATATCCTACTGACATTGTTTCCATTTCCTTAGGCTAGAAGTTCCCAATGTTTTGCTCAGGAATCACCATTAGTCCATAAAACACGAGGGTTGGTTAGACAGCAAAGTTCATGTCTAGCACCAGGTGCTGATGCGCGGCAGGAGGTGCTCAGCCACAGCAGTCGCCTTCTGCTAGACTGCAGCAGCAGCAAAACCCTGGGTCAAACCAAAATCACCTTGTGATCAGCAGAGCAGGGTGTAAACTTGGCTATTTCTAAACCTCTTGCAGTAAAATGCAGGGGCTGAGCGGTGTATTTATGTCTGGGATTAATGAGACTCTTGGGGATGGGCTTTGGAGGGGATCGTGGGCTTATGGTCTTAAATATTTTATGGAAACACTGAAAAAACACCATTAGCCAGCTCAGCACTTATTAATAATTAAGCTGGATAGCACCGAGCTGCTTTCAATTGATTTTTAGAGGGAGAAAAACAAGCCGGAGGTTTCATTTCCATGAGACACGTGTAGAGAGGCACGGCAAGGGACCAGCAATCTCAAGCTGTCACACTGAGGAGCACGAGTCCTTCAGCAGACAGGGCTGCAGAGGGTGACACTCTGCTGGGGACATCCCTGTCCCCGCTGCCCCCATTGGTGGCAGGGACAGAGTATGGGGTGATGGTGGAGACCAGTTCCTCTGGGTACTGGAACCCTGCTCAGGGCTGGTCTCTCTGTGCCCAGCAGAGCTGACGCCAACACCTCCTCCCTTTCGGGCTCACCCCTTGCACAAGAGCCAGCAGTGGAGGCAGAATTTGGGTGGTGTCCCCATGTCCAACATGGGAACACGGGAGTTTTCCCTACTCAGGACATCCCCAGCTTGCCTGGGAGGCTGGTCAGAGGGTGCACAGGGGCTGCTGGGGCCACCATGCCTGGCCACCACAACTGGGCACCCTCTGAACATCCCCAAGCCATCCATGGGCTGGTGCTCTCAAGCTTCCCTGCCCTGCAGAAGGAAGGCAGCTTTCTGGGTGGCTCTGGGGTCAGGTTTGCATGCCTGGTGCCTGGTGCAGGGGTGACATCTACCGACCGTGTCTTCTGCTTCATTTCCGTGCCAGGAAAGCGATACTCGAGCCTGTGTGCGGCTGTAACTGCTCGTTTACCTGTCCCGGGGTAAAAGCCATTAAATTATTTTTATAGCTGCACGAAGGCTGCGCACCCCGCGTCAGGGCTTTGGTGAAAGGCCAAGACTTGGTTTTCAGATGGAGCAGGGCAAAGCTGTAGGAATTCTTTACAGCATGAATGGAGGTTATTCCCCTGTCATTTATTCCCCTGTAACTAAGATTAGATTTTGGATCTGTTTCTTCAATGGAAAATTCACAACCTGTACACATGAAGTAAAACCAGAGAAGCTTACTTTACAGGAAAATGCTGCAACTGGTCCTAGAATTTATTTTAAAATGGCATACTAATGGTAATTTCTGTAATTTTTTTTACCTCTTGAAGAGTAGAAGGTAATACCAACAAAAAAATCCAAATGCCTACCTGCCTCCAAAACCCACAACAATAACCCAACAAATATTTGCAAAATAAAGCCTGGATTTTTTAAAAAAAGGGGTTCCAAGCTGGTGACCGCTGGTGTGGTGCAATATTATGATTAGGCTTCGGGTAGTAACACTTGGATCCATCCACAACAAATTTCCCTGGTTGGGTGAAACGCCAAGTGCCTGGCCGTGGGCATGGACCCACCTGTAACTGGAGCAGTGTTGCTTCATGTCTTGGTTCTTGCATGAGACTGAAGCTTGCCTTGCTTACCTGCAAGTGCTGACCCATGCAGCCACAAAGACCAAAAAAAATGTTATAAATACAGTACTTAAAGGCTCACATTCAAAGGTGAATAGAAAGTAAACACCATTTGCTCTTTCAAATATTGTGATTTCTAAGTCTTTTATTGTTTTGGCACCTGTCACATAATTTGTGAGTGAGGTGAGGCTGCTGTAGAGACTGTACAAGCAGTACTTTGGCATTCACACAGTATAATAGCCACTGCAACATCTGCAATGCCATAAATGTTAATCCAGTTCGTCCTCTTTCCCCGTGTTTTCTCTTCACACCTATAGTCAGTTCCGAAAGAACGAGACTGGGAGAGGAGGGGTCCTACTGGAGGACCTGCAAGAATAACGAGCCCAGCTGTGATACAGGCTTGTAAGAGAGCTGTGGCCAGCTGAGGGCAGATCAGACCTAAACATTAACATCTCTTTTTCACCTACGTTACTGATTTCCAAAAGATGAGCACTCAATTCCTGTGAATTTCTCAGCATCTCTTCCCAGGACTGTGACTTTCCACTCCATACAGTTGAGCACTATCTCACTGCTGCTGGTCCAGTCTCTGAGGCCACCAGTTCTGCCCCTCCTACGCACTGACTGAGCATCTCCAGATACCATCCCAGGGGGCTGCTAACCGCCTTGGCCACCGAGGAAATTCTGTCCAAGACCAGTCCCTGAAGAATGCTGCAAGTTATCTGTTGCTGCCCCAAAGCCTGGCCTTACGTATGTGCCGTGCCAATTTCTACCAGCTGCCTGATAATTTCTCCTGGGGCATCTAATGAGATGCTTTTCAGATACCCGCAGAGATTAAATACTGCTTTTCCCCTGTGAGAAAATGTGGCAGGTTTATGTGATGTGACCTATCTTTTGTAGATCCATGTTCTTTCTTTATTCCTGTTTTATGTCCACTTCCTTGGCTTTCATTATTTAGCCTTTCATGGGCATGCAGACTAATGGGCCCACAGTCTCTCATACTGCTTCTGAATAACTTCAGCTCAGTCCTCCTTGATTATATATCTGCTGCAGATTTATAGGTCTCAACTGCTGCTGCTAAGCCCAGATAAATTGCTTTTATTACTTCTTTTATATCTTTTTTCTTATCTAAATGTCTCCAGATTACTTCCATCTGATCTCCAAGAAAGCTTCCCTGTGCTCCAAAGCAGAGTTCACCCATTAATCACTGCTTCCCCCATAGTTAACAGTCAGTGCTAAAATTTGGAATGCTGTAAGCAAGCACAGTATATTTTATGTGTGATACAAATGAGTAAGGTTATGCTTCATCTTGTGAATTATGAAATAAGCTCCTTCTGGAGATATAAGAATGGAAATCATGCAGAAAATTACTTGTTCAGATTGTCAACCATGTGGAAGAAGAGTGTTTAGCAGCTTTAATGTCTGATCTCAAACGCTAGACTGGCTGAAATTTAATGCAGCTTATTTTGTGGTGCTCTTTTGGATAAAATCCTAAGGATAACAAAGCTCCTATAAGGCTATAAAGAAAACTCTTGTATTTTAAGGTCCTGTACTTTTTTTTGTTGTTGTTTGTTTACAATATGATATAGCTCAGATGTCCTTTGGCAAAAATCTCACTTTTCCCATCAGGTGTTCTGCTCACCTACCCCCAGCTGACGTCTTCCAGCCTGGAGACAATTTAATGGTGCCTTATAATTATTGCTTTTAAAGCTCTTTGGAATTTACAGCTGTATAAATGTCAGTGGTATTCTGTAAAATACCAGTTCAGTGAAAGTCTTGGAAGTCTGCCCAGCTATGATATTGCCAGGAATTTGGATATAAGTGCAACGTGACTGTTTTGGATAAGAAAGAGATTAGGGCAAGGTGCTGTGATTGATAGTTCCTAATAGTCACGCTCTGAGCGCCAGAATAGAGTTTGCTCGGGTTTTGATTTATCCGTTCCCTTGAAGCCTTTTCCATTCCTGCAGAAGAAGGAATTGCGGGATGCTGGCTGGGCTGGCAGCCCCCGCTCGGCCAGGCTCGCCTGCAGCGTTCGCTGCTTCTCAATAAATCGCATTATTTCGGATGCCACAAGATGGTGCCAGCAGTCAGGGGAAACAAGGGCAGGACAGAACCAGGGAAATCGGACGGATTTGAGGTTGTTTGGATTAGTTAAACACGGCTCCCGGGACCTCTTCTGTCTCTTTCTAGTCGGGGATAGCAGTCCCAACCTCTTCCAACTGCTCTTAAAATATTTTTCTTGTTTCTGCACCACACTTCAAATAGCCTATTTTAGGATTCAGCTCTGGACGCTGTAGGGCAGTTGGCATTTCCTCAAAAATTTCATTTTTATAAAAAGACAAGCACTTCTGTTGTTTCCCCTAGTTTCTAACAACTGTTTAAAATCAAGTGATGTGGAAAATCTAGTGATCTCTGTGCCTTAATCCTTCATTTCTCATTTCTTTTGGATTAATGTCTGGCTGTGACTATTTTTGTTACTTAGTCATTGCAAAATCAAACCAAATTCCGCTGTTCCTTTTAAGAAATCGGTTATTCTAAGTTCTGCATTATGATGATGGGCTTCTCAGGGGAAAATGTTGGGACCTGGTTGACAAGGTGGACGAGAGTCTTTCTGCTGAGCAGGTGTTGCTCACATCCTAGTAACCTGCTGCCCAGATATTTGAGACTGGGTGTAAAATTAAGTCCTGCTTGAACTTTAAAACTCACCTGCACTTCTGTAAGGAAGTCTGAAGGTCCATGTGGAGTGCTGCTCTTGCCATGGGGTGGAAACAGGGCCAGGGAAATACCCTGTAGCCCCATCACTTATACAAACTGGGCAAAAGGATGAGGCACACGGATTGTTCCTCAGCCTTTGCTCGCATGGGCTGAAATAACAAGAGCATTGCAGTGGATCAAGGGAAGGCATTATCCCATCTAATCAGCACATGGTAGACCACATCTAGATGCTGCATCCACTTTTGGATTCCCCAGCACAGGAAAAGCATCAACCAGCCAGGGTGAGTTCAGCAGAGGCCACCAAGATGTATTCCTGGAGGTGACTCAGATTAATTATCTCTGAAGTGTCTTCATCTCTCCATTCATTACAGAGGAAGCCTAAATACCTAAAGTTAGGTGATACAAATCTAGCACGAGGTGAATCTCTGAAGGTCATAGGGAGATCTGGACAACCAGGACTGAAAGCCTAAGTTTCTTGAGTGTTTAGCAGATACTGTAGCAACTGACTTGGACATGGTTTTAAGTTTGCCTCTGTGAGTGGTCAGTTTGCAAGGTCTTTTTTATTGGTTTCCACACACGCAAAAGTTAACCTTTCCCAAGCTTTCATCATAGGTTACTCACTCAATGCATGTAACACCCCTGTATCTACAGCCTTTCTGTAGATCACTTTCAAGTGATCCAGTCATCATTTCACCACGAACTTTTGCATTGACCCTAGAATCGTAGAACATAGAATTGTCTAGGCTGGAAGGGACCTTTAAGATCATCTAGTTCAACCATCAACCTAACTCTGATAAAAAACCATCACTAAACCATGTCACTAAGCACTATGTCAACCCGTCTTTTGAATACCTCCAGGGATGGTGCCTCAACCACTTCCCGGGGCAGCCCATTCCAATGTTTAATAACCCTTTCAGTGTAAAAATTTTTCCTAAAATCCAATCTGAACTTCCCCTGGCACACCTTGAGGCCATTTCCTCTTGTCTTATTACCTGTGACTTGGGAGAAGAGACCGACCCCCGCCTCTCTACAACTTCCTTTCAGGCAGTTGTAGAGAGTGATAAGGTCTCTCCTCAGCATCCTTTTCTCCAGGCTGAATAACCCCAGCTCCCTCATAAGACTTACTCTCCAGACCCCTCACCAGTTTCGTTGCCCTTCTCTGGACCTGCTCCAGCACCTCAATGTCTTTTTTGAGGTAAGGGTCCCAAAACTGGACACGTGTCCTCAGTTGGGTCAGCTTTTACGGGAAACAGACTCCATAGACCAGTAGCATCCTGTAAACTTGTGTGCAGCACTGAAAGAGAAATGGGAGTGATCAGCAGTTCCTGGTCTCTGATTTGCATTTGGGTGTCTTGCTGATTGATGCTGTGGTGCTGAGATGGTCATGGAAGTCCATATTTCCCACTTCCAGTGTTCAGCCCCCTAATCCACGCTAATTTTCTAAGTTTGAAGATGAAGATGCTTGTCAGTGCAGGAAATCAGGCCTCTTGTGCAAGTCTATAAATATAGCTATAGATGAAGTAAAGAACAGATACAGCTGCCTCTAATGGAGCTGCTGTCTAACAGACTTATGAAAGTACCATTACACAAAACTCTTGTCAGCCACAATTTCAATGGTAATATTTGTAGAAGAAAACAACCACCCTAGCATCTTCCTCACTGTATTTGCAAGCAACAGGAAGAGACAATAAAGATTTAAAATATTATTTTTGTCTCAGAGACACAAATATGCAGTGAGAATTTTGTTTTCCTTTCAGAAACCAGTATTCTTGGAAGTTCAAGCAGTTAAGAGGCTGTTTGTGTTATATAGTCACCTCAAGATGACTCCAGAATTTAAAATAATTTAAAGAAATGATACTTTTTTTTTTTCCTTTATTCTGCTTAGTTTTCTGTCCCTGCAGTAGCTCTCTACCAGCAGAGCATGCAGTCTCTGAGCACGCAGTCTCCTCCCACAGCAGTGACATTTAGGCACAGCTATTTAAGAACTCAGTGTATGAGGCTCTGCTACAGGTTATATTTGATAACAGAAGAGGTGCCTGGGAGTCTGTGACCTTTAGTGCAATAAAACAGGGGGATAATAAGGATCAAAATTTAAATCCTGAAGACCCACAACCAACATGGCTGGTGCCGGGCCCTCGGAGGGAAGGCATCTCTGGAGCTGCCTGTCACAACTTGCTTGATATGCCACATTAGCATCTTTCCCACGCTGACCCCACTGAAATGTCACAGCCCATTTCTCTCAGCCCAAGCATGCAGTGCCAGTGCTGGTGGCACAAGGCTGTGTTAGCTCTGAAAGATTCCCCATGCATTGGCCTGAAGATAGAAGACAAACAGGCATATTCTCTCCCACTCAGGCGGTCAGATTGCCCTTTCAGAGCAGTCTCACATGGATTTAGTCCACGTTTCCAACACCGAAATCTGCAGGATGTTTTAGAGGCAGTGAAGATATGCATAAACCAGTGGCCAGATTATGTCTGTAAACCTTGGTCTAGTTTTCAATACGGTGCAATAAAACCTCCTGGGAAACAGGACCTCAGTGTCCTTCAGCAAAAACCAAACAAAACCTCCCTGAGTTATTTTAGAAACCTGAATAGCACTGCATAAATATATTTTCCTCCTCCAAAAGGCAGGTCACAGCAGCCTTAATTACCAGAGGCCAGAATGGAAACAACATAAAAATAAATCCTTTCAAAGTTTGCTCTCATTACCACATTTGGCATATTTAAACATAAACACCATCTGTGTTTATCGTGAAACACAGCGATAGCTGCCGTCCGCTCTCGCAGTGACACCAGTGTTTATGGAGTGTTACAGTAAGGGGCACATGCAACACTTCCTCAGAAACTGAGCTCCCCTCAAAGTATTTGCTCAGCCACCAGCTGCTTCTGTAGACGGGAGGCACTTTTGCCAAGAAAAGGGTTGCCGTAGAAGAAAAACAAAGCCCCAGACCTCGCTCTCATGGCAGCTTCTTCTAGCAACCCCGAGGAGGCAAACAGCAGAGAAAGTTACTCACAGCGATGAATCAAGCCTCAGAACACACTTTGTGCTTTTCACGTGTTAACTCCCAGAGGGGGAGAGGGAGCATCTGCAGAGCTCTGGGGTCACCCCACTGCTCTGCACCCCCCGGGCAGAGTGGGGACCCGCTGCCCCGCTGCCCTTGCAGCAGGCTGGGGATGCTGGGGTGGGACAGACGGGGGGACAGCACACGTGGGCTGGGATGGGCTCTCTCCTTGCCCTCGCACACCGGCTCCCAGGTAGGGACAGCGTGGTCTGTGCCTGGACGGGGCATTACGTCCTCACAGCAGTCCCTCTCGCCCAACTCCAGCTCCACATCCCTGAGAGATCCGTGGATGGTTTCTAGGCAAACAGGAGCTGATGGTGCCAGTGGGAATGATTCCCCTGCAGCCGCAGCGGGAGCTTGCTGTGCCAGACATGTGCGTCCGTGGGTCTGGACCTTGGGTGGTGTTTATTTGGGCTCACAGGCTGCTTCTGTGCAAAAGCAAAAGCAGAATGAGAACGCAAGGATGGGAACAGAAGCGGGATATTCCCTGCCTAAAGCTGGGGTGCAACACTGCCAAGAGATGATGGCTTCATCACAGAACTCTTCTAGACACCCTTGCCTAGCTCCACACAGGCATTTGGAGCCCTCCCACTGGGACCAACTAGTCCTGTGGGTCTGGATCCAGGGACTGATCAGTCCAGCCACACGTCCTCTGTGGGAGCAAAGCCACCAGCTTCCTGACACACGAAGCCTCAGGTGATGGCAGGGGCACCTTCGCTGCAGGCTGTGGCATCAGGACCAGTCTTTGGTTGTCCCTTGATGACACACAAGATTTAGGCAGACAGCTCGTATTAAAATCTCAGTGTGTGGTGTGCTTCACCACGCGAAAGAGCTCAGTGAATAATTTTGTAAAATGGCAACTATTTTTAGTCGATAGAAGTAATTATGTGAAGGTATGACAAGATCTTTGACACTGAAAGATTAAATAAAAAAAAAAAAAAGACTTACAAAATGTGTTACATCACCTAAACCTGAACAGCCTGGAACAACATCTGATCTGCATTGCTCCAATATCACTTGCCCAAAACCAGTGAAGGTGAAGAAGATTGATATTGGTATCATTCACAGCATAATTTGGCTCATTATCTCCCTCCTTGAAGAGGTGGCATTGACTGGTCTGATATGTAACAGGAGTACATTGAACCATGCAAGGACATTTCAATTAAAACTAAAACAAATGAAAAATCCACAGCATTAATGTTAATTTGTTCAATTCCAGCCTGATGACTTTCCGAGAAGCAGAACTGCAGAAGTTAGCAGAACCATAGACAGCAGTTTCACAGTATAAACTCTCTCATCAGTAGTATGTTCCTAGTGTTTAATTTGAATTTTCCTTTTCTTAATTTCCTCTCATTTACCCTAATTACGCTGCCAGTGTGTTTGCCTAAACAATTTTTTCCTATCAATGGTGTTTACTCTCTACAGATATCTGCAGACTATTTTCACATCTGCCCACACACTCTGTTGCATTTTAGACAAACCCTATTTAGCTTTATGATTTTCCCATGTAAGTTGATCGCTCTGGACTTCTCCTGACATTGTGGCTCTACTCTGGACCCTGTCATCCCACCAAGACAGTGGTCTCAGGGCCCAACATACAGTCCCAGAAGCTGTGAAGGCAACAAGGATGACCTACATAGTAAGCACACTGGCCCACACCCAGAGAAGCAATTTTCAACCTGTCCTTAACTTTAAGCACATGAGTAATCCTACTTGCTTTACTGAGATTACACATGCCCTTAAAATAAAACCTTGCTTAGCTGCTGTGCTGGAGTGGGACCAGACGGCTCTGCCTATTGTGCATCTAGCCCATTAAAGCAAGGACTTTTCACTCATTTTTCTGTGACATTATGCCTGGGTGTATTTTCTCGCAAATATTTGTCGATTTGCTGCCCGCTGTCACTTCAGTGTCTCCAGATGTGCTCTCGTACCTGCGCTTCTCCTCCATACAAATGTTTCGAGCTTTAACTTTTCAGAATGAGCTGACGTTCCTCCAAGCCAAGTCATATTCTTGTTATCTTCTCTGCAGCTTAAAAAGAGCACTTGGACAAGTGTAGGGATGAAGATAGCTTTGGTGATAGGTTTACTCTGAGAAAATATGACTTCTGGTGGAAACATTGGTGAAGTGGCTGCCAGGCAGCATAGGACTGGTTTCCAGGGGGGGTTCTGCTGGGTCACTGGATTATTTTGTGCCAGCTCCAGGACTTTTTCCAGTGTCTGAGGTAGCCCTAATGTACCTCTCCCATAGAACTTCCCTGTTATCTGTGAAGACATTGGTCCTTCTCTCCTGCTTCGCCAGGAGAGAAGGGTCACAGGGTCTCTTTTTCTCCTATCCATAGCCATTTATTTTTGTGAAACTTGTAAAAACTGAGCTCTGGGACACATGATCTCATGTCATTCACAGTTTGATAGTGCAGTATAAAGAGAAACATTTGTAAATATCCTCTTCTGCCTAAACCCCAGTATCACAAAAACTTCATTACTGTAGCAAACTAGGCTAAAAGGAGACTTGCTTGAGGAAACAAGGAGTTACCTCAGATAAACGACAAGTTATGAAGAGTTGTGATGTGTTAATCACATTCTCATTCCTTTTAGAATAGACTAGACTAGACTAGACTAGAATATTTCAAACAGAAGGGATCTACAACAATCATCCAGTCCAACTGCCTGACCAATTCAGGGCTGACCAAGCTAGACCACGTTATTAAGGGCAATGTCCAAATGCCTATTAAACACTGACAGGCTTGGGGCATCCCTCTGCAAGGCATCTTGTCCCTCAAGACAGTCAACAGCACCTCCCAGTTTAGTATTGTCAGCAAACTTGCTAGCGGTGCAATCAGCTCCTGCATCCACATTGTCGATAAACATATTGAGCAGAACTGGCCCTAGAATTAAACCCCGAGGAACACCATTGGTGACCAGTCGCCGACCAGATGTAGCCCCATTCACTACAGCCCTTTGAGCTCTAGCCTTCAGCCACTTCTTCAACCAGCACACCATGAACCTGCTCATGCCACAGTTGGACAACTTGTCCAGAAGGATGCTGTGAGGGACAGTAACCAAAGCCTTACTGAAATCCAGAAAAATGACATCCACCACCTTCTCCTCATCTACTAGGTGGGTGACCTTATCATAGAAGGATATCAAATTAGTTAAACATGACTTTTCCTTTGTGAACCCACGTTGACTGTGCCTGACAATTGCATTATTCTTTAAATGCCTTTCAGTAGTATTCAGTATAATCTTCTCCATAATTTCTCACGCATTAAGGTTAGACTAACAAGTCTGTAGTTCCTTGGGTCTTCCCTCACATCCTTTTTTTAGATTGGAATAACATTGCCTAGCTTCCAGTCAGCAGGGACCTCCCCAGACTCTCGAGACCTTTGATAGATGAGTTTTAAGTGAGCAACTGACAAAATCCATGAGATCTGCAGTGCTAAGTGCCTTTAAAGGCTGATCTGCTTTAATTTGATGTCCAAGTGTGGACTGAGGAGTGTGATGCACAGCAATGTTCTGCAGATCTGTAGTTTGGGCCATGTTTTCTGATGCAACATGACCTACAACAAAGAGCTGAGGCTTTTAATGTCTGGCTGTACAGCACTGGTAAGGCAGACAGATGTTGGTGACTGTTTTAAATAGCTCAAACTTGAAGATGTAACATCTGTGGGGAAAAACAGTATCAGTGTGTTTGAACTCCAGGAGACCACGCAAGCAGTTGCAACACTCACCACAGGCTTCATCCGCACTAGTCAGACAGTGAAGCAGCCACAAGAATGGCTCAGAGAGCAGGAGGATGCATGAGGGAAGAGCGAAGGACACCCAGGGGTCTTATGCTGAAAAGTGGTGTGTGCTGATGGAGCTGCCATCCCACCCCAGCTGCAGATGGCACGTGGACTCACCAAACCAGAGCAGACACAGCTCTGTGCATGGTGGGGAGACCTGGGCTTGCTTTTGACAACAATGGTGGGAGAGCTTTACTGAAATGTTTGAAACATCCATACGCAGCACAAGGGCAGCCTGACCTCCAAGGTGAAGGTAGATCTGGGCTCTTCCCTCTGTCAGGCTTTTCTTATCACGAGCTGAGATCTCAGGAGTCTCGTGTTATTGAGCCCAAGAGGCCAAAGAAGTTTTCTTCTGAGATGCCTGATTGTTCCTTTAGTCTCTTCTGTGCCGGAACAGATTGTGTCTGCTTGTCTTAAGAGCAACCAGGTGTGAAGGCAGTGCAGAAGAATAGACCCCTGTATTGGGTTTGGCCAAGGTGGAGTTAGTGTTCCCTTAGCAGCCTTCATAGTGCTGTGCATTGTATTGGAAGCTAGAAAGGTGTTGGTAACACAAGTGTTTTGGGTGCTGCTGAATAGTGCTCGCACAGCATGGAGGCTGCGTTGCCAACATTGCCCCTCCCACTGGTAGGCTGGGGTGGGCAAGATCTTGGGAAGGGACATAGCCAGGACGGCTGACCCAGACTGACCAAAGGGATGTTCCATACCATATGACGTCTGCTCAGCTAGGAGAAAGAAGAAGGAAAGGGGGGCATTCATTATTTATGACGTTCATCTTCCAATGTGTGCTGCTATGTGTACTGAAGCTCTGCTTCCTGGGAAGTGGCTGGACATTGCCTGTTTATGGGAAGTAGAAAATAATCTTTTGTTTTCTTTAGCTTCAGCATGTGGCCTTCAGTTTTGCTTTATTAAAGTGCCTTTGTCTTGACCCATGAGGGGTTTTTTCCCATCTTATTTTGTCCCCCACCCTGTCCTGCTGAGGAGGGGAGTGATAGAGTAGCTTGGTGGGTGCCTGGCATCCAGCAAGGGTCAACCCACCGCAATCTCATTGACTGCAGCTGTACATGTGAAGTGAACATGTCCACAGCCTCTTCTCCAGCCTCTGAGGGCAAGTGGCACAGCGCAGCTTACATTTGCTTGGCTAAGCTGCCTTCACCTGCAGCTAAGGTGTAGATCCATACCGTTCATTGGGTCTATCTGTACATTGGGTCTATTGAGAGATGAACTTTGCCCAGGCAGATGAACTTTGCCCAGGTATTTGCTGGGTAGAGGGGTAGCTGCCAGGGCCCAAAACCGTGTCAGGCAGCATACTGATAAGTATCTCACCAGGAGAGCTGCGGGCAGGTAGTCAAAGCCCATGTCCCATCCCTTTATTGCTTACTTGCGTAGGTGTATGTATGCATAGGTGGCCAAGAAGGCCAATGACATGCTGGGGTGCATCAAGAAGAGTGTGACCAGCAGGTCGAGGGAGGTTATCCTGCCCCTCTCTACTCTGCCCTGGTGAGGCTCCATCTGGAGTACTGTGTCCAGTTCTGGGCTCCCCAGTTCAAGAGGGATAGGGAACTACTGGAAAGGGTACAGCAGAGGGCCACAAAGATGATTAGGAGCCTGGAGCATCTCTCTTATGAGGAGAGGCTGAGGGACCAGTCTTTTTTCAGTGGTGCCCAGTGACAGGACAAGAGGTAATGGGCACAAACTTGAACATAAGAAGTTCCATCTAAACACGAGGAGGATCTTCTTCACTTTGAGGGTGGCAGAGCACTGGAATAGGCTGCCCAGGGAGGTGGTGGAGTCTCTATCTCTGGAGAAATTCAAAACCCACCTGGACACATTCCTGTGCAGCCTGATGGACCTGCTCTGGCAGGGGGGTTGGACTAGATGATCTCCAGAGGTCCCTTCCAACCCCGTACCATTCTGTGATTCTGTGTAGCCAGAGATCAAAAGTAGGTCCAGGAGGAGAGGGGCTGTGCTGGAAACTGTCTGATGAAGAGCAAGGTAAGGACAGTCTCTGGTGGAGGTGACAGTGTTAGTGCTAAGCCACAGCTGGAGTGACAAGCCAATCCACTGTCCCACCCATTTCAGTTGAGCTGCCAAAAAAGCTGAGCCCTGACCCTTGTAGGAGATGTCAGGCTGAAAGAAGCAGGCAGGGCAGAGGAGCAACCACCATGCACACCAGGCTGGATGGACCCACCACGTGCATGGGGGCTGGATGGACCATTTCTTTAAGAAAAATCATCCTCTGGCTGGGAGCCCAGACTCTCAAATCTCCAGTGAAACAAGCCACTCTCTTTCAGCACTGCACATACTTTTCATAGTTCTTTCCCTCAAGGAAGTATTTTCTGATGATTAATGAATTATGAAGGCCACCTTTTGGGTTTCCAGCTCTTGCTGAACTCCAAAGAAAACAAAATCCAGAAGAGCTACAGCAAAAAGTGTCATAGCAAATGCATCCAGTTTACTTTATTTATGATTATGTTCACAATGGACTTATTAAGTACATTTTTCAAATAAACAGAACTTGAGACTGTTTGTGAAATGCTGGAGTTTTCTGTTTTAAAACATCTGCTGCCTATTTCTTAAGGACCATTTAGGTAACACTAGAGCACGTCCAGATATGTATCTATTCCCTGGAAACTGCTTAAACATTCTTCAAAAATGTAGAAATCTGTGCCTTTACCACCCGAGGAAAACCTAAGACTAAAACAAATGAGGCTGGGTAGCTGCTACCTGAGAGAAATTCAATCAATCTACCCTGCACATGAACCGTGTTGGTATGTGATACTGGAAAGCTTGCTGGCAGGAGGCAGAGAAGTTAACTTTGAGTCCATGTAACTCAAAGTAATAATGCATGACACTGAATTAAGCAACCCAGCTATTTCAGCAGCGTGCTTTTTCTAATGACGTGCCTATCGAATAAACCACTGGACTCACATCTTCCTCCACAACTGAAGATGCTCTGGACAGAAATTTCCTTTTAAGTGCCTATCCCATTAGATGGCTAATAATTTATATCCTTGGGGAATCTTCTGCATGCCACGTCTGAAGCGACGCTGGGAACACCTGCAAGATAACTTTTCCATGAGATGTGATCCTTGCCAAATGTCTACATGATGTTTGATGTTTCACCCCCTCTCTGTCAATAAGAGTCCAACTGCACTCTGACATCCAGTGGTCCTATGGACAGCGTTAGACCTTTTCCAGTCTGGCTTCTTTTTTGCTTTCATTTCCATAGCTGTCTTCTCCCCAGTTGAAAGGAAGTCAGGGAATAAAGTCAGATTCAGTCTGCTGAAGAGTGCTCCTGAAGAGTGCTCCATAGCATGTATTACTGCTTCCTTCCTTCCCTGTTCCTCAGCCCATCATGGCCTTAAAGCCCTTCTGATAGTAGTGATATACCCTGCCCCAGTTTGCTGGAGCCACACTGAACTGACTTGAAGGATGCAGCTGAGATTGTAACCTTTGCTAAGCTGCTGTCATGCAGGATGTAGATATCTCATCCCATTCATTTATAGTGCCTGTTACTGTGCTTATCTAGAAGTAAACAGAAGTCCAGTAGCTCCAAGTGCATGCTGGAAACATGGCTAGACTTCACGATTACCTGCCTGTTATAGATAGCATGATAAAACTCATTGTCTGTGTCTGTTTTGCTGATTGTTGATCTTCAGTAGATAAACAGAGCCCATATAGGCTTGTGAAGTTTGGATTAAAGCTGCCCTAGACTACTATTTCCACATTATAGAACTACCATGCCTCATTGAAGACTGATCTTGTTCTAAACCTGGGGAAAAGAAGAGAAGAAATAAGCACAAGAGCTGTAAGGTGATGTGATATATCAAGTCTCCTATGAAGACAGGCTGAGAGAGCTGGGGTTGTTCAGCCTGGAGAAGAGAAGGTTCCAAGGAGACCTTATAGCAGCCTTCCAATACCTGAAGGGGGGCTACAGCAGAGACAGGGAGGGACTCTTCATCAGGGAGTGTAGCAATAAGACAAGGGGTAATGGTTTTAAACTGAAAAAGGAGAGATTTAGATTAGATACTAAGAAGAAATTCTTTACTGTGAGGGTCGTGAGACACCAGAGAAGTTGTGGATGCCCCAGCCCTGGAAGTGTTCAAGGCCAGGCTGGATGGGGCTTTGAGCAACCCGCTCTAGTGGGAGGTGTCCCTGCCCATGGCAGGGGGGTTGGAACTCGATGATCTTTAAGGTCCCTTCCAACTCTAACCATTCTATGATTCTATGATTCTAAGTCTGGCTTGCAAGAGAGGCTTGAGAAACATACATAAGGAATTTGATGACACCACAATAGAAAAAGCCTTTCTGGTCTTAAATGATAAGCATGTGATCTCAGCAATGAACAACCACCGAGGCAGTGACTCTTTGGGACACATGACTTTAAACTACCTTCAGAACCCACAGATCAACTTGATAGCAGAAAGACAAGTTGGTGCCCAGCTGCTCACAGCTGTGCCCACCACTTGGCTCGCGAGTTGACCATGGGGATTTACTTTCTGGAGTCTTTACATAGGACCCTTCCAGCTTGGCACTTGAAGGTTTTGCAGAGCATGATATGTGTGCAAAGGCTAAACTGATAGCCAGATTGTTTTCTATTTAGCTGGGGAAATAAAAAACACTATCACAACCCGGTAAGGGTTATCTTAATTATTTACAAATGTGCGCATTCAAAGTACCTGGAATCTAAACTGCCTCTTTGTACTTAGTGGTTTTGATCTCAGATCCATTGCTCTTTATCTTTACCCTGCACTTAACCAATTAATAGAGACACACCAGCCTTCTTCCTTGCTATGTCAAAAGAAACAGCTGTAAGCCAAATCCTCTTATTCCTGCAGATGAAGGATTTGTCACTTGATCAGCCAGCCAGCCCCAAATAAAAGCTGGCAACATCTGGTTTTACAGTGGTGATTGACAGCGCATACATTTCTTCCTCACTGGCATTGTCTCCACAGTCGTCAAATCAGCTGCATCTGCCAAGACGGGCACATTGCACAGCCCCACTGCTGCTGAAATGTGTCAGAGAACAGGCACCTTGACCTCTGGGCATCACTCCAAACACTTCGTATCCTGGGAACAGCCGCAGTGACTTGCACATGCCTGTTGGAAGAGGATCAGTCTGCATCCTGCGTTGTCTGGATTTTCTAACAATGAAAATGCACTCATCCTGCTGAAGTTTCTTTTCTCTACTTCTTGTGTGGCTGACAGGGATGCTAAATCTGGGCATGACAATGTGCTTGATTGTCAGTATTAAATATGATGCCTCCAGGCCCTGGAGCTCCTTGTGCTATTCAGGAGGGTTATTAAATTCTCCACCAAAACATGAGGAGTATTCTTAATCCTGTGGAGAGAATGGGCGTCAGCCTCTTGCAGGCACAGATCAGCCATTCCTCTTCCCTCACTACAGAGGGCATGGCAGAAGGAAGGGCAAATCTGGCAGGAGCATTGGCTTGCTGAGGGCAAAAAGAAGACGAGAAACACAATATGTCACCTGGAGAAAGCCCTCCTAGTCAGAGCCTCAGGAGGAGAGATGATGGCCCTTCCTCAGATGAGTATCTTCTTAGCATACATTAGAGGGGCCCTAAAGCAATTTCCATGTGCACTGCAGGCTAGCAGGTAAGAGGGGTTGCTGTGTCATCCGGGAGTCATTAAAAGAATGAAAACTTCCTTGTTTGAGGGATTTAAGCAGCCTGTCTGCTAGGAGACTTGTGTTTTCCTGGCAGCAGCAGCTGCCTGCTGGTTTGACTTCTGTCTCTTCTGTGAAGAGAAAATATTAGCCTTCTCTTGGGCATATGTTTGTGATGGAGGCTGAAGCTGGGCTGTCAAAGTCTTGGCATCTCTTGGATGCAGAAGAATGGGTTTTCTGCTGCTGCATGGACCAGCAGTGGGGTGGGCAACAGTCCCCTTCTGGGGCAGGGTTTAGCCCGTGGCCTCGTTCTCCGGGCTGACATCGCCAAAGTGGCACCTCGGTGCCAGGTGTCCATGACAAAGTGCACATAGTGTTGGGATAGCCAGGCAGGTGAGAAAGCAGGCTCAAGACAACAGCTGACCTTGCCAAAAAAGACCCTCAAACAAATCCTCAAATGAGGAGTAAATATAATCTCTTGATAATAAAATCTCCCCGGAATTAATCAGGTTCATCTGGATTTATGGGGTAGGAAGCATTTGCTCTGCTCTGATTCAGTTAAATAATGATCTGTACCAGCTGCCATAGACTGGGTGAGTTCACTTCTTTGATTCAGTTATGCCCACGCACTTGGAGTCAGCATCCTTCTCCTGCACCGAGCTATCTTCAGAAAGGTTCTCACTCCCATGGGGCTGGAGAGCTTGCCGGCTGCCAGCGTTGGGGACCGTGCTGCCCCACAGCCCGCTGTTGGCGTGGGTGCTGCCTCCCACGTTGCCCATCATGCAGGGAGAAACCACAAATACCCAGAGGCACAACAGCCATAGCTTGCAATGAAGTCCCCTTTAAAAACTCATTGCTCTGATGGTTTCAACTCTCCAGGGAGTGTTTCAGGTGCTGGTGTGCTGCATCACCGCCTCCTGGGTGTTCAAGGCTGTCCCAGTGGCTCCCTCAGCTCCACACCTCGCCGTTTCCCACCGTGTCCTGGGTCACTGAGCACCTTGCAGGAAGGGACTGTGTCTCTGCACCACCAGCGAGACAGGGGCCGGGGTCAGAGTCCCACAGGTTGGGACTTAAACGGGCCGAGCTCATCCTTATACCACCAGTGCATTAACCCATTGACTAGTGATCAATCACTGTCTGCGGTATCAGGCGGGCTGGGGTGGTGTGGGGAGGGGAATGAGAGTTTGGTTGGTTTTAGCCTTTATCACCAAAGTATCTCTTTTCAGGATTTCATCCTGTTCTGGTTTTTCTAGTCACTTAGCTGGGGTCTCAGTCCTCCTCCAGTCTGTGGGGCTGATGGATGGTCACCTCTTTCAAGAGTGACATGTGTTTTCCTAAGGCATCTTTCAGCCATGGAGATGCTCCTTTT
This sequence comes from Tringa tobata, assembly GCA_033628505.1. Taxonomy (NCBI): domain Eukaryota; kingdom Metazoa; phylum Chordata; class Aves; order Charadriiformes; family Scolopacidae; genus Tringa; species Tringa tobata. The sequence goes on from JAHREE010000076.1 coordinate 220,662, forward strand.
ACACACAGACAACTCTTCTCCTGGCTACTAGGGAGAGAACACCCTGGAGGAAGGTCTGGATTAATAGATATTGCACACTCCGGATGCAGACATAGGTGGTTCCAATTTGCCAGGTAGGCTCGACCATCCAGGCAGGACAATGAAGTTATTGCTGTCCAGACCTGTCTATTTTGGGTCTTTATGCTTAGGTCCCTGTGACACGTACCACGAGTAGATGTTGCACTTCACAGTCATTTCTGCCGAACTTACTGACATCGCAGCAGTTGGAAGGGGCACTGATGATTTTTATTGTGCTTTTCAGTTAGGAGTTAGGATGTCTTTCATAAATCTTCAAGGAGGAGAAACATAGCAGTAAATAGCTTCAGATTCTGGCCTTCTTTTGTTCTTGATTTTAACAGCTGTCCTAATTATAATCATTTGCTATGTGATTTTAAAGCAATTATGAATTGACTGTAATGCATGCAGATTACTGAGCTCCTTGTCATGCACAAAATTCATTCACTCTGCCAGCAATTTCAGACACTGAAATTCAGCTTGTGACTCACAGCTTTGCGTAAATGATTCTACAGTAAAACCTGTGAAATAGTAAACCTTCGATAAACATTTTTCTTTAGCAGATTCTTCAGTGCTATTACTCCTTATAAGGACTCTTTGCGAGCGGAAAAGAAAACACTCCCACACAAACACAGGCAATTTAACTGGAGAACTTTTATGAGGTAGGTGATTGTTTTATACCTGAGCAGATATTTATTGTGAATTACACTTAGTTACAGCAAAAATATCATGTGGGTAGAGATGCACTAAGGAAGTTAGGAGCAAAACCTTGCCAGATTCCTTCTCCAGGAGTCATGGGGTCATTTCCTTAGGTGCTGTGTGCGAACTGGTGCAGGTATAGTAACGGTGGCCGGAGGAGGGGGAGAAGCTGTCAAACACAGACCATTCCATAAAAATTAGAGGTCCCCCCAAACCCACGTGCTGTTCATCAATCAGACCAAATCAGTGAAAACCATGAACAGGCTTGATTTGCAATCAGTAAAGCAGACCTAAGTCTGATGAAATAACTGAAAACTTCATGGAAATCTAGATGTCCTTTCCAAAGCTTGGTCAGCTTTACTAGATTATTCAAAAAAATTTCAAACAAGACTGCCAAGGTCTCATCTAAAACCATTCAATATACCAACACTGGGACAATTGCTCTCCAATGTCGGGGAAGCAACAGATCCACTGTATATCCACAAAGGAGATTCATCTACAATTTATGGACAACTAGGAGCCTGAGAAGTCAGCTCGGAAACTTGGGCTGTCACTGCCCAAAGCAGTGGCCAACCATCTGAGTCAAGAGGGATTGATAGTTTGATACAGAAATGTTACAGCTGGTGACAGTCAGGAGAGGGATCCAACCCCAAAACCATCGGTGGCAGCTGAAGTTGTGTCTCGCACTTTGGGCTGCAGAATCAGACCAGGTAATTCCTCTGGCTTTGTCATTGCCTGCCCAATGCTCCTTTCAGCAGAGCTGTGATGATAAACATACTACAGTTTCATAAAACATCAGGTACAATTGCTTGCTTGTGAACTGCATTGTGGCTCTTCTACAGAACAGACTGGCTTCCAGCAGGCAAAATGGGCTAATTAACAGCATCATCTCTAGGAGGGCAGCCCAGGGCTGTGAACATCAAGATCAGCCCCACTGACCAGAATGCCCAATACCCAGCTCTGAAGCGACTGTGCTTCTGTCTGTCCTATACAATACTTTTGAAACCTGGGCCCGGTCTTTTGCTGGTACCAACCTCCACATCTGAGGCTTAATTCATATCAAAACAAAGTCCTACTGGCTCCAGAGAGGGCCAAGCCAGGCCCACAATGATGGCAATTCTTTATTTTGTGGAGAGTAAGCATGCAGCTGCCTCACAAGCGCTGGAGTTGTTAGCAAACAATGAATTATTTCTATTTTAGCTCCCCATAACAAAGATCTTGCAGCAGTGCAATAAGGGAGAGGAAACATAAGAGCCACTTGGAAGGGAACAACAGCACTACAGAGTGAATGAAGCCTTTACAGCACAGCGGTCCAACAAAAACAGGGTTCCACGACCAGGGCAGAGGAGCAGCAGCTCAGTAGCGTGCAGCCCTGCAGCTATACCTTCAGGCAATTACATCAGCTAAGACCATAGGATCCAGAGGAGTTAATTGAAGGGGAGGGACCATTATGGAGACAAAGTGTAGGATGACTCTGTGTTTCACAGCTTTGCAAATACTTCACATGGGCAAACAGGTCAAAAGATCCTGGCCTCTTCTTGTTTTCATGTCCCGAGTGTGTGCACTCACTGTCAGGGAGGAGCAAGGGCTCAGAGGGGAACATGGCTCCAACAAGGGGAAGGTTCAAGCTCCAACAGGGAAGGTTTAGACTGAATATTAGGAAAGAATTCTTCACAGAAAGGGTGGTCGGGCATTGGAATAGGCTGCCCAGGGAGGTGGTTGAGTCACCATCCCTGGATGCATTTAAGAGACAATTAGATGTGGTGCTGAGGGATATGGTGTAGGGGAGGACTTTGTAAAGTAGGGTAGACGGTTGGACTCAATGATCCCAAGGGTCTCTTCCAACCTAGATGATTCTATGATTCTATGATTCTATGGCCAGGTGAAGCCATGCCTGCAACCAAGCTCAGGTAGGGACCATGGGCAAGGGCCTGATCTTGAATACAGCCCTTGAGCGAAGGTGAGGTGATACCCAGTGTCCTGACACTCACTTTGAAAATGTCCCCAGAACAAAGCAGATTGTCTTTTAGCACAGGTACAGTCCTCGTGCCTTGTTTATGGAAAGAGGGTGCCTGGGAAAGAGAAGGGGGGCAAGCGTGCAATGCAGGTGTTTTACAGGGAAATACCTGCAGAAGTACTGGTAGCAAAACAGTGGATGCATGAGATACAGCAATTAAGGATTTTATTCAGTCAAATGGAATTTGGTGGGATTTGCCCACAAGACACAAAGTCCTGGAAATTGGATCCAGGCTTTACTGTAGTCATACCATGCATTTGGTGGTACCCCTTTCAACTTCAAAGGCAACTGTGATCAACATGTCCATGACTCGACACATTATCTTAGCCCTCCTCATCTTCTGCCATGTTTCTGACAGCTCTAGATCACAGTTTTTCTGCTGCACTATTCTAAAGATTTACTAGGAAAGACAGAAAGCAACCCAGGGAACAGAGCAGCTCAGGCACTTAACACATCAAACAGATTGTCTGTCTATTTATCTATCTATCCATGTATCCATGTATCCATCCATCCATCCATCCATCCAGTGGGATAGAGTGCACCCTCAGCAAGTTTGCCGACGACACCAAGCTGTGTGGTGCAGTTGACACACTGGAGGGAAGGGATGCCATCCAGAGGGACCTGGACAGGCTTGAGAGGTGGGCCTGTGTGAACCTCATGAAGTTCAACCAAGCCAAGTGCAAGGTCCTGCACCTGGGTCATGGCAATCCCAGGCACAAATACAGGTTGGGCAGAGAATGGCTGGAGAGCAGCCCTGAGGAGGACTTGAAAGTGCTCATGGATAAGAAGCTCAACATGACCCAACAATGTGCACTGGCAGCCCAGAAAGTCAACTGTGTTCTGGGCTGCATCAAAAGAAGTGTGGCCAGCAGGTTGTGGGAGGTGATTCTGCCCCTCTACTCTGCGCTCATGAGACCCCACCTGGAGTACTGTGTCCAGCTCTGGAGTCCTCAACACAGGAAGGACATGGACCTGTTGGAATGGGTCCAGCGGAGGGCCACGAGAATGATCAGAGGGATGGAGCACCTCTCCTATGAAGACAGGCTGAGAGAGCTGGGGCTGTTCAGCCTCAAGAAGAGAAGGCTCTGGGGACACCTTACAGCAGTCTTCCAGTACCTAAAGGGAGATGGGGAGACAGGGAGGGACTCTTTATCAGGGAGGAACTCTTTATCAGGGAGTGTAACGATAGGACGAGGGGTAATGGTTTTAAATTGAAAAAGGAGAGATTTAGATTAGACATTAGGAAGAAATTCTTTACTGTGAGGGTGGTGAGGCACTGGAACAGGTTGCTCAGGGAAGTTGTGGATGCCCCATCCCTGGAAGTGTTCAAGGCCAGGCTGGATGGGGCTTTGAGCAACCTGCTCTAGTGGGAGGTGGGCTAAAAAGTGTAAGAACAAGCAGTCTTAAAGGATGCACCTACACTGAGTAAAGGAGAACCAGGGAGAGAGCTCAAGCACTGAATCACCTGCACGGTTGTCCACACTATGAGCTCCCTGGCTCCAATTTGCATCTCTTCAATTAACTCTTTCCAAGAGAAACCTCCTACAGAAGGACTATCCCTGAGCAGTATGAATAGCCAGAGCAGCGTGGTAGTGAGGCTGGGGGTCCCTCTCCAGCAGGATTTAGTCTCCAGAAATACTGTTCTAATCTCCACTGTATTTAGCAGTATGGACAAAGCCATGCAGACATCAGGTATTTGGTACATGGACAGCTGGTCAATCCGCAGGCCATTAGCATATCCTTAGACTTCTAGATCCAAAAAGAGTTTCATGATCACATGAAGTAGGATATGAAGCTCACTCATGATCCTGAAAGTAGGATAGGGTTGAAAGCCCACAAATGAATCAAGAAGTACAAATAGAGGTGAGTTTGAGAAGAGTTTGAGAAGCAGTCATTCAGTCCTAAATAGGACTTAGCTGGTTTTCTGGTCTGAAAGCAAATGTTTTGCTCTTTAAGGAGATGTGTGCAGTGTTTCCCATCCCTGACTCCTAAAAATATTTTTATCAAGTCAAAGGCAACTTGAGTTTGTCCCTTCTCCTTTGGGAACAAAAAGTGAGACGAGAATCTGTTGTTGACAACTCTTTCTCTAAAATCACTGAATGGATTTTAAATAATCATCATGTAACATTTCCTTCTGTTCAGGAGAGATTTTTAAGCAGCTGGCTGGTTTGGTCATGCTTCACTGCCCAAAATGTGAAGCCTGGAAATGGCAAACCCCAATTTGAACCCTGATTTCTTCTTTGGTGCCTCAGGGAGGACCCCGAGTGTGTTCTCCAGGAACTGGGAGTTAGAGGATTTTGGAAAGTTCAGGTGCCAGCAGTCAGTAAGACCCAGAGGAGCAATTCTTCTGTGTGGAAAAGCCTTCCTTCTTATTCTTTATATCTGCTTAGGGTTTTTTCTCTCTATCCTTTTAGTACTTCCCCTATAAAAAGGAACATAGTGATGCTTTTACCACCTCTGTGACATCCTTTGGATGACTAAGAAGCCCTGTATGTAATTTTATGACTTAAAGGATAAAAAGGGAAGGGCAGAGTTCTACCACTTGCTACAGTACTTAAAGCTGTAATTGTGTGCAAGTACTTGTAAATATCAAGGCCACCTCTGGGAACAACTATGTGTAATGGCTCTTCTAGCTATATTCCATTTGTCCAGTAGAACATAATGGCTAAATCAATGTAAAGTGTCATGCTTTTTTTTTAATTTTTTTTTTCCCTGAGGCTATTCTTTCCAGTTATGTATGTTCAGCTTTGATCTCCAGAAAAATCAATGAAGATTTAGTTGTTCTCGAAGAAAAACAAGCTAAACATTTAAAGCATTTTCTGTCATCTTGGTGTGGAATATGTAATCCCTCTTCCCCTCAGGTTGCCAGAAAGAGCACCCAACTCAGCAAGCTTTTGTGAAATGAGCAGCAGCATGAAAACAGGTTTATACTTAAAGGTTTTTTTTCTTGGGTCTCATTCTTAGCCATAATCAGTGAAATTGTTTTTACTTGTATTCTCATAAAAGAACCACTACCACTTTGCTGTTCCTGAAAAATAAAGGCAATTTTCACACACACACACAGACACAAAAAGAGTAAGAAAAAGATCTGACCTACGTATCCACCCTCTGACATTCTCTTTGTGTCAAACCCTGACTTTTCAGTTCACTTCTACGCATGGCTGTGAACACAACAGAGAGGCTCATGATGCAGTCAACCAGTGACTGCAAGAAGACACGGCATAGCTATCAGACTGTATGTGGGAGTAATCTGAAAATAATAAAAAATGAGAAAGCACATTAAGTGCAAACTGAAATTTATCTATGTCTATACAAAAATAAATCTTTTCAGAAGATGTAGGAATACATTTGTAATAAAACCTTCATTTCGGCACTTAGGTCTTCACGGTGGCTCTTGCCTCCAGTTCAACCTTCTGTGCTTTTCTAAAGGTCAGATACCACTGTCAGTAAAATAATGTCTTACCTCTCAAGCAGCCTTGAGAAGTGGTAAGGTTTCATTCTCTAAGATATGATTCTGCTCTTATTACAGAAAACAATTTTCAGGAATGATGCAATACCATCAGAACATCTCTCTGCAAAGCGTATCGGGGGCCTCCAGGGTGAAAGGCGTCGCACCCGGAAAGTCTGGCATCACAATCCACAGGCCGGCTGCTCAGGGAAGCAGGCAGGGAAGCTGAGCAATCCAGCGCGACCCAAGCAATTCACTACCATTTCGGAAAGCACTTGGCTCTGATTTTAGCAGCTCAAATACCAGATGTTGGAAAGTCACAACATCCTCGTAGGAGCATCGGAGTTTTCAACAGGTAGAAGGTAAAAGCTGTGAAAAGTACCTTCCTGGAACGTCTTGACCCATCCCTCTCACTTAATTTTTCTCCCCGTGGGTTGCGTGGAGGTTTGGGAGGTTTTGCTTTGCAAACAGAAGCAGCCTGAAGCAGGTTTGACGGTCCAGTTCTACCGGTTGCTTGTGCTCCTTACGAGGAGGAAGGAAAGGAGCCAAATCCTCCTGCAGCACGTGGGTGGATGGGCATACCAGCTGTCTTATTACCGATGCTACCAACCAGGCAAGATGCACGGCGAAGCCATTACAGCCCTGATCCCAACCTCCACGCCCTGAGCACCCTCGGCTCCCCCAGCACCAAGCGTGGTGTCGACATGGGGTATGCGTGGGTCTGGTAGGAGAAAAACAGGGTGTAGCTCTATTTAAAAAAAAAAAAACAAAAACAACTAAAACGACACAAAAAACAAAACACAACAAACCACCTCTCTGTTTATCTGCAGCTGCTTGGCAAATGATGTCATCAAGGCTGTTTCATCGCTTTAAGTGGAAAATGTTTGTGTCAAGCATCTTCCCCGATGCTTGTGTAAGGACAGCGCGCGGGGGGTGGAGAGCAGCGGGAACCGATACTCACACACTCCCCTGCGGCGGGTGGCCGGTGCCACGACCAACGCCTGCTCCTGGCAGCGTCTTAGTCAGCAGAGGACAGCAGAGGGGAGCCCGAGAACTCGTAAAGTTTCTCCCAGTGCCACTCATCAAACGTGATGCCCTTGCAGGGCATTTGAGGTGGGCAGATGAGCTGGGAAACGAGGCTGGAGGATGTGCGGTGTTTGCCTCTTCAGGGAAGCGACGACGAAACAGCCCACGGCAGCATTTCCCGGTTTATCTCACTCTCTCCCCCAGCTTTTCTGGCTCAGCTCAGCATCAACAGCCACGCTGCAGAAATATCCTAGCACTTTTCTTAAAAGCCGCAAGCCAGCTGCTACTTGACTGATGTCTTCGAAGCAATCTGTGGGAAGTCAAACCAGCAAATCACTCACATCCTCTCCTCATCTGACCAGTGGAGGTTTCTGGAAGGCAAACTGAAGCAGCCCAGGCGTGTGGACCACTGTGTCCTACTGACAGAAAGAGCCAAGCCTGGGCTCTGCAGGCATTAAGCCCGTCCCTGCCAAAACCAGGCAGCAGCTGCATATCAGAGGTGGCTCTGGAGGAATGAACAAACCCACAGGAGCTGGAAACACGGTGTTTGGAGATTGCCTGACACAACTGGGGCTTCTGAAGGAAAAAAAAACAACCAGGAGATGTGTTAGCAGGGAACGACAGCACCTCCTCCCTGCCTGGCTGGACCATCCATCACCCATTTAGGCCACCGCAGCAGTGACAAACCCAATTACCTGCTGAGCCATCAGCTCCTCCATTCATCTCCTTCTCCAGGAAAAAAAAAAACCTACGTAGCAAACACCCCCACCTCAATAGCTCACGCTGGGTAATGACAGGAGGACAGGGCACCCAGCCCTGCCCTGGTCGGAGGAGTGCTGCCCACCCTCCTGGCACTAACAGGGGGCAGGGAGGGGAGACAGCAGCCCAGCGAGGGGAGCAGGGACAGGGAGGGGGACAGGGACGGGCAGGGAGCGTAGCTGGGCTGCAGAGGACCAGGAGGTTGTCCTCAGCAGACCGTGAGCCAGTGCCTCTGCTTGATGAGGAGCTCAGCAGAAAATGTCACGCACACATAGAGCTCAACAGGCTTTTCATACAATGATATTGCACACACAAAAACAGTATAGCTAGGCACTTCAGGGATAATGATAGCAACATTAGACTGTTTATTTATTAAATGCTGGAAACCAGGAAAAAAACAGCCTTTACTTTTCAAAAGACCTTTTCAAAGTGACTTTCTCCCGTGCTCCCTCTTTTGTGCTTGGCCTGAGCTGCCACGTGCCAGCCTCTGTGAGGTTGGGGACAACCAGCAAAATCTGCATGTTGGACTGCCACGCAGCCAAGGGTGCTCCCTGCTGCAGGGACACATCCTGCTCAGGTGCCTTGTGGTTCCTGGGCTTGGTGTTAGCCTGTGCACGGGGGCAAATAAGACTCAGAAAGGCTTTTCTGGGCATTACAAGTTTCTGGTGGGGGTGGATCCTGGGGTAAGAGCCTCCCATGGCTGTTCCCATGTGATTGATCCCTGTGGTGCTTACTGAGCTCGTTTCAGGCGACAGGCTAATGTTTGGAGCTCAGGATGACCTCTCATTTTCTGAGCCTTTGGGTCACATTAGATCACAGCCCATCACTTTTCTTTTCACATGAGAAGGCTAGAAATTTGCCTTGAATGACAGCAGAGATTCATCTCCAGGAGCCAAGGGTTTTTCAGTAAAAGTCTATTTTTAGAACAGAATAGAATAAATCAGACCAGACTGTTTCAGTTGGAAGGGACCTACAACAATCATCTAGCCCAAGTCACACCATGGGAGTTGTACTCTGAACGCAAATATACATAACATTAGAAATAATTTAGAGAAGTAAATAAGAAAGCAAGTCTGGCTTGCCTTTGTGGAGGATTTCTGTTGAGGAAAGCTGTATTTCTTGAGCAGCAGCAATGGCTACACAAGTCTGTCTTCATTATTCAGGCAGGAGAAACACTGTCCGTGTTTGTCAGTAATAAAATCTACTCTCAGTCCACCTGCTTATAGACAGATTATACAGACTTTATGGTCAGGAGCAGAAAGGAAATATAAAAAATATCAGAAATACCAGAAATACAAGTCTTCTATGTTTCCATTCCCTTTAGAAAATCTTTCATTAAGGAGTTTGCTGCTCTGAAGTGTCTCTTGGAAAAAAATTGTTGTTGACAAACTGCAGGAAGCCTCCTGAGGTTTCCCCATTTTAAATGCTGATTAAACGCTCTAAACTCTTACAGCAGCTGTGTTGTAGGGTCCGTAATTTCCTTGCTTGAGTGCACACTGTTATATGTACAATACTCATCCCACAAAAGCAACATCATCTTCCTTTCCCTCACCCTTTGCAGTCTGCAAAATACCAGCCCAAAGCTACATCCCACCTTGCTTACAGTTTTGCGGTCAAATCCTGAGTGTTCACTGGAAAATAAAGCAAAGCAGTGAACACCTGTGGGTTAATATTTTTATAAACCGCTTTTGAGGATCTGTAGAACTGCAGATTGCACAAGCTCACCAAGGAATAGGTTGATTTCGTTAGGAAATGTGGGGGTCTGGTGTTTGCTTGGCTTTTTATGCCAGATCCATCCCCCACAGTATTCATTTCAATGCCAGTGGGGTGAGACTGGTTCCGTTTTATTTTTCCAGATCCCTTACACTCTTGGCTTCTCCCTGTGTTTCTCTGGGTGCTGGGAGAAGGCCAGCTGATGGGTGGTGGGTAGCCTTCAGCCCCCCAGGGGAGGATATTGGGCCATTTCTCCAAGGAGCTCATGCTTTCACAGGCACTCACTTGCATGGCTCCATCGTGTTTCAAGCCATGAAGAGATTCAAGCCATGAATAGTGAAGGAATGAAAGGCATTTCTTTAGCCCTAGCCCTGAAAATGGGAGGATTGGGGAAGACACTAGAATATCTTGGCCCAAAACTGAACACAGTACTCAAGGTGAGGCCTCACCAGTGCTGAGTACAGAGGCACGATGACTTCCCTACTCCTGCTGGCCACGCTATTCCTGATACAGGCCAGGATGCCGTTGGCCTTCTTGGCCACCTGGGCACACTGCTGGCTCATGTTAAGCCAGCTGTCCACTAACACTCCCAGGTCCTTTTCTGCCGGGCAGCTCTCCAGCCACTCTTCCCCAAGCCTGTAGCGTTGCCTGGGTTGTTGTGACCAAAATGCAGGATCCGGCACTTGGCCTTATTAAACCTCATCCCGTTGGCCTTGGCCCAATGATCCAGCCTGTCTAGATCCCTCTGTATAGCCTTCCGACCCTCAAGCAGATCAACACTCCCACCTAGTTTGGTGTCATCTTCAAACTTACTGAGGGTGCATTCAATCCCCTTGTCTAGATCATCAATAAAGATATTGAACAAGACTGGCCCCAAAACTGAGCCCTGAGGGACACCACTAGTGACTGGCCGCCAACCAGATTTTACTCCATTAATCACCACTCACTGGGCACGGCCATCCAGCCAGTTTTTTATCCAGTGGAGGGTACACTTGTCTATGCCATGATTCTCTAGTTTCTCCAGGAGAACGCTGTGGGGGACAGTGTCGAAGGCCTTACCAAAGTCCAGGTAGACAACATCCACAGCCTTCCCCTCATCGAGAAAGCAGGTCACATGGTCATAGAAAGAGATCAAGTTGGTAGAAAGAGATCAAGTTGGTAGAAAGAGATCAAGTGGTAGGTCATGGGCGAATGTATAGGGATTGCAGTCTGGAGGTGGGATCCCAAGGAGGATCTTGTGACCTGCTACTATAAGCCTAGCTGAAGATATGGGAGGTCAAAGAAGAGTAACTGTGGCTGGGGCGCATGAAAACAACAGCTCAGGAGCAAACCTTCCCCTTGTGCAGGAATACCAGGAGTTTGTCTAAGCAAGTATCTTCTCAATTAATCGACATGCAAAATAAGAGATAACAACAATTGGAAACATGAGCAAGCAACAAAATGCAAGCATTGTTCATTCACTCTGGGATGAAATCAGAAAGGAGAAGGCCCAGGTGGAGCTTAGACTGTCTAGGGACGAAGACAAATGGACAAGGATGTTACACGTATGTTACCAGCAAAAGGAAATTCGGAGAAATTGGGCATCCACTAATGAATGGGAGAGACAACCCACTGACAGCTAATAAGCAAAACGTCTTTTTTGTATAGGTTTTCATTGTCAGAGCCTATTCTTACACTGTACATATCCAGCATGATTTGGAAGGAGATGGACAACCAATGGCAGGTGAAATAAATGAGGGTCTACCAGGAGAAGCTGTGAATATTGAGATCCAGGTAAGCAGATGGGATTCACCTGAGGGTGCTGATGTGACTTCATGGCTCACGGTCATCAGGGACAGCTCTGACAACTGGAAACGCTCCTGCAGCATTTTCATGCAAAACCTGAGCAAATATGAGTTGGATGACCACATTGTTAGATGGGTGGAAAATTAACCGGACCATTAGGTCAAAGAATAGTAATCAATTTTGTGATGGGCCATCTGGCAGCCAGTGATGAGCAGAGGACCCCAGGGAATGACACAGGAACTGATATTGTTCAATATTTTCATCAGTCACCAGGCTGATGACACAGAGGGCACTTTCAGCACATTTACAGATGGTAATAGACTAGAAACAACGGCATCCATCTCCATTTGGAAGAGCTGGTAGAGCTTCAGTCCAGAGGGACCTTGAGAAACTTGGGGCCTGGGTCAATAAGAACCCCACAAAGTATAACAAGAGCAGGGCAAACCCTGTGCTTTGGTGTAGGATGGCATCCTACTTCCTAAATAACAGCTGGAAAGGACCTGAGCTTTACTATGAGACTTCAGTGAGCTTTCACTGCAAATCAGGCAAACCACATACTGGAGATGCGTTAGGAGCAATGTGACTGGCAGTGGGAGGGTAGCTATTATTCCCTTTCTACTCAGTTTTGGCAAGGCCGTCCTGTTGTCCCATGTTGAGATCCCCAGTTCAAGAATTCATTGAGAAACTGGAGAAGGCCCACTGGAATGCTGCCCAATGAAAGTTGGTCAGGGGCATAAAGTGCGTGACCGTGGCCATTCAAGACCTAAAGGGGACTTGTAAGAAAGGTGGGGACAGACTATCTTGTAAGACCTGTAGCGATAGGGCAAGAGGTAATGATTTTAAACTCAAAGAGGGTCGTTTAAGGCCAGATATAAGGAAGAAATTTTTTACGATGAGGGTGGTGGAACACTGAAGCAGGTTGCCCCAGAGAGGTGGTAGATGCCCCACCCCTGTAAACTTTCAAGGGCAGGTTGGACAGGGCTGTCAACAGCCTAATCTAGTTGAAGGTGTCCCTGCTTACTGCAGGGGGGTTGGACTGGATGAACTTTAAAAGCCCATTCCAACCCAAACTATTCTATGATTCTATGATCTGCAAGGAGATGCTGAGGGATGTGGATTTAGGTAGTCCAGGAAAGAGGTGGCTTAGGAGAGGTCTAAAACCAGCCTGCACTTACATGAAGGGGAATGACAAAGACAAGGGAGCCAAACTCTCCACATTAGTGGCAAGCTATACAGGAAAATCCTGATCTTCACTGGAGTAAACAGTTTTGTCTCTTCAGGGGCCTGAAGGAGGGTCATAGAATAGACCCCTGTGGTGGAGTTCTGAACACCTTCTCCAATTGACAGGTGGCCCCAACAAGCTCCCTCCAAGCCAGTGCCCAGGCACCACTCCAGGAACAACTCATTTCCATAAGTTGTCCCCAAAAGACAGCAAGGACGGGGCTAGGTTCCTCCCACAGGAACTTTAACTGGACCTCATTGGGCATTGCACCCTAAAATGTCTCCACAAGCCTCATGCAACACAACACAAAGTCTGTTTTGCATTATAAAAATACCACCCCTATGGGGTCAATCACAGCTGTCATATCATCGTGGATATTTTGAACTGCAAGGTAAAAAAGAAAGAAAAATTGACATTAGGGACCCAAGTATTGCAGAGGGCCCAGCAGAGACCCAGGTTTGAATGCTAGTTCGTGTATACCTGGCTAACCTAGGGACAATTAGATTTAAGTAAGGTTGATACAGAACAGTCCACTGGGCCCTGGGGCTGGGATTTAGTCATCAGCCTCCTTTCAGCTGGCAGCACGGGCACAAGCATGGAGGCTTAAGGATGATTGCCAGAGGAACCCTCCCCTGTGGCTGTAAGTCACGTCCCTCAGCTCAGGTACCTACTAGCAGGACTTTGAAGACCAAGGAGAACACACGCAGTGAAAGGTAGAGCCCACCGTGTTACCTCCACGTAAATGAGAAGATTTAATAATTACCAGTTTCCTTTGAACAGGAAATGTTCACGTGTCTGTGCAGCATGGCGGGGAGCGGAAGAGACCTCTCCTTACCTCTCCTTCTCTGCTCTGTCCACGTGGAGGTGGACTCACGAAGTTTCCTCCAGTGTTTTCCCCTGACTGTGCAAGAGGACAACGCAGGCAGCAAGACAGCTCATTGCCCAGATTAGAATAACTCAGTTCTTCTTCAGATCTTGCTTATATTTTACCAGCTCTGCATCTGAACATCCCATTACCAAATGCAAATGGACTATAATGTCTGCTAAGCAAGCTTGCTCAGAAATCCCTGAATCGATCAAAAGCCAAGGAAAACAGTTCATTGCATCTAGTGCACGAGTTCTTAGAATTTTAGCTATATTAGGCAATACTTCTTTGTTCACTCCAATTAGCCTAATTGCATGCATATTTATTGTCCGCTGTTCTTTAGTATCTAGGCAAAATCAAAGTAGGCTCTTTCACTACTGAGATGTCTCTTTTGCATAAGAAATATGGACAGTTTTACATCGAACTAATAAAACTATTCCATTATTCAAAACCAGAGCTAAAATTAGCAGTCACCTCAACAATCAAACACATATTTTATCTTCAAGATATGAGTCTGAATTAGCACAGACCTCTGCCTCCTATCAATAGCCCTTATTTCTATATAGGCTCTTCTATGCTAAGATCATTGGCATGAGATAAACACGCGAGACTCAGACTACGTCTTACATTTGCATCTTCCTATTTAATTTCTAAAAGGACTCCAGAGGTAATGCTCCAGCTGCATCCATTTGCTATGTGCTGAAAAAGTGCATAAACCTCCAGATCCGACATTTTATATACCTTTTTAATAGCAAATCACTTCTGCACTTGCTGGTACCTGTTTAAAGGAAAATGGAGTCAAGCCCACCTGCTTGTGCTAACTCCAGAAACACCAGTGCTTTCTTGAGGTCCTCCTTAAAATGATATGGCATCTTTTCCCCCATTGGGTGGCTGAAGGACGGGGAACACCTAGCACAGAATAGGTGTTTTAGCTTATCTGCCCATTCTAAATAACAGCCAATGCCTTGTTGTGAAACAGCCATGAAATAGTCCATTAGGAGGTCTTTTAATATGCCATATGTGAACAGCACTTGGACAGATGGAAAAATTCCCTCTTGACCAGTGCTGTGTTTAAAGCACTCGTACTCTGCAGGGACATTGCCACTTGAATAGGACACTGGGCACCTTGAAGAATGGAATAAACCCAAACAAAGCTCTCTCTCTATATATATATGTTCTCTATACACTGTCTGAGACATGAAGGGGTGAGAGAAAGGGTAAAAAAAAAAAAATCGTAGTTGTGGAATAAAATCCTCAAATGTCCCTGCCTGTGGTGATGGAGTGGTTACTTCATGTCTAAAGCCTGGGTCAACTTTTTCCTAACTCAATTCGGAGGTGGGGGGAGGAAATGTGGCTGCTCAAAGACAGTGAAGAATGATGACATACTGTGAATCTGGACCGTGGACTTGTCTCCTCATTGCTGGGGTGCACAGACCAGGGAGGGGGCTGAACAAGATGGGGACTTCACCCAGGGTGGTTCCTCCCTCTGGAGGAGCAAAACGGTCAGATATGCCTCCTTCTCTTCACGGGATGTAGAGGACACTTTTCTCAGAAGCTGCTGAGGTGTCTCTGTTCACATGAGGGGAGTCCCCCCAGTGGCTGCTGGGCAGGTCCCAGGGCTAAATCCTGGGGGTTTGGGGGACAGTTGCCCCCATCACTGGCACTGGGCATCACAGGGTGGCAAGCAGGCCTATTTCTTCCCAGCAGCTGAGTGAAAACCATCTGTTTTCACCCAAATCAGCCTAATCACCTCCATATTTATGGCCTGCTGTTATGTTACAGGTAGGCAACACCTCCTTTGCTGCTTCAGATCCTAGGGGTCTGCCAACACCATGCTACTGTAGCTGTGGTTTCTCCATGATCTCTGCACTCCTCGGGCTTCTGCCAGTTCTGTCTTTTAGGGTTAAAGGGACTTTCGGACTTTTTTATATCAGAAGAAACAGTATCGGTGGCAAGTCTGCTTGCTGGGCATGGTTCAGATGGAATCGTGTTCTTAAAGGCTCCTGGAAGGGTTCAGGGCTGTGAGTCCCAGACAACAGGGGCATGGATGTGCCTACGCTGGGATTTGCTTGCAGGAGGGGAAGGAAGAATCAGCAGCACGACCAGAGTTTGTAATTCACCTCCCTGCCCCAGCCGGGGGAGAGCTCAGTCTCCTCTTCTCAGAGCTGCGCCCAGAAACAATATTTGCTGATATTGGCTTAGCATCCCAAGGGGAAAATTACTGTGAAATGTTTACAAGGACTGTTTGAAAGAGGATGTTTTTAGTAGTGGGGAAAGCACCGAATACCTTAGAAGAGAGATATTTCAGCTTTAAGAATTAATTACTCTTTCCCAGTAATGCAGGTTGACTATTAAATAACCTTGCGCAATTTCCTGGACAGAGATGTTTTAATGGCAATATTGTGCACAGATCAAGAGCAAAATACAGTTCCCTGAACCGTGGCCCTACAAGCCCAGGGAACACAAGCAGATGCCTTTGCCCAAGCGCTTTTCCAGCAAAACCCAGAGGACGAGGCATGGGGCTAGAGCAGCCACCTATACACAGCAGCCCACACCATGAGGGCCCCTCCGTGAGGATTTCTCCAATGGAAAGTTATTTTCAGTCAAGGAAGGAAAACATGGATAGCAAACAACCACGTACGTTTTTAAAAACTGCAGCTGTAATGTCTATGGAGCTCTATAATCATTGCACAGATTTTACTACGTAGCTTTTCAGTTGTAAATCGAGTATCAGTGAAATGGATGCTAAATTCCTATAACCTAATTTTTCTTTTAGTAGTGTGGGATGTCACAATGTGTATTTATGCTTCTTTCAGTCTAGAGCGTCAAGCAATGAATGCAGTAAGAAAATCAGTTGTCTCAAAAACATTTTCAGTAAATAGGCATTGCTTTCTCCTTCTTTTTAGATATATGGAAAGAGGGGAGCAGTGGAAGAGCAAGTCTGAGAATCAATGGGGTTTTCTGGAAATCTGCATTGTCACTAATTACCCAAATGCCAAGCCAAGCTGCTGTTTCGTGAGCCGTGCTCTGACTGATAATAAGCTTTTCAGGGATGTCACTCTGAAGGTCTCTCGGGAAGACAGCTCTGTGGAAGACTGCATGTATCTCAGGGCAGGGATCAACAACAGCATCATCCCTGGAGATAGCACTCCTAGAAGGACAACTGGCTTTGGATCCTGGGTTTAGAGCAACTGAAGAAATCCTGTTATCTTACTGGTATGAATTGCCGGTGGTCACGTGCCAAGTGCAGCAGTTGTGGCAGAGGTTCAACTTTTCCTAAAGAACATTATTCTGAATCTATTCAGATCTTCCTAAATAAATAGCAACTCCACCAACAGCTACTGAAGTCCCCTAGAACTAAAATTGTTTTATAGGGGGTCCAAGCATGAGAGGCAGATTTGTTTCTAGTTGTCTGTCCATCCAAGCCTTGACCACTTGCGTTCCCTGTCTGAAGCTGGAACCCAGCTCTTGCCCGTAGTATGAACACAGTGCTTCTTGTCCATGGTCCACCTTCTTCGCCATCCTTCATATGAACAAACCACAGAAATACAGCATGCACCTGCACCACTGACCATTGCATGGGCTGATGGCCAGATCCCTGCCAGGAAGGATCGAGGAAGTGGCTTGGGTCCAGGCTGCTTGAGTAGGACAGAAAGCAAGGGGACATCCATAAAGTCTTTTGAAGAAAACATCCCTATCTCTGTCTAGGGATCTGTGGCTCCTGAACTGAAGCACATGGAACAGGTTGATGGCAGCAGCTATTTTAAAATTCATGAAGTCTTAAAGCATTACTGGATGATTTCAGTGCTGGGAGATAACTAGACAAAATAGCCCAACGGGGAGGGGATGCTGATGTAGTAGCAGCCATAATAGTGCGTGATGCCACACACGTTCCTGCTTCTGAAAACCCACTCATCCATCTTGTCAGGGGAAATTGTTGTGATTCTATTTCATAGCGGAGGTGGTGGGAGGAAGGAGGCAGATGCATATTTTCCTCTGATCCAGGAGAAAGGCCATGCCATGCCCCATTTACCCTCCTGAATCCGCCCTGCCCTCTGGGTGAAGAGGCTGGTGTTGGCAAGCATTCAGTAGCAGGGGGGCGAGTGGCCACGGTCCAAGAGAAACAAGGCTTTGGAGCTCCTCTGCTAGCTCTTGAGAGGTGCTTTTTCCTCCCTGCCCTGGTGTGTCCCTCTTTGTCCGCCTGCCCAGGACTGAAGAAAATGTTGGGGCAAAACGAGCTGGGAGCCAGCGGGCTCCTCCTGCGCTCTGCCTGTCAGCTCAGGGTCACGCGGGCTGAAATCTTATGGGTGAAGGCAAATCTCTGCCAGCCGGGGCAAATTCTGACAAACAGCTTAAATGCCTAATTTATGTACCTGTACCCAAAAGCATTATGCAGAATGCCCCAGCTCAGCTGCTGCCTTAGACCGGGGGCAGGGCAGAGCAGCCCTCCCTGCCATCACGGGCATGCTTTAGCCAGCGAGATTTCCCATCACATCCCCGAGGGGCCTCACCCTGCTCCCTGTATGTGGCCAAGCCCGCCCAACAGCATGGGGAGGGGTATGTAAGGAGAGGTATCTCTTTAGGTACTCCCCATAGGAGAGAGATGGAGAAAATCCTTCTATTTACCCTCCTGTCCATCACTTCCCATCGTGTCCCAGCCCCCCGCTGCCCAAACTCTCCCCCTGTACCACCACACAGCCAGGACAGCAGCAGGAGGCACCAGAGGTCAGTGCCTATTGCTTGTTTTCACCAGGCCTTAGAGGACCACGGTAAAAAAGCAGACAGGTCCAGTAATACGTTACCGGCCCCTTTAGCATCTTTTGTGCCCATATGTGACCTGGATACCTTTAGCAACTCGCTTGGTGAAACTCTGTGCTGGATACAGGAGGAGGAAATCAAGCTTCAGGGAACTACTGGAAAGAGTCCAGCGAAGAGCAACGAAGATGATTAAGGGATTGGAGCATCTCCCTTACAAAGAAAGGCTGAGAGAGCTGGGACTCTTTAGCCTGGAGAAGAGAAGGCTGAGGGGAGACCTTATCAATGCTTACAAGTATCTAAAGGGTGGGTTGAAGGAGGAGGGAGCCAGACTCTTTTCAGTGGTTGCCAGTGAGAGGACGAGGGG
>JAHREE010000076.1:269150-437291 GCA_033628505.1 Tringa tobata
TCGGCAGCGGAGCGGGGTTAATCGGCTTTGGGAGACTCAGCCGCGGTGCGGACGCTTGATGGGACTGGGGGGACGACATCCCGGCTGTGGAGGGGATAAAAGTGCGTGGTTTTTGGGCACGGCGTCGCCCCGAAGCGTGCCGAAAGCTGGGAGGTAGAGCGTTAGGACACTGCCTCCAGATCGGGGCTGCTCAGCGCAGGTGTGTTTTTAGGGCAGGGTTTCTAGAAGCGCCCTCCTCCTCCTCCTCCTCCCCGATCCACTTCGGAATTGTCCCCGGCTCTCCGAGTACTTTACTCGTGTGGCGGGGCTGTAATTGCCTTGCCTATTAGCAGGCGGGTGCTCCTCCGGTTACCCGGAAAAGTGTTGGCATCCCGCGTGATGTGGTCAGCCAAGCGCCTTCCACCCGCTGGCATGTAATTCGACTTGTTTGCATCGATCCGGGCCCTGATAGGCGCCTTCTTCCAGTGATTGCTTTTTCATTACTCTCTCTCTCGATAAATTAGAGCTGTGAGCAGATACACAGATGTGATAAGGCTCTCTTGGGGTCTTTTAGAGAAGGGTGGGGAGCTCAGTAGATCCGCTGATGGAGGAATGCCGAATTTAAGGAAGGAAATACCCCTTAGTCAGTAGAAGCTACTACTTCTTGTGGAAGAGATGCGTTGATGGTTCATAGCTGAAGATCTTGCATTTGTGCTCTTTCCTACCTATTCCATGGCCAAATGAAAGTTTCTGTTCCCAAATCTGTTTCCACAGGGGAAGGGAAGCGATGGTTAAAGGGAAAAATGCGCTCTCTCATCTAGTTTGTTAATTTGCTGCATTGGGATTATAACACATAATATCAAGCAGTGGGAAATGCTTACATTTTACATTATTGGAAAATGATTTATGGTTTTCGTAAATCTTGCAGCAAAGAGGCTTTAACATCTCAAACAGACATTTCAGAGGTGGCCCATGAGAATTTTGAGTGACTGTAAGCTCATGGGTGAGATTGCTCTGGTGGTTGTTGATCAGCGGGAGTAATGTTTTTTCTGATATGGGAGATCACATCTCTTCGTTTTGACTTGGAGAGTCTGACTTCTTGAATTCATGAGCTGTATAACAAGATGTTTATATGGTGAAATGTTGTAGGTCATACACCATGTACTTCAGGAGTTTTTGTTCTCTGAAGTAGTTAGATTTTAGGTTAGACTGTTGAGGAGTCAATGAGATTGATCCTTGGGCTTGGACGATCTCATTTTATTGCAATTCTAGCTAATGTGTTTTCACCTACGGTTGACTACTGGCCTTTGTGTCAGTGCTGGCCTCTTGATTTATGTCCAGTATGGGATCTCACTTTTCAGCTTCTGGACAGCATAGAAGTTGTAGCTCTGGACTGGCCAAGCAGCAAGTTTAACATCATTCTGTATGTATGATTTCTAGAAACTACATTGTGTCATTAATGTTGAGGTCAATCCCAAAACAATTTTTTCAACTAAAAATCTTCTAAAGCATCTATATCCATGAAGCTGAAATTATTATGGCAATTAGGTATTATCTGTCCAATCATAATTGTGTGCACTGAGGTGGGTAAACTCTAGGCATAAGGTTTTTCTTGTGCCTTTCTGGTGCATGAGCTGTGAGATGGGACGGCTAGCATAGGATACCTGCTGTAAAAGTGTTTTCAACACTGAGCAGATAATGTAAGATTGTGTTTAAAAATATTTCAGCAAAGATAGCGTGAAGAAGCAGTTGGTATGTACTGTGGAGTTGTTTAGAACAACGTGGTTATGGTCAGGCAGGTCTTCTTAATTTTAACAAGAGTCATATACTTATGTTTAAGCATACATTTTGAAAAAAAAAAAAAAAAAAAAAGGAATATAATTGGTGAGTAATAACATATATTTTTTTTTTCTGGCAATTCTTCTTTGTGTCACTATTTGATAAACTTCCAGACAACTTCCTAAAAATTCGTACAAGTTTTTCTTGCCTTTCCCCATGCCTCTTACAAGAACTCTCAGACTGTTGTTTCTTTTCTTGAGTTTGCTTAGTACAAAACCAGTAACAGGCAATTTTTGTCAAGAGGCAGTTTGTGCCTACAGAAACCTAACAGCCACATCCATTTACAATCTGTAACAGCAGTCTGGAACTATATTGAAGAAACTCTTCCATCACAGCCCTACGTTTCATTACTTCCTTTTTTATATCCAAATTAAAGTTTTGCTTCTGCTGACTCACTTATATTTTATGCATCTTATCCTTGTTTTTCAAGCTCTGAATATTAGAAAACAATATATTACGTTTTACAGTACTGGCAGGTAGTGTGGGTACACTGAAGAGTGATATCCACTATTTTTAGTTTGTTAGCCGCAGTGCCTTTTGAGATGATCTTACAAGAGCACCTTCTGTCTACAAAGGGTTGGCTTTTTTATATACTTAACTAGTTCATTGATCCAGTGTTCATAATAGTGATGGCAGAGCTCTTCCTATAGTACTGTCTCCTAGTACTGCATCCCTTTGAGCTTCTTTGGACTTCTTTGCTCTACATCACTGCTCCCATGGTTCCTCATGCTGTAGTCATAATTACATGGCTGGAGATTGTGGAAAAGCACTGGAAAATACCTTTCCCCTTGAGTGCCACTGTTCTTGTTGCAAAATGGCTGAGGTTAAAACTGTGTGGTCCTTTTTTTTTCTTAATGTCTTTGCAGTAAAAGTAGAACTTGGTCTGTTACCCTCATCCATGCATTAAACTGCAGTCAAAGTCTTACTGACTGAATTACATGGGGTTTTTATGCATGGCTGAGAAGTGGTCAAGTAACCCGTGCTAACTGCAATGAAGATGTGCCCCAAGCTATACTCACCATAAAAGAGAGATTGAATCTAGTACTTCTGACTTTTGCTTCTGTTGTCTAGAATCCAGCAAACACTTGCCAGCAGTTGAAAGATATCGAGTCTTACAGTAGCTGAAGGAGAAGATAGAAATTATCTTTGTAGCTTAAGAGCTACAAAAAGCTACTAAGACGTCGGTCTCAGACACACAGAAGGAAGTTGTAGTGGTAGTAGTACTTGTTTTTCAGTGTTTCTTCTAGAAACTGGTTGATTATGTTAGCACAACCTGAAAAAGTTTAATGAACTTTAAAAACAATGGTAATATAGAAGCTGTAACATTAGACATGAAAATCTTTTCTTCATGTTTCAGGTATTTGCCTACGTGTTCCCTTCTCTATCTGCCAGTTTAACATCTTATGTACAGGGTCAGTGTCACTGAATATCTTAAGTGACCCACTCAGCTCCTCAGCACTTGCATCAAATACAGTTTGTAGGATTGTATGATGTAACAGTGTGCTCTGCATGAGAAGTCAGTGCATATTTTACAATCCAAATTTTTGTTTGTTTTTGAAAGGAGTAAGAATCCTTGTGGATTGTGGAATCGTGCTGAATGGCTGGCTGTTGTCCTTTTCCTGCCTGTCTCCTGTCTAAGGGTACTGTCCCCAGTACCGTTTTGCCCGTTTCAGTCACGTTTGACAAAAGTGAAGAGGTCTTGGAGGTACTTAAATTCAAACAAACCAGTGGGGAAAAAAAAAAAAGGTGGCTTAGAGGAAACAGACTGTGGAAGTGCCCAGCTGAGGGAAGACTGCAGTGCACCTACCTTGGATGTCGTAGCAGAGAGGCTTTATAAAAACGCTTAATTGCAGGAAAATCTTATAACTAACTGTGAATAGGTATACGTGTATGGACTTCGTTACTGCTTAAGGAATGACTTGCTTACAATAGGGTTTTCAAACCTGATTGTGAAATCTGTGCTTAATGTAAATTGATGTTTGCCAGCGTTTGCAGTCAGCCAGAAGTGGCTATGATGTACACAATCCCATACCTTCTAATTGTACTGTCTCCTCTGAAGCACAAGTTATAGTCCTTAAACATTAATTGATCATGAGGTTAACAGATTCCACAGGAAAGTGTACAGAAGACTCATGCTGGAAGAAGTGAGAATTGAAAGTTACAGCAAAGAAAGAAAAGTTGTGGAAAAACATAGCTTCAAAGTGAGGAGGCGATAGGGCAAAAAAAAAAAAAAAAAAGCAGAGGAGGAGAGGACTAAAGTAACAGAGAAAATAGCAGTGTTGTGGTATTCCTTTATCCAGCTGTCTGACTTGCTTATGTAGCAGGGTTGGCAAGAAGGAACATGTGCTGTGTCTCAGACACTGCATTTCACTCTGGCACCATGACCTGAATCCGCCTCGATCAGTGGACTGGAGTATTCAGGCACGTGTTCTGTTGTGGTGGTTCTGTCGCAAGCACATGAAATTTTGGAGAAGTATGTGTTAGACTGTTGGGGTGAGAGCTTAAACCACAGTAGGGAGGTTCACTCATCTTTTGGAGTTCCTACCGTGAGAATATTTCGTGATGAATATGGCAGTAGGACTCAAGCATGATTGTGGCATTTGTCATAATCATTGTAACATGCTACAATATGGTAATAAAAGATGAGTCTGTACATTTGCTCTTTAAAATAGTAGGTTTGAGACACTGCTTAGTATACTAATTAATTTAGACAAATTTGGTTTAAATTTACATCAAAATATGAATTTAACTCTAAATTAGTAGAAAACAAATGTCAAATATGAGATGCAAAGAAAAAATTCCTGAAGTTGCATAGCTGTAAAGCAATATTTATACCAGCACAGAGAATGATTTAGTTGGCATACCCAACTTAGTTGGGTAATTTCAATTATATAAATGTTTCTTTTTCTTTATACCTGTATGTAGATATATATTCATCTTTTGAGTTCTAAGCACAAAGAAACAGTGAAATACAAACTTGGACTCTAGTCTTGCAGACAGAATTTTTAGCTGTGTCAGTGAAAATAACATCCTATTACTAGAAAATCTTGAATATTTAGGTCGGTCATTTATATAGTCTTCAGACTTTTTAAACTACTGAAGCTACTAATTTGCATTAAATCTTCTAAGAATGATTCTGTAAAAAAAAACAAGTGGTAAAAGGATGTCTGTCCATTAATTGATATTGTCTACTTTTCTCTTTCAAATTTATTGAAAGAAGGAGGTGTATAAAAGCCCTGTATAGGGGGTAACTTTTATTTTCCTAGCTTAGGAAGTTTGCTAAAGCTAAATGCTTTTAACAGATTATTTCTTTCAATAAGGTTTATCTGATCTTTCAGTTGAGGGGAAAAAAAACCTAGATCTTTTTGTAGCGTAGACCCAGAGTGGTGTATTAACATAAGTTGACCAGAATGGGAAAGCATTTTTACCATTTTTCATAAACTCAAATTCTTTTTATAATTCCATGAAAATGGGAAATTATAAAAGCAACACACTTCTTTTTATGAAACAGGAATTATGTGGGTTAAAAAAGCGTGTGAAACACACTGCAGTGTGCAGTTTATCAACAAAAGAGATTGAGCAAATGTCTTTTTTTTTTTTCCTCTCCCTTGGCATTTTGGGTAATTAGGTAACTGATTTTTCTAAAAGATTAATGTAATGTTTATAGCTCTATTTTTTAGGCAGTGAAAGACTGCTAAGATCACCATCAGATCCTCTTTTAAATACATCTCACAGACTTCCTATCTTGTCTGCTAGTGTAATCCAACCTTTAACTGAAAGTCTTTGAAGGTAATAGTTTTCTTTTGTGACCCCACTTAATAAGTGTCATTATGAGGTGTGTTGCACTGATGCTGTTGAAAACCCATCTAATCGGAGGAAACTGAAGAAAAGGCACCTGATGTCATAAACAGCGTTACTCCAGGATTTTTCTGGAATTATACAGTATAAATACAATTTATCTTGTTTGCAGTATTTTAGTTTTTAGCAATATGATATGATTCTGTGTTAGGGCAGAGAGTAGATGAAGTCCATTTCAAGACTGGCAGCAATTGGGAAAGAACTGTAGAAGCATCCTTGCATCTTTTCATGTTTTCAACGAAAGTGCCGAGGCCAGAGCCCTAATTATCTGAGTCTCAGCTTCATATGTAACTTATCTTTTACTTCAGTATTCAAAACAGAAGGAAGTATGACTATTATCTAGTTGCTGTGAAGGAAAATATGTTATGTTTGCTCAGTGGGTCTCAAAAGATGGGTGTGGTAGACATGCCAAATGTGAAGAGAAGGTAGTTTTGGGCTGTGCTATCATTCTCCTTGCCCGGGCAGAGATGTTTTTGCTTTATGCTCGGTAAAAACCGTTTGTCTTAGCAGCACGTGATGAGAAAATACAGGACCGCGTCTTCAACTAATTAGTTAAGAAAATAACAATATTTGAAAAATATGAACTGAAACTATTAAACTATTTCATAGTTAGATTATAAATTGTGTATTACTAAGGCATGTTCTTTTGCAAATAAATGAACAAGAAGAATTATTGAATCCCACTTAAGCATATTTCGCTTCTGCTTCCTGGGCTAGAAACAGTATCAAAAGAAATGCGTTTCCAATTTGGTTAGCAGTTTTAACAACAGATATAAATTACTTTAATATAGCTATTCTGTTTGCTCTTAGTCCTGATTCATATAAATACATGGACAAATATGAATTCACGTATTCTGGTAGAACATAACTGGAAGAGTAGAATTATGTATTTCTTCTTTAACAGGAGATTCCATCCGTCACAGTGAGTGAGTTAGTGTAGGCTATGACATTCTGTATACCTTCACTAGAGGCACAGCCAAGGAAGAATTTTTTAATACATAGCAAAAAAAAAAAAAAAAAAAAGAATTAAAAGCACTAGAAAAGGAGTGCTTCTGTAGCAACATTTATTTTTTCAAATTATAAATATTTAAATTAATTTTACACTTATAATGTTTTATTCTTGTTTGGGAAAACATTGCTATTCCCAGTCACTGAGTTTCCCTTTTACTTGTAATGTCTTTCTGACGTTAGGAAGAATAGAAGTTCTGATTTGTGGGGGTTGTTGTTGTTGTTCACTTACCTATAGCCAAGGTCATGTTTTAAAAATTAGGATTACATATGTCTATGCAACACGTTTTAGTTATGTGAGTCACCTTTTATCTTTATTTTTCCTTGCTTCTTGAGGGAGGTAGAGAGGATTGCAGGGAAGGATCTAGCATAGTACATATGTGAAGGGAGAAATGGATCTTCAGAATGTCGACAACAGATGTAAGTTTTGAGAAAAATTTCTTTTAAATGTGAAATTTTTGATTTTACTCAGAAAATTTACAAGTCAGTAAAGCTAGAGGATAAAGCTGTTACTGCAAACTACTGAAAAGATGACCCACCAAGTTATCAACTGATATTTATTCTAGAAAGGGATAGATCAACTCCCCCTGCCCTGTACTCCATCCCAATAAGACTAACACCAGTGTAATCTTCAAAGCACATTCAGCTGTTTATGAATCAAGTCTTTGTAAGTGAAATGCTGCCTGCTAGGTTGGATGATAACAAGAAGGTAGGACACTTTAAAACAGCAGTTGTTTGTCCACTTGCTGACATGTTTTCAGACTGTATTTTTAATACAGGATGGTTGTTTTTTTTTTAAATTTTGTCAAATGCTGGGTGCATTTTCGTTAGTGTTTCAGTTCAGGTAAGGTGTGTGCAATTCTGAAGTGATTCTCCCAGGCATCCCAATTTACCGTACTTTGGTTTGCATCTTGGAGTGGTCTTAGAGCACACAAATTAGATTCCTTTTGGAGGAAACAAAATCATGCAGCGTAGTTCAGCTGCAGCTGGGTGTTCAGTCACAGAGCCAGCCTAGAACTAATCTGGCAAAACCCCTCTGAAACCCAAAGTGTATATGTGAGATCATAAGCACCAACAGCTTTACAGATTGTCTCCAATTAGTTTATCCATATGTTAGCTGTTAGTGTGTCTCAGGAGTACTAGTTCAATATAGCACCACGATTGTGTGACCTCTGAGGCGGGGAGAAAAGGCAATAATAAAAGTGGAAATGGCATTTAACGATATTATTGCTCTAGCAAGTGAAAAACTAAACAAGCCGAAAACCCGATCATAAGTCTGGATTTTTTTTTTTCCATTTTCCATTTAAATGTACAATGTCAGGTTGGTTTTTTTTTCAGTTTATTTTAGAACTTTGAGAGAATGTATATCTGTAAAACTTGAAACTCTGGAAAACTCAACTGTACTTAATTAAAAGATACTACACTTCCCTCTGCTGCTGTGTTTTCTGTGCTTTGATTCCAGTAAACTGAAATAAAACACTCATTTGGTTAATGTTAAATGTGTTAATTTATAGAAACCTCAAGCTATTTTGAAAATAAAATTTGAGAAACTTAATTAAAGGCCTTCCATGGTAAACGCAGATTCTTTACCCTTCATTAAGAAATTAGCATCTAAGGAAATCTTTGATAAATCCAGTAATATAGCCTTTTTCTTGAACTTGATGGGGGAGAAAAGCAATAAATATTCCACTGATTTGAACGTGGTTAAGCTAAGATTACTCATAATTTATCTTGTATCAGTTTGAAGTTAAACATGTGATGAAGTGTTCAGCAGTTCAGCTTTACACCTAAGTTTTGTTATATGGGAAAACACTCTTGTATAATCATTGATACTGTAACTGTTTTCAGGATCATTTTCAATAACAAATAAAAGCGAAGCAAATGTTGATTTCATAGTGTTTTCTTGTATACACACATTAGTTACTGAACTTTCTACTTTATAATTCTATATTGTGTTAACTATGACAAATGGGTGTTCTGTGTGCCTGTGTAATTGTCTCTGTGCTGGAAGGGGGATAGTGTAAGGCAATGTTTGGTGATGTATAGGTTTTATACTAATATGATGCAAAGACTGGTAAATGCTAGTACTATTGTAATATTGACTTTTTTGTACTTCTGTTGTGCCTCTGTTCCTTCCCACTTCTGGGTAATGACCTTAAGCGTTCCTGCTAAAAAGGGTAGGGGAACTGGAGGTGGGTGTACTGACCAAAGGTGATGATGTTCCTTTCTGTCCCCTGCACAACGTCAAAGCCAATTGGCTCTGCGGGACCAAGCATCTACTTTATGCGTTGTTCAGACAGCCCCCAAAAAGAGATGTCAATTTTGGAATTTTCCCGCATCCCAGTTAAGTGGCTGAGGAAGAAATTCTGTACTCTGTAGGATACATCACAGACTGACATCTCCCAAGTCTAGATTCCAAGCCCAGTAGTCCATCTAGACTGACGGAAAGAGATAGACTGCACTTCTGCCTTCAACCTCTGCTGTCTTGTTGTCCGGATCATATAGTACTATGATAATTGGTGGTGTTGCAGTGCTTCCCCTCTGTATCTTTATTTGCATAATTGGAGAGTCAGTTGGGACTGTGTACTTTAATGCTGAATGGGAAACATTTTATAGTGAGGGATAGTTACGTTTTAAACTAGCTTTAACAGGTCAGATGTGAACATGCATTTTAACATACTCTTTCAAGCCTCTGCTGCGTACTGTGTTTTTGCTCTCTACAACCAACACACTGTGCACAGTATAAATTACTACTTTGAGGGGAGGAATAACATCCGTAATGACAGACAAAAAGAGAGCTGTAGAGGGAAGCCTAAGTAGCTTGAGGGTTTTTATATTGGTGTAAAACATCCATGCTGGCTTGTAGTAATAAAACATTCATAAACAACTGCATTCAAATATAGGTAATACCCTGCTTTGAAATCATATGAAAGTCTAAACCTTGAATGAAACAGCCTTGAATAACCAGAAAACTATAACAATATTGGACTACCTTAGCAGGTCTGTCGTATTACCAAGTCAGGATCTTTACTGTGCTAGAAAACTAAATACGGTATTCAAGTCTGTAAAACTAGAAACATCGACATTTGTATATATTCTTCCTTTCAAAGACAGAATAACAGCTACTCCACCGTAGTTTCAAAAAGAGAAAAAATTTCATAAAAGCCTGCTCTTGAATTTATTTTTATAAAAATAGAGAATTTAACAATAGGATAAAAAGGCCTCCACAGTTCCTTTTTTTTTTGTAGTTTTGTAAATAACACCCACCTTGCCAGAGCTCATGGGTGTATTTCAATAAGGCTACAAAACTAAATATTCAGAAGTTGTGGAGTGCTATAATCTTAAATGAGGCTTTATACCCCTTTTCTTTACCACCAACATCACCATTTGAATAAAATTTGAGTTCTAAACTAGTAAGCCCTGCAGCCAAATCCCCCTTAAAGGAGAGGCTTTATCATACTGGATAATTGCAGGGGATATGACTGGTGAAAAAGCAGCTGGGGCTGGGTTGTGACTGGAGCAGGTACGTACTGTCTCAGGTGTGGAGTTATGGTATCTTTTACTCTATTTTAGTTAAAGTTTTTACCTCCTGATGGGCTTTTGACCATGTGTTTCCATGTTCAGAACTACTAAAATAGACTGTGTAATTGCACTTCAGTTCTGCAGTACCACAATTGCATCATGGCAGATACCACATAATAGAATCTCATTTTAATTTTATACGTTTTGAAACAGTCCTAATTTTAATTCTGTCTCCCTTCACCCTATTGTAATTAATGCGTGAAATCCTGTGTGCTGTTTTTAATGCAATTTGTGATTTTTGATTTAATTTTATTGTTGTAATGTCCAGGGCTATTTTTTACTTCTTTGGTATAAAGAAAGAACTTCTTGGGAAGGAGTCACATCTGTTTTTAAGATTCTTTGCTGTATACTGTGTG
Organism: Tringa tobata; assembly: GCA_033628505.1. Classification (NCBI taxonomy): domain Eukaryota; kingdom Metazoa; phylum Chordata; class Aves; order Charadriiformes; family Scolopacidae; genus Tringa; species Tringa tobata. Next base: position 279,773 of record JAHREE010000076.1, read on the forward strand.
CTATTTTCCCTTCAGTTAGGTCTGACTTTAGACTGGAATATTTATGCTCATGTATTACAGAATCACAGAATCATCATGGTTGGAAGGGACCTCTGAGACCATCGAGTCCAACCACATGATATGGGACATATATATATGTCACATATATGACACATATATATATCGGTATATCAGTGGTGGTGTATGCAGCAAAAGGCATGTAGGGTTGGGTACATTTGCTTTTCTTTAAAAGCAGTCAGTGTAAGAGCTCATAGAAAGCTAGGAGGGTTTATGCACTGAATTTTCCAGAGTAGAGATTTTTCTGTGTCTAAATAAAAACCTCTCTTTCCTTTGAAACCCATTGTTTATTGCACCAGTACAGTCAACAGTCACCGGTTGGAACCGCTGAGTAATCAAAGTTACCTTCTCTGACTTCTTTTTGAGGATCAGACCCAACAGATTTATAGGGCAAAGGCTGCAGCATTTGTAATGCACTCCAACACTAGCTGTACTGTGCTGTTTTGTGATATTACAAAGTTCCAGGTATTTAACAAACCCCTTTGAACCTTTTATATTTTCAGTGTAAGAAAGACAGACCAATCTCCTTGCTTCCTATGAACAATCTGCATTTTGTAACTTTTTCTAAAATGTGCTGCACAGTATGAGAATCACACTTGTTAAGAGGAGCTCACCATTTGGCTTATATCACCTGCTTTGCAATAGTATATTAATGCAATTGTTATTAAGGAAGATGTGCTCTGAAAATACTAAATACAGTACATCAAAACAGTGTAATTGCACGAAAATATGTCAAAATTATATAACTTTTAGATGGTTTTGAACAGAACATATTTGGAAAATCATATCTCTAAGGTATTTTAAATTTTGTTGAAATAATTTTCTGGTGATAAAAGCGTTAGGCTCTTTATTACAAGTGTCTAAGTATTATGTTGTGGCACAGAAGACTTGCTGTCTGCTTTAAGACCTGTGTGAAATGATTCTGTGGGCAATCTGAACATCTTGAGAGTTGAAATCAACAGAGAACTCAAAGGACTGATTTTTCTGCATTCATGGCTAATATTTTCCTGCCTATAAGCTTATCTTTGTATTAAGCAACAAACTAACTAAACAAGTTTGGTTAATTTGCCACGTATGGTTGTTGAGCTGGGTCACAAACTCCACTTTCTGCCTACCCTTCAGGGTAGAGACAGCAAGGTGGTTAATCTGTTTTCACTATTTAGTATCAGTCAGGGCTCAGTGTTAGGACCATTTCTGTTTAACGTCTTTATTGATGATCTCGACAAGCACATAGGGTGTATCATCAGCAAGTTCGCAGATGACACCAAGTTAAGCAGGAGTGTTGATTCCCAGGAGGATATGGAAGCTCTACAGAGAGACCTAGATAGATTGGATCATTGGGCCAACACCAGTGATATGAGTTTCAACAAGGGCAAGTGCCAGGTTCTGCACTTGGGCCACAAGAACCCCATGCAGCGCTACAGGCTTGGGGAAGTGTGGCTGGAAATGTGCCTGGAAGAAAGGGGGGTTCTAGAACCTGGGGGTTCTAATTGACAAAGCTGAATATGAGCCGGCAGTGTGCCCAGGTGGCCAAGAAAGCCAACGGCATCCTGGCTTGTATTAGAAATAGTGTGACCAGCAGAAGTAGGGAGGTGATTGTGCCCCTGTACTCAGCACTGGTGAGGCCACACCTGGAGTATTGTGTCCAGTTTTGGGCACCTCAATACAAGAGAGATATGGAGGGGCTGGAGCGAGTGCAGAGGAGGGCAACGAAACTGGTGAAGGGGCTGGAGAATAAATCATATGAAGAGAGGCTGAAGGAGCTGGGACTGTTTAGTATGAGGAAGAGGAGGCTGAGGGGAGACCTCATCACTCTCTACAACTACTTGAAAGGACACTGTAGAGAGGTTGGTGCTGGTCTCTTCTCACAGGTAATTAGCGATAGAACAAGAGGGAATGGCTTCAAGCTCCAACAGGGTAGGTTTAGACTGAACATTAGGAAAGAATTCTTCACAGAAAGAGTGGTCGAGCATTGGAACAGGCTGCCCAGGGAGGTGGTTGAGTCACCATCCCTGGATGTGTTTAAGAGTCATTTAGATGTGCTGAGGGATATGGTGTAGGGGAGGACTTTGTAGAGTAGGGTAGATGGTTGGACTCGATGATCCCAAGGGTCTCTTCCAACCTAGACGATTCTATGATTCTATGATTTATTTTTGTTTTCCTCCCACCTGACTAGAGAGCTTCAGGGAGACAGAGCCAAAGATACTGGTTTGGTGTTGGCAAGGTCTATAGTTGTGACCAGTTTGTTGGTTGGTTTTGGTGGTGGTTTTGTGTTTTTTTTTCGGGGGGAGAGGGGGGTGTGTTGTGTTGTTTTTTTTTTTTTCCCTGTAGGTAAATCAAAATAAATCAACAAGTGTTTGGTGATAAAAACATCTGACTGAGCTAACTGGACAGTATACAAATGTAAGAATCAGGATTGAAATATAATGTGAAAAGCATTACTGTATCTCAGTACAAATGACATAAAACACAGCTGGTTCTTGAGCAACAGGTCTTTGCCCTAGATGTCTGTTGTGGCCAGGCTTATAGTTGTGACTGTGTTTTAGATGCCTGTCATGTATTAGCTGCCACTCATGACTGTAGTTAACTCATTTCAGGATTTTCAGAGACAAGTCATTTATCCTCACCAAAAAAACTTTACTTCTTTTCCTCAACTACTTAAATTCACTGTGTGTGTAGTTGCAACACTAATATTTTACTGCTTTTGATTTTTGTAGGGCGCCAATGCCTCAGCTTTGGAGAAAGAGATTGGTCCGGAACAATTTCCAGTCAATGAGCACTATTTTGGTTTGGTTAATGTAAGTTTCAGTCCATAACTTCATTGCTTTGAAATGCTGTGTGTGGATTTGTTAAATTGCAAGACTGCAACTGACTGCATAATTAAAATGCTGAAAGATATAGTCACTGAATAAACATACTTTTTGAAATGTGTTTCGATATTCAATGTATTTGTTGAAATATGCTACTGAAATAATTGCTGAAATCAGACTGTTTTTAATACTTTATTTCATTTAACTAATTGTAGTGTATTTTTAAATCACTTTCTTGCTATGAAAATGTGTAAGTCTAAAAAAAAGCTGTTTATGTAGCTTGTAGTTCATAATAAGTAAATAAATACAGTAAAAGAAAAAAATCTGTGAAAGACTGTTGATGATATGAAGTCTTCACCTCTGATATTTGTATTAAGATTTAAAAAAGAATACTCACCCCAAAGGGGAAAGCAATGCTGGAAAAAACATACTGAATTGTTCGATTCAATCATTAGTTTTAAGGATTAATTTAAATTTAATTTCTGGTATCACCCATGAAAAGTATATCCTGTTAGAAATTACATTACTCTGTCTGAAATGAAATATTAAATGATTTTCTTTACTTGGGCTTCAGAAAGTACGTATTAAAACCAAGCTGATTTAATAAGACCTATCATCTTGCTTTTCTTAATGAAACCGGTTACTTCTAATGTTGTCCTGCTACTATAACATATGTCTCTGCCTCTAGGTTCATAGTACTGACATGGTTCAGGACTCTGCATTCCCAGTATGCACTCTGCAGTCAGTAAATACTCTTGCTGATAAGCTAATTTACATGCATCTCAAATGCTATTGGTAATTTTTTCCTTTCTCATGAAAGTTGAAATACCTTCAAAATCACATGTTGTTTCTCTGAAAAGAGGAAATACGTAGTTTAACTGTTAATACTTGTTAGTTCTGTAGCAGAGCTTAGCCTTTCCGTCAAAGCTGTTGCTATATTTTCTCCAATCTGTTATTCTGTTGGTAGATAACCTGTTTTCCTCATTTCTTTTCCAAGTCCAGAGAGGATTTGTCTCTCTGCTCATATCTAAAAATAGATTGAATATTGTTGCAGTATTTGTTTTCTATATACAAAATCTGTTAAGGTTAACTTGTACCTAAAATACTGGTTGATATAATTGCTGCCTCGCTGTCCTTTTTTAGATTTCAATGTATCCTCCATTTTTGGCATTTAAATGCTTCTAGAGAGAGGAAGAGAAACTCAAAAGAAATACTTGAAAACTTGCAACATCTTCACAGTAGTCTTAAACACTCATATCTAAGTATCTGATGAGCCCACCCACCTTTTCTCTCAAGAGGCTGGTACTTCTAAAAGCTTGTACTATAGACTGTGGCAATGTGCAAAAAGCTTATGTTGTCTTGGCCTTGTCTTTCAATAACGCTTTAGTATTTTTTTGAACAGTGGATTAGCTTAATCTTTATCTTCCTCCTGGGTAATGTAATACAAACTCTCATTAAAATGACCCAAATATTTGTACAATAAACAAACTAAAGCAGATCAACCTGTAGATCACACATTAGAGAGAAATTCCAATTACCTAAATTAATGATTAATTTCAAATGTTAAACTGAGGGTAAGTATATCATACTAATATATTTCCACTTTGACTTTCTTAAGTCATATATGAGGCTTCTTGCTCAGATTAGCCCAAAACACAGGGAAAATAAAGTATAGAAAAAAAATAATTCAGTATGAAGTGGCCCAAGCTTTTGAAATATCCAGAATAGTACTCTGGCTTACCTCTCCTGCTTGCTGTGTATTTGGAGAAAGAAATGTTGACTATAAAATCTGTTCTGTCAATAATTAAATTTGTCCAGGAGTGGGTTATTCTTTTCCACTGTTTTTCTTTGTTGACATCTAATAGGACCGAATATGTATATTATGAGAATATTAATAAGCTCAGGTCATCAAAACCTGTATTTACATTTCTTATAATATCTGTTCTATTTTATGTACTTTATTAAATTGAAAAGACCAGTCTTTTAGTCTATGCAGTGTCTTTGTTGTAACTGTAGTTGTATACATGATGTATTACATTAAGACTTAACAGCAAAATTGTATTGTACACCTAAAAGTTTTGCGTCTTTTGTACTCTTAAGAAAAGTTTCAATTAAAGACAATCTTCCTAATATATAATGAATGTGCAACAAATTCTGGCTTTTTGTAGTCCAGAGGGAGTAGGAAATTTGAGGGTAGATCAGAGGTCTACCTCTGATCAGAGGTCTACCTCTGATCAGAGGGGTAGATCAGAACAAGTCATTGTCCTCAACCATACACATCAGAGGGAGTCAGCTCTCTTAACTCTCTGTGCAGCACAGGAATGTTCCTTTTTTAGATTAAAGCAATAAAGGTTTGTGAACAAACTTCTTTGAATTGTAACAAGTAGCGAAATGGAATTTTTATTACACCTGTGGCACACTGGTGCTGTGCTTTCCAGGTACAGTGGCTGGCTAAGGAAATTCAGTCATATTATTGCTTGGATGGGTTTCAGATCTGTTTTACAGATTGTATTTACTAACAGTCTGGATATACCATGAACGTGTAATAACCTTGGCAGAATTTAAATCTGTCAGGAAAAGTAGTGACCTCTTCACTAGCAAACTATGGCCAATAGCCATTCAGAAAGAAGGACAGAGATAATTAAAAGAAATATTAGATAATTAAATAATAAACTGAGACTTCTATTAGATTGAGAAGTGATAGAAATCACAATTTATGCCTTCATTGATTTCTGTAATTGTTTTACAGCAATTACAAGAAGTGAAGCTCTTAAAGGGTCGTCAACATTTACTGCTGATTTTTTCTAATTTGTTTATCGATTTTGTTTCTTCTAACCATGTCCAGAGTAATGGGAAAAATTGAGATAATGTGGAAATCAATAGCTCTCTTCTAGCTGTGTGATAGCTAGCCGTTTCAGATGTCTGGAATGCAGGACAGAATTTTAGATAAAGATGACAATTCTGAAAGAGAGATCTGTCAATTGTAAATGTAGTGTTTATCCAGAGGTAGTGTGAAAGAAGAGAAGGCAGAAACACTATCTCTTCTCCTTTCCAGCTTTGTGGCGGAATCTAGGGATTATTCAGAGGATGTGCTGAAAGAAGAGTTTGAGAGGTAAAAGAAGAATTAAGAAAGGGCAATTATGGGAACCATATGGAAGACCAGATGTTTGATGGGATGTTTGATTCTATCAGTGAAAGCTCTAAATGGAAAATTCAGCTTTCTCTTGAAAGGACAATACAATTCACTAAATCAACAGGAAATATTTCAGATATGTGATATGATTAAAATGTTATTAGCATGATGTCCCATGCACATGGACAATCAAGAACATCCAAGTCTGCCTGTCATTTTTCTTTCCCTCTACAGTGCAGTAATGCAAACTATTCAAATCGATGTGCTTCACAAATTAAATCGATTATTTAATCCAATAAAAATGAAACAATGAACATTTTTAATCTCATAAGAGCTACCTTGATAGGTCTTCAGTAGTTTACCAGTCTTCTGGAGCAGAAAGTTTGGTTATTCAGTCTCTTGTAATGGATGTGTGTTTTGGAGAAATCCTATTTACTGGTGTGGCCTATTGCAACAAATAAAAGTTGTCAGAGGTGCCAGTGCATCAGAGCTGGGAGGAGCCCTAATGCTGCACAAAGACAGTGTTCTAAGCAGACCTAAGTTCTTTTAGACTTCTTGTTAATTTTTGTAGGTCTATGGGGTTCAACAACGAAGTTTCTTCCCAGTTATAAGGCTATAAGCTTTGGTGAGTGTGTGGTAGTTTTGTTGCAACTTTCCTGATTGTCTCTTTTTTTATTTTTTTTTTTTTTTTTATATTTCTACACAGGCTTGGGTGTTGTTTGGGAATTAAAAAAAAAAAAGAGATGTGTGCAGTATTTTTGTGAAGGGAAATAATCTGCTTTCTCAGAATTTAGAACAAAAGAACAATATGAACTGAAAAAAAGAGAAAATTTGGTTTTTTTACTTTTCTTAAAATGTGCACCTCTTAAGGTGGTTTACATAGAAACAAGGAGGCAAGTAATCAACCAGTTGAAAACATGGGTTAAAATAACTCTGCTGTATGGTCTCTGTTACATTCCCCTGAATGAGATAGAGGAGTTTCACTGTCCATACAGGCTGACAGTTTAAGATACAAAATTACAATGATGGTCTTTATTACAGTTTTCTCCTATTATTTTGAGGGAGACTTGACAAGCGTTTCATTATACAGTGCAGCCCTTGTACATCTTGTTACAAGTGTTGTGCTTCTGAGGCAGTGCTGAGTGTAAAGTGAAGGGAGAAGGAAGGTGCCCATTGGCAGGGTTAGCAGGAGAGCTGAGTGTTGAAGAAGCAGAAAAATAGGTGTTCAGTAGGTGGTGGGAGGATGGGAAGACTGGAGCAAGGTCTTGGGTGTTTTCTAAATGAGGGGCATGCTTTTGTGTTGGAGGCAAAGATGGGAAGTAAAGTAATAATGGTGGTAAGACCAGCATTTTTTCATGTAACAAATTCCTTATGTATTTAGTCTGGAAACCTCCCCACTTTTCCCCTCTTGTTGGTTGGTAAGGGTAACATTATAATTTTTTGATGATTGGAAGCTTTTCTTTTGAAAAGATTTTAGGTTTTGAAGCATTACAGACTGATACATTAGATATAAAACAAATGCGAGCTAATTAAATTTTCTTTGGGAGTTAGTTTTCAAATAATCTTCTCTTGCCTACTGTCTTTCTGAATTCGGTTGAAGAAAACCTTTTATGAAGTTAATCTGCTTGCTTTTCTTTCCTACCCACAGGCATGTAGGTTAACATACATTCGTATTAAATTAATCTGAATTTTGTTTGGTGTTCTGAGTTCTTGGTTACTTTATATTTTGGTTGTCTCTCACTGCATGTTTGCCATTCTAGCTCATTTATCATCAGACTATTTAAAATTGGAATGTTATGAAATTTCTAATTTGCTGCCTTTTCATCTTCTGACACGTGCTGTAGAAATTTTAGCACTTTTCTCATTTGATTTAATTTTTAGAGCTTTCTTAACATTTCAATGCAGTTCTCTTTTTATGGCTATTTTTAATTATAAACTCATAAATAGTTAGCTTAAAATATTAAATGTTTTGACATAAACTACTGTGTGATTTCATGTGCTTCCTTTAAGGAAAAAAGCCCTGGTTTTCCTCTTAAGTTCATTGACCTGCTTGAGTGCAGATTTGGACAGCAAAGAAGCTAATATAAGAATTTTCCCTAGCTTAAGGGAAAAAAAATGATGGCCATTAATTTCCTCACTTATTAATATGGACATCTTAAGAGTAATTAGTGTCTTTTTTAAAATACACTTCTCACTTATTCTTTGATTGTGTCTTGGGTCTTTAGATACTACTTCTTCATATTTCATTAATTTAAAACAAAGGAAAGCAATTTACTTTCCGGTTTTGTGATTCAATTGCATGGTGCTCTTGTTTGTCTTAATCAGGAGAGAGCATAAATCAGTTACTTCCCTGTTATTCCTGAAATATGTAATGTAATGTAAAAGCTTTTAGTTCTTTTTCTCTATTGAAAGAACCCGCTCTTAAAGTAGCATTAAATGCACTGTTTTTGCTATATAATAGTCTCCCCATCACAATATAGCTTTAGAATTTGCCACCCATATATGCTACTATCTTTATATAAAACGTAAATATGAACGTTATTTTCACATTTTACAGAATGTGTGGTAGGTGTGTGCTTCAATTTGCAGGTTGAATGACTGCAGTTGAAAGGTTGGATTACTTGCTGAGGGCCATATGAAGACTTTTCTCGCACTTTCAGTGTTGGATAATAGGTTTCACTGGAGGAGGGCAGCATAAAATGAGAGTTGCTCCATCCACTGACAGCTCATGATACCTTGGCAGAGGTGATGGGGAGGTTTGCAGTGTTGGGGTGAGCTGGAGACAGTGTCAATGATCACAAGACTCAAGTGCCTAGGAGCTGGAAGGAGTCTGGGGAAGAGGGACATCTGGAGTGTCCTGGTACAAAGGGGGTTATGGATGCTTTTCTGGCTGCCCCCTTTCAGTTCAGTGGCTTGACTGCTTCAAAATGCGCATGTCCAAATTGTGCATTATTTTCTTTTAGTCTGGATTTGAAACTACCAGCTGTGCCACAACTTTGAATCCTAAATAAGCAGTGTTATATTGTTTTAAGAAAACTCCCGAGTGCCAGTCCTGTCACCCTAAAATGAGAAGTGAAATTGTAGGAACAGGTTAAAGCGGTTATTTCTGACTTTGATCACAACTAATAAGATTTGGAGAATCCAATTTCTGAAGTGTCTGAGAAGCTCTCAATTTACAGCTGAATTTCTTCACAGTACAAGGTCATGCTGTGCCTGTTCTTTACTGTTGTGTCTGACTTGTGGTAGATGGATAGATATTTTTACATGGGCATATTTTGGGAGCTGTGAAATTGGTGGTGTTTGTTGAACATTGACCCAAGTAAATGCAAAATATGACTAATAAATTAAATTTAAAAGTGAGACAAAGTCATGTAGTGTTGTTCAAATTTGCCTAAGCTTTTCTTGAATTTACTTACAGTGTACTTGTTAATCTTTGTGAAACAGAAGTATGGTTTACTATCTTAAAGTCTAGAAGAAATGACTTGCGGGAAATTTGCACCTGCTAATGCATTCTCTTATACTTTGAATTTAGATTTACCTCTCTATAGTAGTACAATGGAAGCTAATAACTCTCTCTCTTATTTTATAGTTTGGGAATACATGCTACTGCAATTCAGTTCTTCAGGCACTTTATTTTTGTCGACCATTTCGAGACAAAGTCTTAGCATACAAGAGTCAACCAAGAAAAAAGGAGAATCTCCTTACATGCTTAGCTGATCTCTTTCACAGTATAGCCACTCAGAAGAAAAAAGTTGGAGTAATACCTCCCAAGAAATTTATAACAAGATTACGAAAAGAAAATGGTAACTATTTTTTTTCTTTTTCTTGTGTAATAATCGTAGGAATTATGATTTCATTCTAAAGATGACATAGTGGAATACCTGCATATGGAAAGTGTTCGTGGTCCTGCAGTATAAAGAAGAGGTGACCCTAGAATAAGAGTGTAACCCTTGAGCCATTTTGAGAGAGAATCCTTGCCTCTCTCTTCATGTAGAACTGAGCATATTGTCAGTGGCTGCTTATGAAATTGCTTGCTAATTTTGCCTCTCTATGAGTTGTATTTTCATAATCAAAATTCACTCTAAAACTTTTGTTCTGTTTTAAAAAAAAAAAACAACAGTACTCTGAATGCTGAAATCAGTCTCCCAAACTGAGTGTATGGAAAGGGCATTAAGACGTCCCTGCAAGAATCTAGCTTAAAATTTTTAAATTCCTTTAGAATTTATGCAATACCTAGCTTGACCTACTTTTTAAAGGAGTAATGAATTTTAAAATCACTAAGTAGTTTTGGCTAATAATTTGATGTTAAGATATAAATGAAATATAAATGAAACCTTGTAATAATAATAAACTTCATGAGGTACCATATTTAACACTGCTGCAACAGACATGATAAAACACATATTAAGTATAAAAACTTATACTTACATAAAGTATATGTGTATAAAACACATATTAACTGTCTATCGTAAAGGTGTATAATTTTGAGCTTTAAAGAAGAGTTAGTTAAAGAATCAGATAGATAAGCAACACTGAGCTAGATGCTGTTCCAGTCAGTGTCCAGCTATACCAGCGTGATGACTGAGAACATAATGTATTCCAGACTACAATGCTGCTATTCCATCTTTATTTTCAAAGTCTGAATAGAACATACATATATTAATGACCTTAAAGCTTAACTGGTTGGCAAGCAGCTGTTGGCCTGAAGTCAGCTGAAGGTATACTGTTATGTTTGCTTAAATTTCTTCTAATCATAAAATGAACAATGTGTAGCTTTCATTCTGTTGTACTTAATGCTAATTTATTGACTGGGCACATAGCCCTGAGAGGTCCATGATGTAACACTGTGAAGCATCTCTGAAGTGTTTTACCTCAAGAGACTTGTAGCTCTTGTTCTGCCTTCATTTACTTGATTAAATAAAGACCTTACAGTTGGCTAGATTCAGAATTGAACTTCTCAAAAATAGTGTAGAAGTTCATTAAATAAACTACTTGATTGATACTCTTGGCTGACCTATTGTACTACTTAACCTCTTCAAATGATCTAGATTAGCATCAGATTCTTCCTACTTTGGTAATAACTCAGGATTATTTTTTTTTTCCTATTCGGAGTTCACTTCTGGATGCCATCAAATGAATGATAGTAAAGCTTCCATGTAATTCATGTAGGCACTCCAAAACTTAAGCTCCAATGAGTATCTTTTTCATTCATCTTTCCAGTTTGGGGAACCATCCCTCCACTGAAGGCCAGTCTCTTAGTATATTCTTGGACAGCAAGCAAATTACAAGTTATAATTAATTAAAGTGATTGCATTTTAAAAGACTAGTATGTTATTAGCCAGTGATATGGAATGCTTTTTAAATTGGCAGGTAAATGTCCTGGTCAGAGAGAGAAAAGGTAACTATTAGTATATCTGACTCAATGCCTTTATGTTTTTCTTAGTCCCGTTCCTGATGTGAGGATTTGTGACAGCAGAGGATTTCTCAGGTTGATATCCCAGGGGACTACAATAAACGAAGTTTTCAGGGTAGTACCAATTTGAATAGAAACAAGAGAGTAGACATGTAAGAAAAAGAGTTCAAGTTTATGCTTTAATCTGTATCATTGCTGTGCATCTCAAGTATGTGCCAGTGAGACTATTCTCCTACTGAATTAATCCTAAAACTATTATGTTGACAAACAGAGGACATGAAAGCATAGTGAATCCATTATTAGCTAGCCAACAAGTACACACTAATAAAGGTGCCGCATATACCAATCACCCGAAGCAGTACTTCGGATCTTGAAAGACAAATCTATCTATTACTTGAAGTCCTAATTTGAAACCTGTTTGCTCTTGCTGTGGCTAGAACTTTAGGCTAATTTGACATGGCTTCTACAAATACTACCTTACTTAAAGAACTTTGAGAAAGAAAATAACTTTTTCAATATCTCGGTATCTTTAAGTTTTTTATCTTAATCATATTTTCATTCTAGTATTAATGACACTGTGCTTATGACAGAACAGCAGAAGACTTAAAACCCTAAAAGTGAAAATAAATAAAGCAATGTTTTGAGCATTTATTGTTCATGTTCTTTTTTGACAGAACATACAGACGATGAAATATTTCCTGTCGTAAGTTCTCAGTTCATTTCCGGAAAATATCAACATCTAATGCTATTTGAGATGCCCTCAAATATGGGCAAGACATTATCCAAGACATTGACATAAGCTTGGCAGAGATAGCATAGCTCCTGTAGGAGGTCATCATGACCTCTCATCTGGAGACTGGTCGGGATAAGCTGTAACATTTCAGGTGGCACTATACATACACCTGTGTTTAGGTAGTTAAATCATGCCCTAGTTTTCCTGCAGAATGGCTCACTCTTTTGTTAATTCTAATCAGCTGAGAGATTTCTGTGAATGTAAACTGACTTGCCCCCCCCTGTTCCCACCCTCTGTATTTTTGGCTTTGTTTACAAAGTACGCATTTTGGGTTTATGTTGTATTGTCATGAATGATTCAAGATGTGAAATAAAGAATGGTTTTGAAATTCGACTTCTTTTAAAATCTTTTTTGTAGTGTAGCACTAACCTGTTAATTAAAAAAATCTTCTGTTGTTTTATCTTGTAGAGCTTTTTGATAACTACATGCAGCAGGATGCACATGAGTTCTTAAACTATCTATTAAATACAATTGCGGATATCTTGCAAGAGGAAAGAAAACAAGAGAAACAAAATGGTCGCCTACCTAATGGCAACATTGACAATGAGAATAACAGCCCACCAGACCCAACCTGGGTTCATGAAATCTTTCAGGGAACGTTAACTAATGAAACCAGATGTCTTACATGTGAAACTGTAAGTCTGTGTATATGTCGTAAAATGAATTCTTCCATGTTTCAGAACTTCATGTTTCATGATTAATTTATCTTGACAGACTAACGGACTAGATGAGTTTATTTAGAAATCTTACATTCATCTAAACATTTGGATTTTTTCTTTGTTAATGAGAAGGTTTCAGCAGCTGATGCATGAATTGTAGGAGAAGGCTTTGGTCAGTATTACGAAAATGCTCAATTGAATTTTTGTCAGTGTGATCATAATCAACTTCAAAATTTAGATTCAAAAATTTTAAATAGATGTATTCCTAAGAGCAAGGAAGCCTGTCACTCGGGGATGTGGAGTTCTTCTCAAATTTTGTGTCTTAATAACTTAATGTCATGCTTCGTGATACATTCCATAAATAAGTATTTTGAACCGGTTTCCACCTATTTCTATTTTTTTTAATTTAAAGCCATTGAAATCAAGATACTAGGGTTGGCTTTTGGCACTGAGACAGTAGACTGGGATTCTCAAAGAACATAACTTAAAGAGCCGGAAAAGTAATCCTTTCTTAAATGTTTGTTGACAGAAATTCTTCTAATACTAGTCCCCGAGAAATAAATCCCTTCTTTGATTAAGCTGTACTAAAATTTTCTTTGAGAATAGTTCTACAATAAGAGAAAGCATATATTTCAGAGAAACTCATAATTGAATTTTACCTGCTTGAGAGAAAGAAAAAGCAGCACAACTTGAAAATTGCAGTAATTCTGTCATGATTTATGCCTTAGTGTAAAAAGCTAAATGACTGTATTTTGCTATGACTCTTCATACCTATTTTCCTTAATTAGGTAATGCACACATTTCAGCATGACATTGGAAAGGAGGAATTAATCAGATTAAGTCTATATATTTCACATGTAATTTTCTCTGTCTTCTAGAAATACCAACCTCTCTTATTTCAAAGAAAATAGCTTCTTAATGTTGTATGTAATATAACTGCAGACTTCAGTAGATCTTGTTATTTCGAGTAATTTAGGTGCTGATTTCTAGCTACCATTCTCTTTTTTTCTGGTAGATTTCCCCTCCCAAATAACTATTTATGGCAACTGTGAATTGCTTCTCTTCTAGTTCTTGGACTTCTTTTTTTTTTCTTCTTGAAACATGAGTTTAGCTTAGTCTCTTAACAAGACTGACCTCATTACCTTTCCTCACTGTGGCATCGTGAATTACCACTGTCACAATTTTGATCTGGGTACAATCCTTAATACAATTTTAAAATGCTGATATGCTCTTTGCCAGCATTATTAGTTATCAGGCCTGTCACAATTTTGTGAGGTTTACTAATATTGCTCAGTTCTATTTTTCTGTTAGCTGTTGCTGAATAGGATACACTGTGCCTGTCTGCCACTGTGCCTCCTTGCGCGGCTAAAACTTAAATTCAGTGTTCTAATATACTTGATTCAGTATATTAGGGCCTTTCTTTTCCAAGCACTATCAGTTTCTGTCTATTCCATACATCAGCTTGTGTCTAATTAAAGCACAGAGACCTGAAAATGGGTACTCAGAAAGACATTTAAACGCATTAAATAAGCAATACTACTGTGAATAGTGTCTTACTTTAAAATACGGTGAGCACTTATGATTTTTTTAATGTTCATTGGAAGCTGTTGCCGTTCAGAGTCTTTCTGTGTTTAGAAGTGTAACTTGAAATGTCAGGAGTACTTGGATATAGCTTGTGTAGAAGACTACACAGCAATTGCAGATGGTTTAGTGCTTCTTAATGATAAGACAATAACCTTAGCATATTTTTTATTTAAATTTGGAGCTTAACGCATACTTCATTCATACAAAGCATGATATCTGTTTGCTGCAAGTGAGAATGATTATCTTCTAGCTGGCCAAACCTACTCAATGTTCCTTGCCCGAAGATTTATCCTCTGTTTAAGTATGGACAGTGCAATATAAGGAACGTAGATACAATTATTTAACAAAGATTTGTGTCATGGGTCAAGCCACAGCATAAAATAATTAGGTTACAAAACGGATTGTAAGTTGTCTTTACAACTTAACATTTTGATGTGATTTCTTGCTGTCGTACTTTCCCCGTTGCTTGATAGAGGCAGTATGATGACGTAAATATTACAAATTTTTGTGGGTAATTGATAAAAATGATCTAGAAGTTCATTGGTTCTACAGATTTCTCTCACAATTTAAGGAAAGAATAATAGAAAATAATGTTATTGACTTCAATAAGATTAAATTTGAAATGCATAAATGTGGGCAGTACTTCTACAGAGAAAAATGGGAAACTGTCTCGGGTTAAAAGCACCAAACACATCGATAATGTTTTTCTCCAGCTGATAGTCTCGGTCTTGCGTTCAAATGACTCTACAAGGCAGAAAAATCTTTGTTTCAATTCTGCTTTGGACTGAGAAAAGGCAATGAGGAAAATTTCAGCGGTCTGTCTTACAAGAGTACTATAGAAGCCTTAGCTATGCCCTACTTTTTGTTTCCTCTCTTTTTTTTTTTTTGGTTTTCTTTGAAACCAAGATAAATCATGCCCTTTGTTTCGGCTTCATTTAAAAATAGTTTCTGTCTTATCACACATGGGAGTCTTCAGTTGCAAAAGCTTTTTTGTCAGTGAGGTGATTCACATTTATAGTGAAATTCCAAATGGAAAGAAATAGAGATTCCATGAATGTTAGCCTTCTGAGTTTTCTGTTCTGTGTGGCATTGGTCATCAGAGTACAGCTGAGCTGTTTGAGTGCAGATTACATCCTTAATGTGAGTACGACATGCCAGCACTTCAAGGCAGAAAACTGGAACACGCAAATTCTTCACTGTTATTTAGATGCTCATATTAGGAGCACTCAGATGGCTTTCTGAACACATCAGGGCTTGATTCTGCAAGTGATGAGGTTTCTGACCATGTTGGTCTTTTTTTCATCCTATAGATAATTGAAGTACATAGCGTTGGTAACTTTAATCTAAGGAACCTAGTGATTTCACTGAATTTCACTGAATTTCACTGAATTTTAGAGTTGGAAGGGACCATAGAGATCATCTAGTCCAACTCTCCTGCCAAAGCAGGACCACCCAGAGCATGTGATGTTTATTTGAAAGAGAACCTCTACAGAAAGGGGAGTAGGGGCTGGAGGGGAGGGGATGGTTTGAGTGGAAGGTGACTTCTTTTTAATCTTTCTTCTTTTTTTAAATTAAAACTGTATGAGTTAATGTTGGGAAAAAAAAAGTACTGTTCAAATACTAATGTTCAAAAAATCTTAACAATCAAGAATAACAATTTCTAAATTATCAACATAGGTGGAAAAAATCCACTTGGCTATTCTTTCAATAAAGCCTTTAATGGTTCCTCATGATCCTAAGTGCACAATGAAACCTGAGAGAGGTTCTTTAAAGCAGTATTAGTATTATCACTAAGAATTGAAGAATTCCTTTGCGAACTTCTGATTTCAGTACCAATCGCTTTTTAACCAAGTACAACACATCTCTTTCCTCTTCTCTATCTCCTCCCTGCCCTTAGAGCTTCTGCGTGAGATAAAGCTGCCTGTGAAATCTTTATTGTTTCATGGAGTTTTCCTTGATTAGACCAAGAGAGGAAGAATTATCTAATTGCATGTCTGAATAACACTGATCACGTGACTTCTAAATTCCAGCTGTCCTAGCTGAAGACTGCAGCAGAGTATTTTCTAGAACTGATTTTTTTTTTTTTCTGAGCTTTTCTTAATCCCTAGGCTAAGATATTTTCCACCAGTATTCTTAGTGTTGCAAACACAAGTTTGATAATTCTGAAAGTGGTTTGCAATGGGATATTAATTCTCAAAAATAGTTTTCTTGGCCACCTGTATTTTTCTTTTTATTTTCTATGTATGCTGCCCTTAGCAACTGTGTGTTTCTCATCTTATAATAATCAGAGAACAATTTTCCAAATATATTTTTATTCTGAGTAGAAAAGGGAACATGAATCTCATGTTTTAAAGATCAACTGACCTTAGTTCTCCTGTAGCTGTTTAACTTTTCCTGCTTTCAATCAAGAAACTGCAGCCGGGCATCTTTTCTAAAAGCATTTACTTCTGTACCTAGGAGTCATAAAAGGCAGAGGACATTCTCATCCATGGCATTGAGTATCTTTAGATACAGAGAGGAAATATTAGCAGACAAAAGTTAAGGTTGTATATTGCCATTTCCTAAATATTTTAATAACATAGTTTATTTTTCAGGGCAGCTGTGGATTTTGTCTGTCACCATTTGTCAGGATTTGTGATGGAATTTATTGTCTGATTCTAGGAATTTACTTTTTACTTTAATTGTTAGTCTTGCATTTTTGTAAGAAATGTCTATACGCTATTCTGCCTTCATCAGACCAAATTCTTAGTTCTCATTTACCAACAAATTTGTGATCTGCTGCTCATTTAAGAGTATAAATCTAGGCAGGAAGAGGCTTCAAGGTATTTGTACTCTTTATTAGGGACACTATGATATGCAAATACATAACTTTCAGTTGGAGGGAATCATAGGGGAAGAACAGAGGTGAGACCAATAAATAGAAGAATCCTAGTAATTGTATTCTTTTGAAAAGAGTGAGGTGTGGAAAGAACTCAGTATTAATATTGTTGAGCTGAAATCACAGCATAATGATAACTGGTATTATACAGCCCCATAGACACATAGACACTTTCCTATTCCTGAACAAAATCAGAAACAGAGATCTAGCAAATCTCTGAAATAGAAAGGCCACTTGTAACAATATTTAAAAGGCTGTTATAAGGTCAAAGATGCATTCTGTCAATAGAGAATGGTACTGAAAAGCAAAGGTAAATCAGTGTAACTGTTTTTAGCTATAATCTATTGGTTCTTTCTTTTCCTGCAGATAAGCAGCAAAGATGAAGACTTTTTAGACCTTTCAGTTGATGTGGAGCAGAATACTTCAATCACTCATTGTTTAAGGTAGACACAAAAATCTGAATTTTTGTAATTTGTCTGTTATCTGTTACCTAGAAGGGTAGAAGTAAAGCTAAAAGCTCACAAGCTTAGCAAATTTTATCTTATTTAGTCTTGAGTATAAAATCATGTTTATATTGTACTTGTTTGTATGTATAGATAAGAAACTAGTATCTATAGCATTTCCTTTTTTTTTTTTTTAAATTTAGGGGTTTCAGCAATACAGAAACTCTGTGCAGTGAATACAAATATTACTGTGAAGAATGTCGCAGTAAGCAAGAAGCACATAAAAGGTACCTCAAACTCAGAGAGGGAAAAAAGTAACCCATGCATTTCATGAAGATACTTGTGTATATCTTTGTGTAGTGTGTATGAGGCAGAGGGAGAATGTTATTTTTCCCCTTAATTTTTCTCACTGTTCTTCCACTTAAGAGTAGCTTGTTTGCATTCCTCTTGCTTGAATTCAAGGAACCTACTTCAATGAATAATGAATCTATGTAAAGCATTTTGGGACCCTTTTGATCATAATTTATTTTACAAACGTGAAAAAGAATGGTCTTAAGACCAAAACTAAGTTAAAAAGACAAGTTAAAACAAATTACCAGTGAATAATCAAAGATTATGGGTCATCATGAAAAGTCACTGATTTCACGTGACTTTTTAAACTTGGTTTTGTCTCGATAATAAAATAGTTTTTCCAATTGCTTTGAGAATCAGTTTGATAGCACTTTTTTCTGATTCAGTCAGAATAAGGCTTGTAACATTTTCTATTAACTGAGTTTCTGGTTTCTTAAAAGTGCATAGTTAGTTGTGCTAAACTTCTGCTTAACAGTGTTCTTAAAAAACATCCGAAGCTCTGTGGAAGCCTGGAATTCATTATGTTTAAAAACAATTCTTGTCTGCCTAATAGTTCTTCTAGTCTTGTTTACACCTTTGAAAAACCTATGATTTTGTGTACTGTGTGGTATTTATTCTCTGAGAAAGTATTTGGTTGCTTATAGATGAGTTGAAGGGGTGAGAACACTGACATGCTTTACTGGTTATACCACTGATTCTGGTTATTTGGTTTACCACAGATTTAGCACATGGCTTTTGGCATATCTCATCTGCAAAGTCTGCCTTCACACATTGCCTGAGCTTACTAATTGGTGTGTTTTAGAGGGTTGCGAAGCCAGGTCTGTCCTGTTGCCTTAACTCTTGTTTCTGTGTGGGAGGTAATGTGATTCCTGACCAATACAAGCTGTGTTGACACAGACCTGTACTGTAGACACTGCCATATTGGCCAAACACAGCTTCTTGTGTTTATATTTTGCTTTTCATGTGGGGCTTAAGTTGAGTTTCACTACAGTCATCATTTTCTTCCATCTCTATAACACGGAGTTTATCTGTGATAGTGTCAGCTAGCAAGGCAGGTGTACTGACTCGCTTCACCAGTGAAAGAGCTCCTGTTACCAAACACAGTGGCATTATGAGAAGAGGGCTTTCACTTTGAAAAAAAGAAATAGAGCAGAAATTACATCTTCATCTCAGTAATATAATAAAAATGTAACTCTCCCTAAAAATAGTTGCTTCTGTCATCTTTCTGCTCTTCTCCAGCTTTTTTCAATTCCTGGTTCCCTTGTGTGCGGTGGAGAAAATCTGAGGCTAGCGGGGTTTCCTACAGGTTACTGTCAGTCTAGGTTTAATGAGAAAAAGGGAAGAAAGATGAGTTTTCAAGGATTTTGTCCCCAGTCTCCTGTCTTTTGAAAAAGAATTCTCTTGTGCAAACATATTTCCTGACATTCTGAAAATGTGGTCTTAGTAGTCATGTCTGAAACCTGGGCTGTGTTGAGGAGACTTTTGAGCTGTCTTTTGGGGCTGAAGGCAGTTTGAAAAATTCAGCACAGTGCTGATCTAATGCAATTAGCTGTGCCAAGAAGCAGAACACTCCAGCTTCATTGCCCTGTTAGTATGGGCAAATTTATTGCCCAGAGAGTGGACATCTGTGTTTGCTGCCAGGCCAGCTGTAGGTGAGGATTTGCAGGCACTGATGAGAGATCTCAATACCTCAAACTAGAAAAAGGGGCCAGTGAGCCATCAGTAAAACTAGATTATGACTTTCTGTCTCTGACTGCCATAAAATGATGCTGCAACATTTGTACAAAATTATTGTGCTAGAGCACAGCATTATCTTGTTTGGGTAGCATGACGTAAGGTGAGTAACAGTGGCCTATTCGTATCCCTTGGCAATGTTAAATGAACAGCTTGATACGAAAACTTGCAGTAATACATATGTAACAAAGTATAACAAAGCCTATTCTAAAAAGCTTGTTTGACTTGGCTGGTTTACTGAGAAATTCAACTGGAACAGGATCTTTGGAACAACTTTGTTGCAACACCTCCACTGTATACCAGCTGGGATGTAGATTTGGGTTTTGGTAACAGGAAAGCTATGGGCAGGTATGTTTAAAAATGGAATTCTGTGCTGTGCAGTCATTATGTCTGAATTATTATGTGGGTTCATCATGGTTATATATTGTAGCTTATTTTTTTAAATACATTTGCAAGTCTCAGCTGTTAAAGTCCACCTTCAGTTTAGCAACACATGTTCAATATTTGTTAAACAGCTGATTATTTGAACATCTTTTAATACTTGCATGAAATTTTAAAGACTTCAGTAAGACAGTTTTCCTGTTTGTTGATATCAACTGAATGTTTGGGCTGGATATTGGAAATACTGTTGATTGTTGTGGGTTTTTTTTTTTCAGGATGAAAGTAAAAAAGCTGCCTATGATTCTAGCTCTCCATTTGAAGAGATTTAAGTACATGGATCAGCTGCATCGATACACAAAACTCTCTTATAGAGTAGTTTTTCCTTTAGAGCTTCGCTTATTTAACACCTCAGGAGATGCCACCAATCCTGACAGAATGTATGACCTTGTTGCTGTGGTAGTTCATTGTGGAAGGTAATAACTCTATTTTACACAAGAAATTCTTGTACAAGGTTAACTATGTTTAAAAAACAAAGCACTTAATATCACATCACTCTAATAGCATGTAAATACCTCTTAAAAGAAAAGTTTCTCAGGAAAGAAAGTATTGTGGGAAGATACTAGCAATCCTGACAGAAAATATGGCTTTATTCCCATGATAGTTCATTGTGAAAAGTGGTGTCACTGTATTTCACGACAGACCTTTGTATGAACTTCATTATGTTTTTAAAAAAACCCACAAAACATTCAGTATCATATAACTAATAAAATTTAAAGTTGTTTTTTTTTTTAAAGTTTCTTAGGAAGGAAAGCATTATAGAACAGATCTCTTTATAAAGCATTTCCTTTAAGGTGTTGAGGTGTTGGGTTTGTTTTTTTTTTAAAGGTAGAGCAACTGAAATACATCCATATATTATGACCTTTGTAGATTACTTTGTTTTGATTTGTATTTGATTTTGCTATACACAATAAATATTCTTGTGGCTTCAAGTCTTAAAATTAGGGCTGCTCTACAAACTGTTTATTGAGTAGATAAGAACCCCAAAGTTGAAAATGATGATTTAACATCTAGAATCAGAATACACTGTGAGGTCAACTACTACAGCTCAAAGCAGAGCTAGCTTCGATGTTAGATGAGGTTGCACTGGGCTTGGTTTCATGACTAGGAATGCTGATTTCACTGCCTCACTTTGTTCCAGTTTGTCGGCGTTCTCACAGTGGCTTTTTTTTCCCTCCTATATCTGGTCAGAATTTCCCCTGTTGCAGTTTGTGAACACTGCCTCTTGTCCTTTCACTGTGCACTTCTGAGAAGAGCCTGGCTCTGATTTCTTTGTAGCTCTTCTGTTTTGGGTAGGGAAAGACAGCAGCTGGATTCCTCATTTAGGCTTCTCCAGGCTGAATAAAGCCAGCTCCCTGAGCCTCTCTTCATCCGTCTGGTGCTGTAGCCCTCTGACAAATGTAGTGGCCTGCCACTGGACTTCCTCCAGAGCATCAGTCTCTCCCTTGTACAGAAGAGGTCATGTCTGGAATCTCATGCCCAGTTAGGGATTCCAGCACGCAGAGTGGTGAGGAATATCACTTCACTGCTGGCTCTACTCTTACAGTACAGCCCCACTTACACTCAGCCCTGTCACTGAAAGGATGCCCTGCTGGCTAACGGCTTGACTTGCTGAGCCCCTGGGCCCACTTAGCCAGCTGTTTTACAGCTGATGCTCTTGGATGGAGTTAGTCTGGCACAAGACTTTGCACTCATACTTGTTAAACTTCATGAGGGTCTTATCAGTCCATTCTTCCAACTTTTTGAAGTCCCTCAAAATGGCAGACCTGCCCTCTAGTTGCCAGTTACTGCCCTTTGTTCCGCCCCCATTCATCCCTACACAGACCTAGGATTAGAGTAGAGGTAAGTTGAGTAGATTTCAAGTTGGCCAGGACAATTTTGGAAAATAAGTCTTTGTGCCATAGTCTTCTAGGACTCTTGTTCTGGATTTTAGGGAAAATAGAACCTCTCAGTTTCTGTCCATTCTGTCCAATTCTGACCATTTCAGTCTCCCTCGTTAAAGCCGCAGTCTTGGAAACTTACCCATTCCCAGAGCCATGGCAAAAAATGGACCCTGTTTTCATTTGGTTGTGCAATTTGGTACACAGGCATGTCCCTCACAGGTGGCAACCTTCCCTCCCTGATAGGGACATAAAAACTGTATGAGTGCTGTTATCTGGTTAAGGCAGTTCCAGAACTGCTTTAACTAGTTGTCCACTTTCGGTTATAAGGTTCAGCTATTTCAGAAAGGGTGTTACTTCCTTACATGAAAACTGATGAGAAATAGGACACTTTTAAAGTTGGGGATTTTTTTGTTTTTTTTTCCTGTTGTGGAGAAATTTCTTGTCTGCCATGAACTGAAGAGCTGTGCATTATAAACTGTCAGTTTAATTCAGTTTTTGTTTACAGTGGACCAGATAAAAAGATTCCTGAGTGAGAATGTAAATGAACAGCACTTGTACAGCTTTTTCTTAAGATCAGAAATAGTTTGGAATCTGTTCTGTCCCTATGAAACATCAGAATGCTTTCTTGATTTCAGTTCTCTGTCTCTTTTTTTCTTTTAAATTTAATTTTATTTTCAGTGCCTGTGCTGCTTATTCCTCAGTTGAAATTATAATCCTTTTTTTAGCACAATATATTAAATGTAGAGATAAGTAAGACCTCATTATGAAGATGATATAAGTGGAGGGGAATAAAGAAAAGAAGCATCCAAACAGAAATTATACTGGTAGCCATTTTAATTACTGTTAAGTATTACTTTACTACAAGAAAAAAAACAATTTAATGAAAGACATTTGTACATACATGTGTGTTATTGTCTGTGTTCTTTTCTAATTTTATTTTACAGTGGCCCTAACAGAGGACATTATATTGCAATAGTGAAAAGTCATGATTTTTGGTTGCTTTTTGATGATGATATTGTTGAGGTAAGCTTTGTGTAACCCTGGACTTTTTTTCTCATACCAACCAGAGTGCATGCACCCCTCTTGTGTGTATGGATACTTAAAGTAAAAGGACTGATATGCTAATGAAAAGAAGGTTCAACCCCAGTCTAAATGAGCAATAACTGTGGGTGCAAAGCTGTGCCTTACAATTTGACTGTACAATACTTTGAATTGCATTTTGGTTTTTATACTCCTTGAAAGAAGCTTCTTTGTTTATGGCCACTGTCTTTCACCTTTGTTTGATAAGCTATTCCTGTGACCAGAAGACGTGGCAAATGAAGATATAGATAAAGTGGTTTTACTGCAGTTCTTCTCTGAGGGCAGTTTGCTGGAGCAAGCTGTTTGTCTCTATTTTCTAAGAGCTTATGATTTAATGGAATGTATCAGTCTGGTAGTCTGTTTTACTGGGCATTCAGACAAAGGTGTATCAAAAATAGGAAGCAACTTCACATTGTTGAGATTTTGCTCCCGAAACAGGAGCCTTTTGCCTCTGGTGGTATTCCTACTAATATTAGCTGTCCTTCCAGGAACTAATTTCTTGGATCAGCAGAATTCCCTTCACTAGTTTTGAATTTGTCATCTTTCTGTGTCATCAGTTATCTTTTATTGTTTATTGAGAGGAAGAGCGAAAACTACTGGTGTCCCTTTATAGTATCATCTCAGGTTTTTTGCGTGTTCTGTCATCTTCCTTTTTTCCCCTCTTGTCTATGCTTATGCATGAACAGAAGTATGATTGTGCTCTCCAAGTCCTTTTCCTGACTTTATTTGAATTAATTAAATCTACAAAATGAATATTTTATATTTTCATTATAATACACAAGAACTTCATAATTGAAAAGAAGAAAAATGGGTGAGACAGGTATTGGACTTAAATTGTTAACTGGCAGGACCAGCCAAGGCTATTGAAGAGTTCTTATCTCCAAGCCACATTATGAACGTCTTTATACACAGGAAATGACAAACATGGAAATACACAGAGCTGTTAGAAAAGTAATAGGATTGCCTCTGTGTCTTATCAAGATACACGGTAAATTGAAATGTCTCTACAGGCTCAAAAGTTCACTTTCCTCCAGGGAAAACAGAGCACTGTAGTAGATCTCATATCATTTCAAAAACATCAGGGACAATCTCTCCAGTTCCAAAGCAGTAGCACCTAACAGTAACGCAATTTTTCTCTCTTTAGTCCTTCTAAAGAGGAAGGAAAGACATTTTTGTTGTTAAATCTAAAACATCTCATTGACTTTTAGACCCGTGGTTCATCACGTTGGAATGGCTCATTCCTTCCTGAGAGAGGTTTTTTTCCAAGTAATGGGAATGAGATTAAATAAAATCTAAGTGAAGGAAAATTTATCTTTCTGTCTCTTTGTTGTTTGGAGCCCAATTGCTTTTGATTTAAAATGTGGCAAGAGAGCTTGCTTTCAGTTTCTTCTCTAGCCGAAAATGATGCCGGTGAAAACTGGAAATAGTCTTTTCACCTTCTCAACAGAATTTTTGCATCTTTCCCCCAAAATCTTGGTTGTAGGAGGTTTTCTAGGCTAACAGGTTCACAAGCAAACATTCTGTCTGAAAAACATAGAAAAAATTTGCCTTCATTCTCTGCCTTATTCTCCTCTGCACTTGATGGGCTTACACTGCTTAGACTTAGAAATGATAGTTTGTACTTACGTTCTTCGTCTGTCATCAATAGTTTTTAGAATGGAACTTAATGTCATGTATATGCAAGATATTCTTACTTTAAATTTTTGGGTTTTTACATACAGAAAATTGATGCACAAGCTATTGAAGAATTCTACGGGTTGACATCAGACATCTCAAAGAACTCTGAGTCTGGTTACATCCTCTTCTATCAGTCTCGGGACTGAGGGGGAACTAGTGAAGAGATGCCTCACATCTTCTCTATCTTGGAGTGGAGCAAGCACTGAAAAAAAGGAAAGCAGGGAGCTCCAGGGGCAGTAGCACAGTTTGCACATGACTAAGCAAAGAGTTTGGGATTCTTAAAACCTTTGTATCATTTTCATTTTATTTGCTCAGGTATCGTGCTGACTACACATCTCCACTGCATCCCATAAGCAAAAAGAGAGATACCAGCCACTCTTGCAGGAGCTTTCCGTTAAGTAATACTATCTCTGTGATCCTAATTCAAAGCCCATTAAGGTCACTGGAGAACCTTTCATGGACTTCAGTGGAATTTGAATCAGGTTCTAACTGCACTGCCAGATTGGTGCAATAGGAGCATTAGAAATCTGTATTTTATACAGACTTTGTGTATGAAAGATAAAGGACTCTTTGTGAACTTAGTTTCCTGTGCTTCAGTTTAAAAGAATGAGGTTGGGAGAATTAACGTGTAAGGAAGAAGATATATCTGGGCCCAACAATTGCCTTCTTGATGGTAGTAGTTTAACTGAAGATATAAACTGGTGTCAGGGAGGCAAGTGTGTTTTGCTTCTCTGAAGAAGCTTACGTTATTTATAATGTATGATCGGGAACAATCAGTCAAGATTATGGCTTTTAATCTCCGTACGGGGAAAGATTTGGTTTGTAATAGTTTATTTTTATTTATAAATTATTGTAACTTAGGATCTTGTGTATTGTCCTTTATTCAAAGAAGTATTGGGAATTTTATATATTAATTTGAATTAAAACTAATTACGTTTAAATGTTAATGAAGAGCCAATATAAATTCTGAAAACAATGCCTACAATATCTGTGAAAAATTAATACCACAGAAGAGAGATTTCCTTCTGGAGGAACTGGTATCTACATGAGGTACTTTATTTAATTAAATTAGAATATCCTCTTTCCATTAATGGGTGGGAAAAAAATTGATGAAACTATTACATACAAGACTTTAAGAACGCATATGGTTAGAAAATTATGGTGCAGTGGTGGTATACTGGTCTTTATAGTTCTTTAATAATTTGTTAATGGTTCATACTCTAAGCAAATTAGAATGATTTGGATCAAAGTAAACAATTTTAAGAATATTATTCTGTCTCCTAAAAATAGATCCACTTCTGTTCCCAGTGGCATGGGTGACTATCTCAATAACCTCTTAAGGTCTCAAGTATGAATTACATCTGAATAATAAGAAAAAATAGGCTTGGAATTTCATGAGACTGAAGATACCACATTCCTTTAAAAGTAATAATACTTAAGTCCTGTAGAGTGAAAATTTCTGAAGCTAAGCAGTTTACCTTGCTTTAGTTTATGAAAGAATAGCATTAAGAATTAAATCTTGACAAAACACCTGATCTGTAAGGAAAGGTGAACTATTGTGATTTGACATTCTTCTGCTTACCAGTACGTTGTCTGACAGTAGCTGAATGTAATTTCTGGAAGGTCATAGGATGTGCATTCCAGGTTATGGCAATCAGGTCTTGGATGTCCTTGTCACTCCCTCTTCAGCTGGTGATTTTTACATTATTGTAATTTTCTAAGGTTATTGTATTGATACTGTTACAACTTTTAAAAAGAATGTCTCCTGTCTGCTGCTATAACTGACTATTTACTTACCTGTATCTTTTAGCTCAGGAAATGACTTCACCTATTCACTCAGTTGAACAAATCTTTAACAGGGTCACTAAATAAATTGGGCTATTTAGCAACTGTCATGCTGTAACAAATTGCTTTTGTAAAATGCAAAGTTTCTAAGGCCTTGGTTTGGCTAGAATTCTTTTATATAAAGTTATGTATTACGATTAAACTACCAGCATTGTAAAGTAAAGCTTAATATTTAAATATTGTGGGAGATGAAGAAAACATGATTGGATTTTTCTTAAAGGATTCAAATAATTTTAAAACCTTTTTTCAGCTTTCAGTGGGAAAAAGGTTAAGGGGTGAATCAGTTGGATAGTGGTGCACATAAGAAGGATGAAGTCCTTTGCATACTAAAGGTACAGTATTGTAAAAGAACTGTCACATTAATTTTTCCTAATTGAAAATGTTTGGGTTCTTTTTTATTTTTTTTTTAATTTTTTTTTTTCTTTTTTGTGTAGTTAAAAGCTGAGGGTAGTTGTTAAATATTTTATACCCTAACAAAATTTAAAACATTTTTGTTGTTTCACTGGTTTTACTCCTGCAATGTATTTTTATAAGATACTGACTTTTATTTTGTATAGGGTTTTTGAGATAGTATTCCAAATTATATATTTCATTTTTCTTTTAGTGCAGCTGGAATAATTGTAAGTTCTTAATTAAAGTGATATCAGAAACTGCAACTTAAAAAAAAAAAAAGAAAAGAGGCAGGGAAGTACAAAATATAATGGATTGGTATGTAAAAGAACTGTCATTATAGGTCAAACATTATAGGATTTCTTTCTTGGCTGTAATGCAGTGGGGAGTGTGGGAAAGTCGTCAGTTGTTTTAAATGTTGGAAATTATTTGCTGTGTAACTATGTAAATGTTAATTGGGACTACAGTCCCCTATTTTGTATATTGGAGCAAAAAATTCTATTAAATAAAGTATGTTCTCTAAAGGTAAGTACTGTATCCTTTGTGGAGCCCAAATGGTCAGTCAGCTGCCTTTTGTGCTTTTCAGTGTTTTCAAACCTAAAAAATATCTGGAATTTCATGTATTAAGCTAAGTGCTCTGAGCCATGGAGGGAGAAGTGTGTTTAATTACACTGCATTATATATCTTTCTAGATGTGTTGCTATGAAAATAGTTCGGTGGCAGCCATTGTTTTGGTGGTGTACTCCTCTGGAATTAGTTTTAAGTAAGCTATTGGTATCTGAGGTAGAGGAGAAGGGAGGGGTTTGAAATACTGTTTTTTTTCTTGACTTCTGAGTCTGAGTTACATGGGGGATTTCTTGGATTGCCACCTTGTGGGTGGGAGAACAGAAGGAAAGAAAAATAGGAGTGTTTACAGCATTAACATAAGAGACTGACCAAAGAACTAGCGTCCAGTATCAGAAGAAAAAGATGCAGCTGGTTCCAATGTCCGTGTATGATTCACTATCAAGTCATTCTTCACTTGGAGTATATGTTACTGTTTGTAATGGATGTATGTACTTATGGTTTTACAAACAGTTCATACTCTGTCACATTTGTAGTTGTGATGCCCACATCCATAGCCTTTAACTGCATGAAAATAGTGACTTTTAGGCGTTCAGGTACATGTATGAGTATTTAAATTGAACTATGTTTTCTGAAGTTTGTCATAAACCAGATTGCATATCCTTAAGTGACATTTAGATGCTAGCACATTTGATGCCACTTCGGATCTTCTGCCATACCCTTCAACATCTTCATAGGACTAGCAGGGATAACACAAGATGCACAGAAGATCTGCATCATTCTGGAGCAGCAGCTTGAAGCCAGACAGGACATCCTGGCTTGTTCCCCATGTCTGTCTCAGTGTTTCCACAAGCACTATTGCATATGCGTTATTTCGATCATACACAGGTGAAAGTCTGTATTGCTTGGTTACTTTTTTGTGGTGATGTTTGTAAAGCTTAAAACCTGAAGTATTTGAGGCCTCTAGTTACTTTCATAATTCCCTTATTAAAATTAAAGGAACTTTATATTGTGTTATTTGGTCCGGTGTCTCAGCTGTAGGTTTAAGATGATCATGTGCAGACTTACTATTAAGGTCATCCTTGTATCTAAACGAAATTTTGATACGTGAAATCTTCAGTCTTCACTTACCAGAACTTACTTAGCTTTGTTTCTTCTTACCTTTTTCTGCAGAAATTTCCAATTGGCCTTACCAGAAAAATCTGAACTGTGTACAGTTAATGTCATAAACAGTTCCTCACAGTCTTCCTCATAACTGTTCATTCAAAATTAGTAGTTGTCCCTTCGTATACTATACCTCTAGACCATGGATTATAGAAGAACAGGGATGAATTCTCCTATACACAAAGCTTTGTCTACATATACACATGAAGAGGTGACATCTTTTTTTCTGTTTAACTGCTGACTTTGTTAAATGACAGAATTCATCTTGGGCTGAAAGACTGAAAGTGGGAAAGTGTTGAAAATGCATCAACAACTGAGGATGCCAAAAAGGGTTGGGTAGTGGTTTGTTTTGTTTTGTTTGGGTTTGGTTTTTTTTTTTTTTATTTTTATTTTTGGGTTTATTTGTTTGTTTTTTTTAAGTTGCCTGAGAGCAGTTATTTTTGAAATTAGTGTGTCATCCCTTTAGATGTATTCATAGATTAAACCAGCAGTACATGCGTCTCCTCAGTTACCTTTATCTGTAAGAGGAGAAAACTTCATTTCAGTACATGTTGATATTCTGTGGGTTTCAGTATTACATTGCAGATACTTTTGTGATTTTTTTTTTTTCCTAAATGTTTAAATAGTCCTGATACAATGTGTTTGCTTTCAAAGAGTGGCTTTACGGTGGAGGCTGTCCACCCCATTTGTCTGGGTTGATCTTAGGTTTGTGTGTCTTAGGGATTCAGTCTTTGTTTTCCCCCTTGGTAATGCACTATGCACATTTATGGATTCTGTCTTGTAAGACTTCAGAGTCCTCAAACCTCTCACAGCATAATGTGAGATGTATAATACATTAGTCTCTTTACATGCAAGCTTCCGAGTACTCAATCATTACTGAAATTAATATTCTATGTGATCTGTATTCAAGGGTTGTTCATTTTGCAGCAGCTTTGCTACTGATTGATTGTTATAAATTAACTGTGCAGGTCAACTACCGTGCAAACAGGCACAGGCTTCATCTTTTAAATAGAGATCTCGGGAATCTATTGTTTCCAGTATTAACGATAGAGTGTGGTGAGGCAGAAATAAACTTCCTTTGGTCTGTATTAAAGATGCCTGCAAAATTGTCTGCCTCATAACTTTTTTTTTTTTTTTAAGTTAATTTTTAGGTTAAACTTAAGAAACTGCTATTATGGTTGATGAATCTCTTTGGGAAACTT
This sequence comes from Tringa tobata, assembly GCA_033628505.1. Taxonomy (NCBI): domain Eukaryota; kingdom Metazoa; phylum Chordata; class Aves; order Charadriiformes; family Scolopacidae; genus Tringa; species Tringa tobata. The sequence goes on from JAHREE010000076.1 coordinate 309,871, forward strand.
GTGTAAGTTGGATATATAAGGAGGATTGTTTGCAGATATCACCAGTTTTGAAATTAGCTGAGTAATATCTTCCAGTTTCTTCTCAAAAGTACAAGTAAATTACATTCTCTCTTTCCCTCTAATGGCTTGTGATTGCTGCCTGCATAAGAGATTGTAAGGGCTCAGAAAAGGGCAAGGTACTTTCTACATAGCTCTTTGTGTAGAACTCATATTGGCAGCATTAGGGAGCTTTAATTACAGAAGGATCATCAGTCGTGTCCTTGATCTGCATTCCGCAGGTTAGGTAATCCAGGGGAGAAAATGCACAGCAGGATCTGTCAGAGAATACAAAGAAGTAGCTTTACAATTATTTACTAATATGCTAGATATAAAAGCAGCATTTCTTAAAAGATAAAATGTTGCATTTAATGCAGATTTCTGGTATTTGGAGAATTTAGGAAGTGCTCAAAACATCCTGCCATTCTGGGCTTTTGCGGCTTGTTAGTCGTGCCTTTTTGTGTGTGTTTAATTTGTTATTTAAACATATATTTGAAATTTCCATCTGTACTCGTATTTGTTAGGTTGATGTGATTGTATTAATGAGTGCTCCTCCAGAAACAATTTCTGCATGCATGGCAGTCAAATGTAATATAATCTTTTGATGGTCTGATCTACAAAACATTTTCAGCTATTCACTAGGATTCATTTTTGTCTTCTCTGTTACTAATTTTAAGTTAGAAAAATATTTTGTTAGCATGCTATATTAAGTGATTCAATATCTATGGATACCTAAAAATCTTGCTGCTGTCAAGTATCAGCTGTTCAGAATTTCAGTGTCATCACATCTTAACGCAAGTTGATGCTTGAGCTGTGATCGTTACGTTATTTCGACTATTTCACTAAATGTTGCTTCATTGTAGTGGCTGCGTTAATCAGCTCTCGTGAGATGTGCTAATGACATTCAGCTCAAGTTGCATACTTTCATGCGTGCACGTTTATTTGTGTTTCTAGAAGCTGATTATCCTAATGTTATGTCATGTCAGTCTTCTCTCGGCATTTTTCGTGTCAAGGAAGGCTGCTGATAATGCAGCTACAGGCAGTGTTAGCTAAATTACTGAGTTATATTTCAGACATGAGATCAATGTTTAAGATTTTTGCACTGAAAATATCTCAAGCTTTTTTGGCTTCTAATTGTCATGCCTCTCTGGTGAAAGTACTCTTCAATATCAAAACCACTTCTTTGGAATCATGAGACTGAACAAATAAAACCTTGATGTCCCCCTTTCTTCCTCTTTTGAAGGAGACTGAAAGGCATTCACTATTTCTCCCTAAGATTGTTACAGAATCAGGAACTTACTTGAAAAAGGAAACATTTGTTTTACAGAGTCACAGAATGGTAGGGGTTGGAAGGGACCTTCACAGATCTTCACATCCAACCCCCCCCACCAAAGCAGTAGGACAGGAAGGCATCCAGGCAGGTTCAGGTTATTTTTGAGTTTGCTTAGAATTCAGTGTGGAGGCATGGCCGTATTACAGANTCAGGTTATTTTTGAGTTTGCTTAGAATTCAGTGTGGAGGCATGGCCGTATTACAGAAACGTGTCAGAATGAATAGCAGGTTCTGTTAAGACCCATTGGGTCTTAACCCAATTTGATACCATTGTTAACCCATTGGATTCTGAGGAGGTATCGCTGTGTTTGCTAATCCCAGTGCATTCTAGCAGGACCCAACTTTTGCTAATACCTCCATCAGTGATGTTTGGAGAGCAGCCACCAAGCATCTTCAGTGAATATTCAGAGAAAAACTGCATTCAGTAGGACTGTACTTACTACGCATATGCAAGGCTCCAAGGTTGACCACTGCTCCTTTTCATTCCCTTTTTTTGGATAAAAGGGAAACCATTTTGAAGATAGAATTTTTATAGGGATAGGCTGTGTATTCACTCTTTTTTTTTTGTGGTGAAATTCTAATAACTTTTTCTGAATTGCAGAGTATCAGGAGGAGGGACTGCAGGTTGAGATCAAGAAGTTTGTTCCACACACTCTTTTTTTCTATATATTACATTTAGAAAAATTCGTAATTCACCAGAGGAAAAATGAAACAGATGTGACTATAGTTCCTAAGCTGTCTTTTGTCTTCTGCATTGTGGGATTGTGTGCACGATAATACATAATTGAGGAAGAAAAAGTTAAAAAGAACTTGGGCATTTACGAAATACAATGCATGATAATTTTGTGTTTCAGTGAGTAATAGCAATTGTTAAAAGATATAAAGCCAAAACACTGCTTTGGGCCAAATTTGGTGACTTTTAAAAATAAAACTAACTAGCGTACTGAAAGCTTATTAATAAGGATTAGAGTGAGATGAAAAAAAAGAACAATCCAGAGCTTTGAAATCTTCTAAAAACAATGACCATCCTACCAGACTGGAAGAAAAAAAAAAGTAGTAAAAAGCTGTTTGTGCAGGCTGATAGGGGCAGTCTGTTTTATACAGATTATCTGCCTGTACATCCAACAAATGGCATCTGCTGGTGTTTATGTTGTATGTCAGATACAGCTGCATACATCAGAAAATGTTCATTCAACAAAAGACTTCCGTAACAAATGTACCTGTGATAATAGTTACAGCACGTGAATATTTGTCTTTAACTGCGCAAATGTCAACTTCAGTTTTGGAAATTGTCTGAGAAGGAATAATGTGAAAACACAGCTGCCACGTGCCTCAAAAGAATGAGAAATCTTGGGTTTATGGGGATGCTGAGTGTCATTCTCTGGAGTCCTGACTAATCCAATCCCACTTCGGTGTTTCCCTTCAAGAGAGCATGTGTTTTTCAAGGAGCTGCCACAAATCTTCTCTGGAGGACCCCGGCCTGCCCGCCGCTTGCTCTGCTATAGTCTAGCATTGCAGCCACTCTTGAATTGGACACTGTGCCCCCAACATGAGGAGCACATAAAAATTCTATTTTATAAAATAATCATTGCAAAATCAGTGGTAAGACTGAGCAGAAGGCTATATAAACTGATTGCCTGCTCTTCCACTTGTGTGCAACAGGTACAGCAGCTTCTAGGGCTTCGGTGTTTTCTTGGTGTTTTTTATATTCGAGACCTCCTTGTTCTAACTTGCTCTGTTTGGTGGTTTCTAACTGAGGGGCATTTAGCATCTGCTCATGAGAATTATCTCATTAAACCGCAATTTGACTCCAATTTCCATTGCTGGCAGGTCAGGGATAGAAAGCACTTCCTGATGTTTGGTGGCTATTTACGTAAGTACTAAGAGCAGCACTGCATTTTCTGTTTAGTTCCCTCAAGGGGTCAGCATTCAGAGAGATTACAAAAATCCAATTAATCATTAGATTTAATAAGAGTTATGTATTTTCAATACTACCAAAGATAGTATAGTGCAAAATCCATAGTAATTCCGGCAGAAACAAACAGTGCTGAAAGGTTGTGGTCTTGAATATCTGAGAGAACAAACCTTCCAGGTGCTCCACAAGAGCGTGTGGACCCTCAAGAAGCATCAGGTCTCCCTCAGCATTTCCTTGGAGATGCTGATTCAATGTAAATGACTTAATATTTCTAGTGAAATTAATGAAGCATTTTTTCCATTCTGTAAACAAGGTCTCTGTGGATTTTGAGGCTGAAGATGTTCTTTGTTGAAAATTAGTTTGATGTTTTATGACTAATAGTTTACTGAAGTGCTTCTCATAGGTGATTAAGTTAGGTGAATTAAAGTTCTAAGTCTCCTTATGTCAATGCTTGTTTCCCATTGTTGCTGTTATTTTTTTAAATATAGTAAGGAAGATGTGGAGACTAGAAGTCAGCTGTCACATTAGCATTCCATTTATTTGGCAGATTAGTCTGTTGTGGATGTCTAGATAATTATATGTAAATCACTGACTCTTGCTAATGGCCAACTTGAGGGGTTTTTTCCACAAACTTGTCAGTTCTTGAATGTTTCTCTTAAAGGTGAGGAGGATTTAAAAAACATTTTGACACACTCGTGCAAATGTAAGCTGAATGTAGATATACAAATGCTTAAACTCTGCAGTATCTAAATATGGATGTTTTCAAACTGCTTCTTTATACTGGAAAAAAGGCTACGTATTTAAAAACAAAACCTCTTGAAATGCAAGTGCCTGGAGCTAATTGTCTCAATATGATTTAAAATTCTAGTGGTCTTCTGAATATTTTTTCAGCTGTAACAGTAGAAGACCCCTAAAATGAAAAGGAGCTACAGAATCCCAGTGTCTTTGGAAAGGTTATTTTGATGTAAATGCCTAAAAGAGAGTTGGAAGCCTAACTTTCTGCATAGAGTTTACAATTTTGGCCTGATTTATTAATAGAAGCTTTCAGTAGCTTCACATAAGGTAAAGAATCCATCTCATGGGTGGTGGTGAAAATCTACAGTTCCATATAGTTGAAAAGAATTTTTTGCATTATTAAATCATAGTTTTTTAAAATCACTGAAGCTAGTAATAGCAATGGTCAAAGCACTAGGAATGTTCTAAGTGTGACATAATAGCGTCGTGCATTCAAACCTATGTGAGCACAGATTTGTGTTTATGGATGATTAATGCTATTCATACAAAAATACTAACATCAACAGCAACAGCTTTCACAGCTAAGTGTGGGAGAGAAGCTCTTTCTGCTTTAGTCTTTTGAAAACAGTCTTTGCTCATGACTTTACTGTGCTCAGTTAATTACACCAAAATTTAATCTAGTCTCCTTCAGATACCATTTGGGGCTTGGAGAAAGAATTCACAATAAATTTGAATTTCCTTATAAACACAAATGAACAAGTTTCAAACTAAAACTGAGTTGACGAATTCAATCAAACATAGTTATGATTAATTCATTCACAGTTCACTAATACCTCTCTTTTTACATATAGAATTTTAAATCTTCAGAACTGAATTAGTAATACTTGGAGAACTTTGGTAATTCCGTTTTCTTATACTGTTGACCTTAGGTTTTTTGGTTTTGATAAGCATACATGCTATTTGTTAAGAAAGACCCTTTCTATGAAATGTAATAAACTAAGTTACAAATTTATATAAATATATACATGTAATTCTGCAAAACTGCTTATGTTGTTCATAAAATACTGAAATAAACATTTGTGATGATCCTGACTTAGTAAAGCACAATTCTGAGGTACAGCATGGCTGGCTAACTGCAGGGTTTGGGGTTTTTGTTTTGTAAATCGTGCTTTGGCTGCCGGATGTAAATAGTGGCCTTTCCCTAATGCCTGGCTTGTGCTCTCTTGAAAGAACCCCGAGAATAAAAACTGAATCTGGTGTTCCCGTTGCTGGATTAGAACCGATGAGCAAAGAGGAAAACTGGCACCTTTCCTATTGCGTGTACTCAATTTCATGCAGATTGCCAGTAGTGTTGCCCTGCATTACTCGGGAACGAGGCAGACTGAAACACTGTGGTTATGGAACAGATTTATCCAAGTTGATGATTTCATAAAGAGGCAATTGAAGGTTCACCCCGGGACTAACCTTCAGTGACTCCCAAGTGATGCCAGCTGGAGAGAGCAAGCGCTCTTGCCGGGATGCCCGGTACCTGGCTCTCTTGTGGGAGGACCAACATGACACTGCCACAGAATTAAAACACTCCTGTTAAACCAGTCCTCCCAAGGCAATATACAATATGTGCTAAGTGTTTGGTTGTCATCAGGAATTTCAATGATGACTAATGGTGTATGAGGGATTTTGGGGTTTAGAGTGCTGTTGTGAGGAACAGTGGTTGCATTCATGTCAGTGATACATGCTTTTAGAAGCAGGGCTGCACGACCAGCTTTCTGAGAAGAGGGAGTCTAGTTCTGGTGAAACACGTTTCTCTTTCGGTGTCAAAAATGTAATCCAACAATCTGCTTGGGCAAACAATGGGATTACAGGAGGGAGCTTTGAAAGGGTTCCAGGTTGTTGAGCATGCAGTGGGCCACCTACCAGGCAGCACTTGTCACAGTAAACGTAACACCCCAGCGCTCTGAGCCCTGTGCGAGCTTCCAGTAAGATACTGGCTCAGATCCATTGTGCTGTTCCCGGTCTTCACAGCGCCAATGGAACGTGCCTCAACTCTCTCAAATCCCATCCTTATCTCTCTGACTAGAGTCGACAGAATGGAGATCACCAAACTGTCGAGGGCCTGGGTTAAAATGGCTAGTAGGGTACGGCACCTTCTGAAGAGGGGCAGCTCCTATTGTAGTTGTGCCGTTGTGTCTTCAGAGCTACAACTGGGTAGGAGTTTTCCAGCAAAGGTAATTTTGTCAGAAATCGGCGAGTTGTGAAAGCTGAAATGTTTTGTGGGAATGTCATTGACCAATTTGTGGTGAAACAGCTGCGGAGCAAAGAGAGCGCTTGGTTTGCTTGCCTGCCAACTCTTCGGACAAGTTTATGGGGAGCCCAGATTTTAGGACTTGAGCATAACTCTGCTGTGTGAACTCTCCAGTGGCAGGAGATCCCACCTCATGGAGCCTTTGGCTCCCCAGACTACAAGGTGTTCATGAGGGTTCAAGACAACATAAGTATCTGAGGCTGCTGTGATTGTTTCAGGTCTTCACATGCTACGGTGCCCTCAGTCTAATCACGTGGGTGTTCCTGCGTATTCATCAGGAGGCTGAGTCAGGATTGCCCCCATTTCTGCTCTCTGCATGCTTGACTTTACAAACTTGGTAATATTCACTGGGGTTTGCTTATAGCTCTCTGGGTTTTAATGAAAGACAACAACAGGGGGAAGCAGAGGTGTTTTCTTGTGCTGGTAATTTATGAGTCCCTAGAAGGAATGGAAAGTTTGGACCCCTCTAAAAAAAATGGCATTTGGGCTAACAGAGCAAGAGAAAGGATGGCTGTCTTCTGAACAGTTTGATATGAAAAGAAATAATTCCAAGTGGGCTTCATAGAGAGTTTTTGAAGAAAATAGGTGACCTTAGAGCAAGCTTATGACTTCTCAGGCTGGAGGAGACTGTTTCCCACTTAACCCTTCTTTCTCTCATGCCTGTCCATGCCTAGATTTTTTATTTGTTTTCCCGTGCTATCCCCTTGTTTCCTTTTAACTCTTGGGAATGAAACGGTTAGTGAAAGAGTAGGAACTATTTCCTTCCCAAAGCTGTGTTCAGGCACCATCTGTGGTCAGACCAGGTTGCTCAGGGCTTTCTCCATTTGGGTTTTGAAACTGCCCAAAGCAGAGACTCCACAGCCTCTCTGGGCAACCTGTGCCACTGCTTGACTGTCCTTGCTGTGGAAGTTTCTCCTTGTGTGTCTGAACTTTTCTGTCTCCAATTTATGATTATCCCTCATCCTCCCACCAGGTACCACGGAGAATAGCCTGGCTTCCATTTTCCATGTTTTAAAACCAAAGAACTAGTATTATTCAATGTGACCTCTTGCGTATCACAGAACTATAAATTTCAACCAGCTGCTCCTGTGGGACCCCTCTAAGTAGTACATGACTCTTCATTTTAGGTACCTCTTGCTGTCATTTCTAACTAGGCTACTCACTGGAACTCAGTACCCTGTTCTGCTGCTGCCTTCACGCTTCTCATGTTACCTCACGTGTAGTCAGTCTGAACCAGAAATGTCCTCCCCTCCTGTCTCACTAGTCTCTCCTTCCCCATGTTTGCCTTCACCTCACTCTCCCTGACTCTAGTCCCAATTTCTTTGTGCATCTGGGTCTCAGTTTCTGTATGACCTGCTCCCCACCTCTGAAATCTACCTGCATCTCAAGGCACAGCGGTTCTGCTCTCCATTCCTCCCTCTGCCTTCCTCAGTCTCGACTCCCAGCCCCAACTCATCCCACCAGCTCCAGTCCTGCTCTCCTCTTGCTTCCTCTCCCTCCTCCTCTGTGGTTCGTCTGAGACTTCTTCCCTCTGCATTCAGACTAGAAGTGCTTGGCCTCTCCCAAGGGCTCAGCAGCAGGATACTTCTGCTGCAGAGCCAAGTTTGACCCCCAACCTCAACATTTGGCTTGTGAGTTCCACCTTTGAGAGCTGCAGATTCCCAGGCTGAAGGCAGTCCATGTAACCTGGGGTTACCCTTCACCAGGGCGTCAGCCACACTGCCTGCCAGAGGGGACACCACCACTTAGTCAGTTTTCAGCCTGGAAATCCTCTCTCCTGCGCAGTGTTTTTTGTTTGTTATACTGTACAAAAGCGACGTGCTTCAGTTCCAAGACTTCCTACCTGTCAGTGGTCTGTTCCTAGTCTCTATCTGCACTCTGGCTTCAACAGCCATGTCAGCTTAATTTTCCTGACAAACTCATAACACCTTTTCCTCCATCTCCATTTGTGTGTAATGTGAGTGCTCTGCTTAAAATCAGTCATCTGTAAACTAAAAGCACTGCCAAGATGACTTCATTATCTCCTTCCTAAGCAAAATTATCCTTGAAACTCACCTGTAAAATCATCCGATGTATTGTGTCTGCTGCTAATAATATCACAATTTTTCTGATTTTCTAATTTTAGGTTTGCATTTATACCTCCCAGTGAGTTACTGTGTTATCCTGAAGCTGTAGAGGGGAACAGGTCATTACTACTTGTTTATACAGCATGAGTCCAGTGGGGCTGAGGCCCTGTATGCTGTGGAAGGGCAATCATAGCACTCACTATCTATGGAGGATATTAGACACTCCAATAGGAGGCATTCATTACTGTTGAGTTGTTCACATTTATACTTATATCCCCCAGGACAGTGATGGAAACTACTGTTTTGTGATGAAGTTAGTTCAGTATTATTTCCAATTCCATTATTTTTAATTCCTTTGGTGGCAATGGTGATTTCCATCTGCCATGGGATTCCTCACTCTCAGCTCCACATAATGCATTGCCATTTTAATGTTCTGTTCTGCAATAGCAGCCACATTGGGGTTTCCTGCTGCTGTCATTAGGCCGTGGTGGTGGAGGCCAGGGGGACTGGGGGGTGAAGGGTCCCAGGGAGTTGGCCACAAGGTGCTGGGCACTGCTTGCCCTGCTGTGACCCCTGGCTTCACGGCAGGGTGATTTGCCTAAACAGCATCATCCGTGAAACCCAAGAGATGCCAGGTAAGGCAAAGAGGAAAAACCACACTGAAACAAACTCTGTTTCATCTTCTCTGTACGCAGCTGTGTCCTGGTTTGAGCGACACAGGATTAATTTATCTTTCAGTAATTCTACTTTTAAGTAAGGTCTCTTCTAATACCTGGGAAAGCTGCATTTTTTGAAGACTGTAGTGTCTGAATTTGTGAAAATATTTACTTTATAGCCAGCTCTGGTATGTGGGTTTCAAGGTCTCAGTGTTTCCGAGCCTTGCCAGGTGCAGGGATGAGGAGGTGCAAGACCTGGGCACTTGACCCAAGCTGGCCAACAGGGTTATTTCATACCATGCACCTCACATTAGATATAAGTTGGAAAGTTTGCTGAGAAGTTCTCTGTCTCCCTTGATGGCTGCAATCCTGAGAACTCCTTGCCCCGGTGCCGGACCCCTGAGCCCTTCCCTTCCTCCCAAAGCTACAGCGCTTGCAGTGTCCCACGTTTGCTGTCCACTGCTGGGAGAGCACAGCTTCCTACTGATAAAATGGGCTGAGTATGATCCTTGTGTATTTTATATTGATATCAGGATCAAAATCAGTTCTTTAGTATTATTAATGTTAACTCTTTAGTCTTATTCTATAAATCTGTCTCTATTTCAACCTTGTTTTTTCCTGATTCCCTTTCCCCGATGGGGAGGGATCATTGGGTGACAGAATAATTGTCTAAATGACAATAAATTGTGGGTTCCTCAAACTATAACAAGCTGTCATACCACTGCTGGGTTAAACAGCAGGTCTGTCCCATCTCTTCTCTAATAACGAACCGACCTTGCCAGAGGACTGCTTTCTGCCTAACAAAAAGCATTGAACCAATGCTGAGAATTTCTGGTTTACTGTAGGCGAGTAATGAGGGGATGCAGGATGGAACCCCGAAAGGTGTGCCTTTGTGCTCTTGATGGGGGAATGAGTTGTTACCGTCCATCCAAACAGCGCTCCAGTTTGACGCACTGGTTTTCAGTGAAGAGAGATGGAGTTTTCCCAGTTGCTTGCTCTCGGGATGCTGCTGCTCCTGCCTTAAGCAGCAGCTGCCTCTCCAGCCCCCGGCTACGGTGGCTCCCCAAGGATGGCTAACCACATCTCCACAGAGCCCTCCCACCTCCCCTTTTCTTATCAAAATATCAGTTCTTGTCCCCCCCTCCCCGGGTGGGGCTGAACATCTTGGCAGCAAGGCAAAAAATCTCAGAAACAGATTCTCAAGGAAGGGTTTTATAAACATCGTGCTTATTCTTGACAAAACGGCATGAGGCTGTAATCAGGAGTAATGAGAGGAGGTGCAGTTTCAGCATGCCGCTAATTAGGTACTAAAAACCTGAGCACAGTTGTCAGCACCTCTTTCTCCAGTGCGGTATTCCTTCCTTGACAAATCCCCCTGATGAATAAATAAACTGACATTCAGTTGTAATCACCCGAAGTTACTGCAAAACCCATTCACTTTAAGCTGTTACACATCTAAGAACAGCCTGGCAAAGTCAAGAGGACTCATTCCAATTAGGCTGAAAAGGGGAAAATATATTGCTATCTTTTTTTATAAACAGTTACTGAAAATTGCACTTGTTATTTCCCCACAGCCGATGGCAGTAGCGGCGCTTCCTCGCTTGGCCGGGCTCCAGCCCCAGCCTGTGCTTTGTGCCTGCCACTGCTTGTTTGGGAAATCAGCTCCCGAGCTGTAATTTATCCCTCCAGCTGGTGCCTGCGCAGCGTTACTGTAGGGATGTGCTAATTACCTGGTATTAATTCAAGCAGAGGCAAGCATGCTGCTACTTTATAATTTGTAGGTAGGATGAAGTTGCTGGACGTTGGTCCTACCTCCAACAGCCTGTTGGTTTGCTTTGGTGGCTGTTGCACTGGGCGAAACAAACGTTACCGGCTTGTGGGAGATTTATTGCCTCTCTATCCCAGCTGAGAACAAATGCACAAATGTTGTAAACTTCCTCTTAGTCAGAAAGCCCCTACACGTCAATTTTTAGATTTAAAATTCTCCTGTGAAAGTGAATGCTATTTTGAGATTCATGTTTATGTCTTGTAGTGTTTTTGACAAACCATGATGCAAAGGGTGCAGACAGTCCATATTTATTGCTGAAATCTTGGGAGAAGGGAAAGCACACGCTTCTGTTTAGAAAACCTTTGCTTTTCTAGATCACACTCTCATCTTCTGTGTTTCCAAAGGGAAAGTGTACGCACCAAATGCCGGGCTGTAGAGAGATGCTAGGTGGCACCAAAGCCATCCGGCAAGTGAGGTCTGTCTGTGAGGCTCCAGGGATGCTCAGGAGGCTCCTGGTCCTCAGCCAGTGCTGTGCTGGACCCTCCCCACCAGCCAGTGGCTCCCCAGGGGCCTGGGGGGACAGCCCACCCTGGCAAACCGAGCCTTCCAGCCTGGGGGAGACCCCACCATGAATGATAGGGAAAGGTTTCATCCTTGGTCCCCAATGGATCAAAAATCTATGGAGATCCTGATAGTTGGCATTGCTGTTCTTGGTAACAGGCTGGACTAACTGGAAGGTCTAAGGGGGCTGTGGCTGTTCAACATCCCTGCCTGTGGCTCCTTGGTGTCCTGCTGGGGGCTCAGGACCCCCCTCCATTCCTGCTACTGCCAACCATGTTCTGGGGGAGAAGTATGTTTCCCAGAGCTTTGAAGGCTGGGAAACTGAAAGTGAAGGTGTTTTCCACTTCCCCTGGCGTTTGCCATAGAAGCAAGAACAAAATCCGGATCAGTGATGGCAGACAGCTTGGCAGGAGCTGCTTAACCCAGCAGTTTGAGGAGCTGAGAGGACAGGTTGCTTTTGCTTCAGAGAGGAGTGGGGTTTGGGCTCTCGACCCCCAGTGACATGCTGAGGTGCTGGCTGCTGTGCCAGTGGGCTCCAATGGCATCCTCTCTTCATCCTCTGCACCCAGTGGCTCCTCCTTGCTGCAGGGTAGATTTCCTCACCTGAGAGACCACACCATGGAAAAACTTTCCTGGAATTTTGTGCCTCACCTGCAGCCTTCCCTCTGTTTCTGTTTCTCCAGCAACTTTTGAATGACACCTGAGCAAAGTGCAGGAGACTTCAAGGTCATCAAGTTTCTCCACACCTCACGCGTGCTGATGGATGGGTAAAGGCGAAGACCCAAATTATTTTTCCACTAGTTGTTTATTTTAAAGTTTTCATAACTTTAATTTTTCTTGAGGTATTGGGGAGTGAAAACCATCTCTGAGAGCTGAAGATGGAAAAAACAGTTCCCTGCCAAGTGTCAGTGACTTTACCCCAAATCCCAGGGATGTCTCCTCAGTATCGCTCCCCTCCCAAGCTCTTAAAATACTTCAGGTTTATATTACAGCAGTTCCCTTGTACAGAGGGGACTATGCATTTTTTTTTAGGCTAAATCTCATTTTATTTCCATCCTAGTTTGTATTTTCCATTTAAAAAAAAATTCTTCCTCCAATAGCTCTATTAAAACACATGTCAGTGCTCATTTTTGCTGATTATTTATAGTCCCTTCATTACGCTTATGCCGGATCTTTTCTGAGAAGCTTCCATTAGGAGCCCTTAAACCTCAGCACGGGGAGGCTGGTCAGAGGTGGGGCAGAGTTAAATAACGGCAGGATGTTTTGATTCCAGGTATGACGTGAAAATACTGACCCTGGTACCAGCGCTAGGGCCTTAGTTCAGGTCAATCTGCCTTACAGTGCTCTGCTGGTGTGTAACTCTCTAAGAAACGTCCCAAACTGGGGCATACTCCTGATATAAGCAAATATTCCAGGAGTTTGCAGCTGACCTGACCTCTGAGCCCTCTGCTACGGATGTCACTGAAATTAAGGTTGGCATCCATAGCCGAGTGTGATCCCTTGGCTCACCTGCCTTGGGGCAGCCCCAAGACTGTGCTGCACAAAGCCCAGAGCCAGCTCTGCTTCCCACCCGGCTGCGATCCCACGCGGCCACGTCCAGCCAGCATTTGCATTCCTTCAGGTGCTCTTCTAACCCATTAAATCGCGCTTCCTGCTTTGAGGCTAGACGTCGCTATTAAAGTCCCACAAATATTTCAGCTGTCATCGAAGGCAGGAAGAAAGGAGCAGACAGTCGTTTATTTTTAGAGCTGATGATAAACCCATGGAAAGGATTTTGCGGTTGCGTCCAACGAATACCGTTCCACTTAATGTGAATTATTCACCCACTCTGCCAGAGTTTGCTTGTTTGGAGTAAGCAGCCACTTGGACTTCCAGGCGTAAATCCTCCCTCGCCATGTCTGAGGATCCCTCCTGGCATGGTTTGGTGACGGGCTTGCGTCAGCCCCTCGAGGATGTCTGACTGGAGCAAGGGAGAGACAAGCGGTCTGCGGGCTGGCTGCCCTCGGCGGGGAGGAGGGGGACTTGGCACGGCAGAGGTTGGGCGCTGGGGCTCTTCATCTCTCCCCAGGCAGCTGAGGACTACATGCTGCCGTTAGCAAAACGGACCGTCCCTCTCTTCATTAACTATGAAAAATATAACCCATTCTTCTGGCAAATGCTCCTGGAAAATCGATGACTGCAGGGAAGTACCAGGGAAAGGAAGAGAAGTTCTCCAGGCAGTGGTCTCCCCAGTAGACGGGCATTATAGCACCAGGATGGCTCAGGTCCATGTGGTTAACCCATCTCTTAGTTAATTGATTGCTGTTTTACAATTTGCTAGAATGTAAAGATGGATGATTCTGTTATTCAAGGTAGAAATACTAGAAAGAAAGCAGGAAAAGGCCTCTGGGCTGCGATGAGCAGCGGGTGTACGGGCAGCATGGGCAGCACTGAACGCACAGCAGCTGCCAGCTGTGTTTTCCCGTGGTGGTTAGGGCTTCTGTGAGACTCAGGTTGTACTGAAAATGCTAAAAAACTGCTTGCAAGCAGTCCTCACGGTGCTACTGAAACTTGAGCAGAGTTATTCTCGATCTGGAATAAAATGAAAAGTCCTTGGGGGTGGGGGTGAAGAGGGTCTCCACCTCAAAGTGCTCCTACCCCATGCTCCAGAGTCTGCCCAGGGTTTTTTGCAGGGAACAGTGTTAAAGGACAGAGGTAACATGCCCTTCCAGAAGGTCAAACAGAACTTCCCCAAAGAGACCCAGCTCGGGTTGGCTAAAGCAGTACATTTATTTTAAGGCACAAATGAGTAAAAGAATCAGCAAGACCTACAGGAAGGTTTTCAGAACTTTCTTTTTAAATCCAAGTCTGTAGGAGGTGAAGATATTACACCACAAGGCTCACATTGAGCTGTTCGGTTTAGTAGGTCAGATTGAGTACAAATGTAACTTCATTCCTCCCTCTTCTGCCTGCCGTCCCCAGATATAGGCCAACTTCCCTTGAGACACAGTCAAATGGTAAAAGATCTGATTTCCAAAGGTCCAGCCTACCTGTACCGCCCGCTGCCTTCAGCAAAGGTCAGGGGCTCCCGGTGTGTGTGAAGAACCAGAGCACGGCCTTTACACACAGCTTTTTCTCTGCAGGTCTGCAAGAGCCCCACATCAGCAGTTGCGTGAGATCCGTGTGGAGCAAGGGGTTCACCCCATTCAGTGACTGGTTGGGGGTTGTGCTTTGCTCTCCGGCTCTCCTGGCTGTGGCACACCGAAGCGTGCGAAGGCTGGAGGAGTGCTCACCCACGTGTGGCCGTTTGGAAGGGAAGGAGAAGCCAGCTCTGCTGGTGTGGGTGCCGTGGGAGCTCGTGGCTATGGGTAATCATGGGCCCTCTGCGGTTATTTTTGGTGGGGATCACAGAATAACTTGGAAAAACAACGTGCAAACACTAGGGGCTGTCAGCGCCCTCCAGGTACTCTCTGGGGGGTTCCCTCAGTCACCCCACTTGGGTCTCCTGCAGGAAAGACCTTTGCTGTTGCGAGGCTGGAGAGGCCCTGGGGGCTCTTCAGCTTGGGAAAAACAGCCACTGGAAAGAGGAAAGAGTAGGAACACCTTAAAATGAAACATGAATGGAATATCCTACTACATCTCAACCGGAGGAGCAGCATGGTAGTGAGAAGACAGAAAGTCTTCACACTACCTCTCCACAGCCCACTTCAGCATCCCCCACACCTCTGGATTCCCCCAGAGGGAATCACCTCAGAGAACTGGGCATTTGCTTCTTCAAAATGTGCAGCTAAGCATCAAGGCTTTTATGAAACCCTCAGGTGTTACCATCTCCACATGGGGAGTACGAGACAGCACAGCCAGAGTGGGCTGAGAACTCTTGCTACACGTATTTGCTGGAGGACCAGAGGGGAAATGTTGCAGTGTGCCAGAGGGGTGCAAAACCAATTATGTCCTGACCTTCTAGGAGGGTGGGAGCACTGGCAAGCCAGAGCTTTTCGATGAAAGGCTCTTGCTAAGAAGAGCAGTCCCTGCTCCACTCCACCACCAGCTCACATGGGATCCTGACCTGCCTGCTGGGGTGTCATTAGTGCAGCTATAAATACTGTAGCAATATTATTTATTTCAATTCACCTGCTTTCCAATTAGAGTGATCAAGCCAGCAGTCACACATTTCATAGAGAGGGCCCTCAATATATTTTTTCCACCACTAATGCTGTCAGATGAAGAACCTGGGATCCAAGCACTGAAGGGTCCTGGGCTTGCTGCCTTCTTGTCCTGTGTCCACCACAGATGCTTTCTGGCACACAGCTAAGTCAGTATGTCAGTGCCATCAGCACCAGGAGAGCTGTGAAGAAAAACCCCTTCAGCAATATCAATATTTTTTTGTACCAGCTGTAATGTCCAGGAGAGTGCACCCGCTCAGCTCCTGGGCTGAAACTGCAAGTGAAAGTTCATAGCATCATAGAATGGTTTAGGTTGGAAGCAACCTTTGAAGATCATCTAGTTCATGACAGACCATGGGCAGGGACACCCCCCACTAGACCAGGTTGCTCAAAGCTCCATCCAACCTGGCCTTGAACACCTCCAGGGATGGGGCATCCACAGCTTCTCTGGGCAACCTGTTCCAGAGCCTCACCACCCTCATCATAAAAAATTTCTTCCTGATGCCCAACCTATACTGAAATCTCTTTCAGTTTAAAGCCGTTGCTCTTGTTCTGTCATCATAAGCCCTGGTAGCAAGTTGTGTCCCCCTTGTCATCTGCTGTATGTGGTATGTGGGTATGGGACTGAGGTCCCTCCTGTGCCCATACCGAGGTCAGTCCCTGTCCGCAGTTCAGGTGGGGAAGGACCAGGAGGTGATGGCTGGGAGTTGTCCCAGCTCCTACCAGCACTCCTCTGTGGGTGCTGATCCGAGGCTGGTCTGCAGGAAAACTGCTGGGGTGTCAGGAATATGCCTTGTGCCTACAGTCCTGGTGAGAACCTGCATCTTGTTGCTTTTCTTCTCAACAAATTGTATGTAGGTGGAACCAATTATATGTAATGTACTTCAGCTTCCTAAATGCAAAGCATAGGAGGCTAAAATGTGCCCCAGATTGACGTCAGCAGTATTTCAAGTGTGTAGCTGAAGGCAGCATCCCTTTGATATCTGCCTATTAGTATTTGTTTTGCTGATGTCATGGTAGTTTTTTCTTCCATTCGTCTGTTTAGATTTTTTTTTAACTGTATTTTAAGTAATGATTTTCACTAGCAGAGCGAAAGAGAATTAGCAAAGACCGAGGGGGGGGTGTGTGTGGAGCTGTTTCAAGAATATGATGCTGTAGAAAATATTCCTTTGAGCTTTCTGGGTTCAGAAAATAAGCCCAGAGTCACATTTTCTGGAGATGTGAAGTACAGCACCCACAAGGCAGAGGACTTTAACCTGCATCTCCCTGCTCTCGGGGATCCAGGTGATGGTTCCACTTTCATAAGCACTTCCAGTCAGCAAGAAACGGTTTTTCAGCAGCTTCGGAAGTGCCAGAGCTGGGTCAAAGCTGGATGCTACTGATGTTTTCCCTGCTTGGGGGAAAAGATGGAGAAGAACAAGAAGATTTGTCCACCTTCAAAAAAGACCACACTTTCAGCAGCTGCCGACCAACCTTCAGTCATATATTTCACGTGCTAATATAGTATTGATAGTAACGCTTCGTGCCATGGATTTAGTATTAGCAATAGCTCTACATATGCTGCTGCTTCCGAAAACTCATATCCACCAACTAATAAAGTGTAATTAGTAACTGGGGCCTTTAACGATGTTATTTTAGATAGATTGTTCTCTGTGGACGATAACAATGTCAGTCTGTTCTCTGTATCATTTCCTTGAAAGCTCTGACAAGTACTCCTGCCCTCCTGATAAGGCCACTGCTGGAGGAGTTGAGAAATGAGGAGCAAACCTGAGCACACAGGCAATTAGTTGAAAGTACATCTTATCCCTTCAAAAGCTGGTGCTATTAAGGGGCACTCAGCCCAACACACTCAGGCCTTACAGGAAATACCCTAAGAGATCATTCGGGAAAATTTGTTATGCAAAAAACAACATGTACCAAACCCACTCAGGTAAGAGGACATTTGGGCTCCTGAGAAGCCAGCAGCATCACCCTGAGGGCTGTCTATGCCAACAGCTCCCAGCAGCCCCCCTTCCTCCCAGTGCCCCTCCTTCCTTCTCAGTGTCCCACAGCCATCACACCCCACCAGCTCTCTGGCACCACCCGCCTCCCACAGCCACTTCAACCATCCTCTTGCCCTGTCCCCAGGGCCATCCTCTAATCCCCGCCTGCAGGTCCGCTTAGGGCTGGGACAACTCACTCCTGCAGCAGCAGCAGTTGGGAGAGTCATGGGTGGCCAGGGAGAAACTAGATGGTGGGAACCAGATGATCTTTAAGGTTTGTTCCAACCTAAACCATTCTATGATTCTATGAAACTACTGCAGCTGTGAGTACATGTAGGGGAATGAAACTGTGCAAAGGGATGTGCCTGAACTTACCAGGCTCAGAGAGAAAGAAGATGGGGGCAACCGAGACCTCTCTGCCAAACAAGTGTGGACTGAGGTTTAGAAGCAGGCCAAAGCTGTGTGGGGCTCAAAAGAAGCATGAGTACTCCTGGCATGACAGTGACATGAGCCAACAACCTCTGGGGTGGAAACATTTCTCCAGAAGGAGGTTCTCTGAAGCTGCTAATGCTGAAAACTGTGGTAGTTCCCCTTATGTCATGTTTGCAAATGGAGAGGAGCAACTTTGGCTCAATCTGTTCCAAGTCCACCTGAATTTAGTACCTACCCTAAAAAAGGCATCACAGAGTAAAAGCTGATAATTTTAGATACAAATAAAACCTTCATTTCAGGAAGTGTCTGTACAGTGGGGAAAGCCTCAGTGATACCTAGAAGGACTGTCCTGAGCTGGGGACCATCTCTCCTCAGACGAGTAGGAGGAAGATAAGTAGGCTGCACAGATGCAAACCGAGCAATTTCACTTTGCCCTGTCCCCTTGGGGAAATCACTAGCCATGCCATGCTTCGTCCCCAAGAAGAATCCAGACATAGGCTTACACTAGGTTTATTTTCTATCTATTGCTTCTTTCTCAGTCCCATCCTACCTCACCCGACTGACAAGAACTGCCACAAACCGCACCTTGTTTGGTGTTAAATGCAGGCAGATTGGATCGTTCCCTCGGCCTCGCTTCAGTGGTGGCCACACATGAGAGCCAGCAAAGGATGCAGCAGTATCGAGCAAGGCAGCAGAAAGATCAGGAGAGCAGGGATGCTGCGGCAGGGACCGTGGCATGAGAACCTCATTAGTCAGAGGGACAGTCATGCTGAGGTGACTCAGCTTGGGAAAAATGTGCTTTTTCTGATGACTTAATAAAAGGTTGTTTAGTTGTTTATTTATTTAAATAATTCCTGTTACTGACTCATTGCCAGTGGATGTCAAGGATGAAGGGAGCATGATGGCAGTAGCTTGCCTAGCAGCCTCGTAGCTATCATTTCAAAGTACGCTCCACGTGGTGCCACCTGTAGATTAGGCTCTCATTTATGCCTGTGATTTTGGTGGGTTTACAATTTTGCCAAGTAGGCATCATTTGAACTGAGTTTCCCCATGCTGGTGGTCTGCCTTGAGCTTGTCATTAGTAACAGGATTGTAGCGTTTCAGCTGCTTCCGAGAACTAAATCAGGCGGAGATGTTTTGCAGATGACTGTTGCGTACATCGCAGACCTAACAGTAGAAGGTCTGACCTCAAAGCACCACAAATCATCAATGCTTTTGAAATTTATCAGCCTCTGCCTTCTCGGATCTCACATGTTCCCCAGAGGCTTCTCTGAATTCAGCGTCTCTGCGGATGCTTTATGCCATCGCTGAGCCTGCTCTGCCCCAGCACTTCCCTGGTGCGTTGCCCTTCCAGCACACAGGCCATCTCCAGGGGACACTGACCCATGCTTCATCCACAGGCCAGCGTAAGAGCAGGACTTCCTCAGCAATATTTTATTTCAGCTGCCGGGTGCCGTGGACCAGAGGCCAGAGGGCCTCTCAACCCTCTGCTTTTGAGACTTCTCCAGTTGGCACAGAGAAGCAAGGAGGGAAAGGAAGTGTCCTTGTTCAAATGCCAGACAGAAACAAGTTCATCCAAGGATAAAAGGTATGGGGGGAGGAGGAGGAGGGCACTGGGAGACAGACAGACTGGAGACAGAAGGGGCAGAAGGGGTCAAGCTCGCTTGGAGGGGGTAAGCAGTTCAAGAACAGCCTGTAACCAGTACAGCACACTCCTTTCTTGAAACCTGGAACAGGACCCAGCACTGGCAAGTCTTCACATTCCTCTGCAACCAGCAACATCTCTGCCATCAGCTGGCACGGAGATGGCATTGGGTTAGCAGTCGGGATGCACAAGCACTGGCACGTGGACGTCCCCCGTGGGCTCTGCAGTAGCTTGTTGGCCACCCAGCCATGCAGCCAGCTGTCACCTCCCTGCTGAAAGCTGGTGTGAGGCCCCTGGGGTTCAGCAGAGGAGAATTACTGCTGGTAAGTGCTCTGGAGAGGGAAGGAAGGAAGGAACAGAGGAGGGAGAGGGCTGTTCACACTGCTGTCCTACAAACCCTCTGCAATGACAGAGAAGACAACAACAGCACCTGGGAAATGCCACCACCCTGCAACCTCCTCTCCATTCCTCAGAGAGTAGGAATGATCCTTTCTCATTTTATTCCTCGTCTGAGTAACCCCATGCCTAATCAGCAAACCTCCAGGAGCCTGCAGCACATCCCCTGCTGTCACAGCTGACAAACTCCTCATCCTTTCCCCAAGTCATTCAAGCCACCAAGGGAGACAACTCGGGTCTGGTTTTCCTGCTCATCCAGGAAGACTCTGTCCCAGGCTCTCACTTTTCAGAGCACTCTTCAAATTCTAATTGCCAGCCGCAATTTAATCAAGTTTTTATTTCAGGCTTTTCAAAGTCCAGGATACATCACGTACTATGCAAAGGGCAATCTCTATGCAAATAGGTGATTCCCCAAAGAAGCACCAACCTGAGAGTCAGAGTATGACTGATTTTTTTTATTACTTGTTCTCCTATTGCTTGTATTAGCAGCACTGAATATTTTGAGAGATATTACTCTGTGTTAGCTGGAGTTATTGCACCAGACTGAACTTAAACAACAGCAACGTGTTGCTGATATTGAAGGTCCAAACTGAGAACCCAGCTGTGAGTCTACTCACTTTGTTCTTGTTTTGCTTAAACTTAAGCCCAGATTATCTCAAAGAAGACAAGAAATGTTTGTGAGAGCTGCAAAATTGAAACTTTTTTGCTGCATATCAGCAGAGCTTTCTGGAAGACAGATTAGACAGTGGATTTGTTTTATTGGTTGTTTAAAATGTAACTAAATAAAGCTATAAGAATGTGCTCTAAGAATAATTCAGCATTGGCAAAAAGGGCAATCGTAATATCTCCAGGCCTTCTCTTCAACAAGTTTTTATGATTCTCAAGAAAAGAATCCCAGGGCCTGAGAATGAAAAATGGGTTTCTCAAGGACTCGCAGTCGCAGTTGTGTTGATCTGGTTTCGTGGCAGCGCGGTGTTAGACAGGAGCATGGCGACCTATGTCCGGAGTAACAGAAGAGCATCTCAGCCCATACGTACCTACTGGCATCCTGGCACCTCCTCTCAGACAAAATTACCCTTTCTTTTGCCAAAGAAGCATCACTGAGCATAAAGCTGGTTGGGGGTGGGCGGGTGGAAGATCAATCAACAGCAGCCACTCGCCTCCTCCCCGTGCCCTAGGAAGCCCCACTTCAAAAATTCCAACTCTCATCCTTCCTGCAGCTTTCCTGTGCCCACCTAGCCTTGGCACCAGCCCCTGCTTTTGGGAAATATTTTCTGCCTTCCCCTTTGGGTCACATTTTCCTTCTTCCTCTTTTCTGTCTTCTTCACCCTGCTCCCTTTCTGCAAAAGCTGGTAATTGCTTTCCCTCCCCTTCACTGCCAAATCAGCTAGCCTGCAAGTGTGTCCCCATGTCCATGTTCCCCTGTCCAGGACACAGTTATTTGCACACCCTCCCGCTCAAGCATTCCCTTATTCTCCCCAACCCTATTGCTGAGTCTTACAGGCTTGTCTTTTCCCACCTGTCCCCTTTCTTCTAGCATTGTCTAAATCACTTCATCACCTCCATCAGCTCCTCACTCTCTTTTCCTTCAGGACATCCCCATGCTGGTGCCTTGCAATGTTCTGCCTGGGAGTGCAAGAGGGTGCACAAACATCTGTAGATACCCTGTGTCTGTCATCAACGTCCTTGTGCCAATGGGACCATCCTGCTCATGTGGACTTCAAGTCCATCATGGCATTGGTCTCCACAGCACGGTTCTGCTTGCAGCAGGCCCATTCTTCGTGTCCCCTGCATGTTTCTGATGCGTCAGGCTATGACACAGACGAGCCTTCAACAATGACACCAAATTTGAGCATCAGTCATAGAATCATAGAATAGTTTGGATTGGAGGCGACCTTGAAAGGTCACCTAGTCCAACCTCTCCTGCAATAAGCAGGGAGATTTTCAACTAGGTCACGTTGCTCAGAGCCCCATCCAACTTGACCTTGAACACTTCCAGGGATGGGGCACCTACCACCTCTCTGGGCAGCCTGTTCCAGTGTTTCACCATCTTTATTGTAAAAAAAGTCCTACTTATCTCTAGTCCGAAACTGTGCTCTTTTGGTTTAAAACCATTATCCCTTCTCCTGTCACAACAGGCCCTGCTAAAAGGTTTGTTCCCTTCTTTCTTACAAGCCCCCTTTAAGCCCCCTGAAAGGCCGCAATAAGGTCTCCCCGGAGCCTCCTCTTCTCCAGGCTGAACAACCCCAAATCTCTCAGCCTGTCTTCATGGGAGAGGTGTGTCCCACCCCTCTGATCATTTTCGTGGCCCTCCTCTGGACCCACTCCACCGGGTCCATGTCCTTCCTGCGCTGAGGGCTCCAGAGTTGGACGAGTTACTCCAGGTAGGGTCTCACCGGAGCGGAGTAGATGGGCAGAATCACCTCCCTCCACTCCTTAACAGCTGAGGGTTTAACTGCAAATAAAGGTGATGCAGGAATACAACCATCTTGGGGTGGGGTGGGGTGTCCACCTCTCCCCCCGCGGAGCGATGCTCCGCGGTGGGAGAGGTGGACATCCCACCCCACCCCCAACCGGGAGGGGAGTGCGTTGCGGTGCCACAGCGCCACCTGGTGGAGAAAGGTGAGGGGCTCCTTGTGCTGCCCTGTCTCCCAGCACAGGCTGGGAGATTTTCAGCCACTCCCAATTTAATTGCTGAGAACACCATGTCATACGGTCTGGGATATCCCGGGTCCTGCATTTCAGTCACAACCACCCCAGGCAACGCTACGGGCTTGGGGCAGAGTGGCTGGAGAGCTGCCCGGCAGAAAAGGACCTGGGGGTGTTGGTGGACAGCAGGCTGAACATGAGCCAGCAGTGTGCCCAAGAAGGCCAACGGCATCCTGGCCTGTATCAGGAATAGCGTGGCCAGCAGGAGTAGGGCAGTGATGGTGCCTCTGTACTCAGCACTGGTGAGGCCTCACCTCGAGTACTGTGTTCAGTTCTGGGCCCCTCACTACAGGAAGGACATTGAGCTGCTGGAGAGTGTCCAGAGGAGAGCCACCAAGCTGGTGAGGGGTCTGGAGAACAAGTCCTGTGAGGAGAGGCTGAGGGAACTGGGCATGTTTAGTTTGGAGAAGAGGAGGCTGAGGGGAAACCTCATTGCCCTCTACAACTACCTGAAAGGAGGTTGTAGAGAGGTGGGGGTTGGCCTCTTCTCCCAAGTGAATAATGACAGGACCAGAGGAAATGGGCCGGAGTTGCGTCAGGGGAGGTTTAGGTTAAATAGTAGGAAGAATTGCTTTACTGAGAGAGTGGTCAGGCACTGGAACAGCCTGCCCAGGGAGGTGGTGGAGTCACCATCCCTGGAGGTATTTAAGAAACGTGTAGAAGTGGCACTTCAGGGCATCCTCTGGTGCCTGAGACTGTTGTTTTGTGTCTGTTTGTGGTTTTTTGGGGTTTTTTATGTGGTTGGACTCAATGATCTCAAAGGTCCCTTCCAACCATGAAGATCCTGTGATTCTGTGATAAATGGGGGCATTTGGGACCCCTGGTAACATACTTCTCCGAGGACACTTTCAGCTTCATCACTAACAGCCTGTGTTGTAGCAACAGGCAACGTGACATGTACTTGTGTCGTACTGACTGGTCTCAAACCATGGCAATTCATGGTGTGCAACCAACAGAAAATTTAGCCGAAGCCTCTTCCTGCAGAATCCCAAGGAGCAGTTCTTGGAGAGAGGTGAGATTCCCACCTCCTCTGCTCCCAGTCTTGCTGTCCATGTGCAGCACGTTTGCACACAGAGGCAAATTAAACTCACCACTGCCAGAGCTGCTACGGATCTCCTGCTCCCTTGCTTGTATCAGGGAGGGCTGCAGCCTTTTACAACTCACCCCCTCCCTTTTCCATTAGAAACAGCCATGCATTTCCCTTGAGGTTCTATGAAACTCCCCCTGTAGATCCCATGGGGATGTCAGGCCGGTCAGATGGAGGGATAAGCTTGGGACACAGGGAGGGGCTGAACAAATTGTGGATTACAACCTTGTCCTGCCACACCTGCACGTCACCCTCATTTTTTCTACCTGCAAAATGGTAAGAACAAGGGAGCCCTTTTTTTTTCAGCAGCCTAATAAGGTCCCCAGGAAAAAAACCCGGGGGTGTGGAGGCATGGGCTGAAGCTCTCCTGGTGAGACCTAAATCTTTTGTGGAGAACTGTGATTTTGGTCTCTCCTTTAATCAGGAGGTGTGTAACCTGCGGGTGGGCAGTGGGTGGCACTTCCCTGGGGTCAGCAGACCCTGCTGCTCTGCCCCCCCTGCCCGCTGCGCACATAAATGTGCCATTGGAAAAGTTATGGGCTTTTTATTGTCACTTGTGGAGTGAGATATTGAACCATCGAAGTGCTTATTCATTTCTGGTTATCTGATTGTCGTAATGTTTCTAAACTGCCAGTTGAAGGTAAGAGATAAACTCCAGCCAGCCTCAGACTGAAAGGCGCCTTTGACGTAGCTAGGTTTTTTTCATCAGGGGATGATATATTATTTATTTACCCACACGGGGTCACCCGGAAATATTTCATGCAAGGAATCGAAAGGGAAGAGTAAATACTGAAATCAAAGGCCTGCAGGACCTCATTTTGCCAGTTTTTCTGTGTTTGTGTGGCCATGGTGGACCCAGCCCTGCGGCTAGTGGCTCTGCTTCTCAGAAGGTAGCGAAACTCCTGTGCCTTCTGGCATTCCAAGAGGAACAAATGCAGCATGGATTAGAACAGGCAGATACATTATTTATTTCTCATAGCATTCCCTTTCCCTGTTTCCACAACCTCTCTCTTTCATACCAGCTTGGAGACGGTAAGCAGAGAGGTAGGGACCGAACTGCTGTTCACAGCTCCTTGAAGGAGCAAAGAGCAGGGATCTCCTTGGGGGTGGTGGGGAGACCCAGGAGATCAGACAGGAGGGAGCCTTGCTGTCCTCTAGATTTCCCAGAGTTGCTCTCTAAAAACTAATACAGATGCATCCTCATGAAACGGCATTCACATTGTTAAATGAAAAAAAGGCTTTTCCGAGGCTCAGGGGAATTGTGTATGTGCAGGGCGTTCAGAGATAACAATTTTCTGAACAAATCTTTGGTGTTAGCCTTTCAGCACATAATTTCAATGGAAGACAGGAGAGCCATCCATCTGCTAAAGGGAATATTTACCTCTCCCATTCTGCATCTCACTTCACTGTTGCTATGGTCACATGCTGTTATAATTGTCTTTTATTAAAGAGAATCTCCTTTAAAGACTTTTCTGCCCAATGCATCCTGCCAGCTTTCTGGTTCATGACTGTCTGTTTACCTATTTAGCCTGTCTGATGATGGCATTCTTAAGGCCCCAGGGTATTTGGTTTCCAAGCACTGATAGAATTAACAGAGAAGTTCCCAGCATGATCATGATTTCCTGAGGTTTAAGGCAAGTTGAAGGTAGTGGGGTTGGGGTTTTTTTGTCTGTGTGTGTTAATAAATAAAATACCCCTTTCTGAAAAAGAAAATGTGTGAAAAAATCGGCTTTTATCAATCAAATATCAAATATAATAAGCTGAAGGAGGTAATTTAGTGTAACCCTTCTGCTTGGAGGTCTTCTGACAGAATTTAATCTAGTCTGTTTTTTAAAGGCCTCCAATTGGCCTTCTGTGGTCTACATATGGATTCTATAATTTCCTTTGAGTCGTCAGTACCTTAGGAAAAAATATCTTAATTTCAATAGGAAATTTCTCTGCAGCAAAGCCTCACTGTGCACCAGGCTGGGTGTGAGCAGTGAGGCCAGTGCCTTCTCCACAGGAGCCGTTGGAATATGTCACACCTCTGTCCCAGTACCTTGTGCCTGGCAGTCCTTCCAAAATAGGGATCTTGGGGAATGAAGGGGATGTGCACACAGATCCCATCACAAACTGCAGCTGAGAATTAATCTTTCTGATTTCGGGCCATTTCTGCAGTCAGTCCAGATCATACAACATCCTAATCCCATCTTCCCAAGCACTTTTCCTGGTTTGCTGACATGGGCCAGTTTTATAAGTGTGTCTTTTATGCCGTCATCTACCTAATCACAGAATCAGGGAATCACAGCACAGTTTGGGTTGGAAGGGAACTTCAAAGATCATCTAGTTCAACCAACCCCCCTGCCAAGGACAGGGACATCTTCCACTAGATCAGGTTGTTCAAAGTCCTGTCTGGCCTGACTTTGAACTCTTCCAGGAATGGGGCATCCACAACTTCTCCAGGCAACCTGTTCCAGTGTTTCACCACCCCCATTATAAAGAATTTCCTCCTTGTATCAAGTCTAAATCTACCCTCTTTTAGTTTAAAACCACTACCCCTTGTCCTATCAATGGCCACATTGAATGGTACCTAGTCAGAGCAGATCCATGTTAGGCTTCTATTCACGTCCTCCAAGTTGGGAAGTTAACTGTTGGTAACTACTTATTAGCCTTGTTTGGTTTGAGCATGCAGAGCAGTTGTGCTGGCAGTGTCCCCTTTGCCTTGAGTGCAGGCTGAGTTCAGTCTGACCTGGCAGTGGGACAGAGCTTTCAAAGAAAATTGTGTCTGTATAAATGTAATGGAAGTGGGTAGCCAGACAGAGACAAGGACCCTTTTCAGCGACTTTGCTGAGCAAACAGCTATAGCCAAGCTCTTGGCTTCTCAGACGCCAAGGAACCTGCATAAATGAGAGCTCCTACAAGACCTCCAACCCGAAAGCAGAGCTGGAGCCAGGCATTATCACCCTCAATGCTGGAGTCAGCCACAAGGCAGGTTTGTAGGCAGGCAGGCTTTGGGAGGTCCAGAGCTCAGAGCAGCTCCAAATCCACCACCTCACCTCCTTTGCT
Source organism: Tringa tobata (assembly GCA_033628505.1). Classification (NCBI taxonomy): domain Eukaryota; kingdom Metazoa; phylum Chordata; class Aves; order Charadriiformes; family Scolopacidae; genus Tringa; species Tringa tobata. The sequence continues at coordinate 336,680 of JAHREE010000076.1, forward strand.
GGGGAGAGCCCCAGCTTGGACAGGGTCGAAAGCAGCATGTTGGTCAAAAGGAATGGAAAGCAGTGAGGGTGGACAGGTTGACAGTGGAGACAGTGGAACAGGTTACCCAGAGAATTGTGGAGGCCCCATCCCTGGAAGTGTTCAAGACCAGGCTGGATGGGGCTTTGAGCAACCTGGTCTAGTGGGAGGTGTCCCTGCCCATGGCAGGGGGGTTGGAACCAGATATCTTTAAGGTCCCTTCCAACTCTAACCATTCCATGATTCTATGATTGAGTCTCACCCTGCAGTAAGACAGTAACGCTGATGGCTCTGTTAGCCAGTGCCTGTGGGCTGCTGGGTGACCAGTATTGCAAACAATAGCCAAGTCCTAAATGAAGCAAACCCAGCTCCACAGCTGGGTCTCTCAGCTCCTGAGGCGTCCACGTGATGCCCAAGTGAGTAAGAACTGCTTTACAGCCCAGGCGGTGTCCCGTGCCACCGAGGGAGGCTAACAGGGCTGTTACATGCTTTCAGACACAAGGTCTGGGCTCTGTTTGGCTCAGCACGCCCTTGCCCATCACGGTCCAGCTGACGTGTTCAGCATTCATGCTGAGGCACCATGTCACGCCAGCAGGACCGGCTCCTGCAGCTGAGGCCTCCCCAAACTGCATTGCCATGGCGATCTGTGCTTCAGCCTCATCCCTCTTGGTCACCCAGCACGCAGCCAGTCTCACCTCCTTCTCATGTCTCTCACCCCTCCTGCCCTGTTCGCCAGGCCATAGTAATTTTTCTTTCCATGATGTTCTACAAGGCAAGCCTCTGTGGTCCCAGCTGGACTCTCCGCAGTAGCTGCTGTCACACAGCCCCCCCTTTTAGGAGGAGCTTCCATCCTTGCTTTTGTTGGACTGCTTTGCCACGGTGAGCTTGGCAGCTGCGGGCAGAGCCGTGCTGGGGCTGCTTGGGCACCACAGCAATTACATCTGATCGTTTGTATTAAACAGTGGGATCGTGGAGCCGGCACCAGAGGCCAAGCTCAAGTGGCCTTAATGATGGGGAGTCTTGTGCTCAGAGGTCGCTGCGAGGATAAAATAATAATGGGGTTGCTGGCATGTTACTGGTGTTGTGAAGAGCGTTAGCTTGCAGGGGAAATGGGAAAGAAAGAAAGAAAACGCTCAGCTCTGCACCGCTGAGTTAATTGGGCAGAACTAGAGTTGTTATCTCTTGCCTGTTACCAGTCACTGATCATCTGCTCCTAAAATCTGCCTGCCTCTGGGTGCCACCTCTGCCGTGTCCGTCGTTGGGCATAGCTGTTTTGAAACACCAAGTGGATGAGCAAAACAGGTGATGGAGAGGCAAGGGTGAAACGGCATAGTCAGAAATTCACCCTTCCTTTTCCTGGGATGAGGAGGTAGGAGGAGGTTGTGGGAGTTGCGTTCCTCCTCCCCATCCTCAGCATCCCCAGGTGCAAGGAGCACTGCTTCGAACGGGGAGCAGCAACTCGGTCCCATGTTCAACTGGTGTGATTATTTGCAATTAGCTCTCTATAAATCCAGCAGCTGGAGTATGATGGGACTTACCCGACCCAGTTCCTGAGCAGTTCCCAAAATATTTAGAAGAGCACTGTTTGTCACTAAACCAGGATGGCACACGGATAGTGGTGAGAACATAGGGGTGGCCATACCAAGACAGTCCCAGCCAGCCCAGCAGCGTGTCCCCTACAGATGACTGAAGAGAGACAGAGGCTGTTTCATTTTGTTAAGGTTGTGTTTATGTCCATCTCCAATGGAGAAAACCAACAGAAGTGTCTCAAGGAATAGTAGAAGGACAGAGCAAGTACATTGAGATGTTTCCAAAACATCTGTTCCATCACGCAGCAATCCATGGCTCAGGGCCTTTTCACCTAGGACACCTTGGTGGATTTCACCTCCCTGAGGATGTCCAAAACATATGTGAACCTGCGCACATTTACCTTACATCTATAATGTCCTCTCACGGGGAGCATCAGATTTAAACACTTTGCAACTGTATAATTTCCATACTGTATAAGAACAAGTCTCATTTTGTTTTTCTTGAAATCACAGCCTGCTGTGTGAGTCACCTTAGCTCTTGTATTAAAAAAGTCTGGCAGGTGGTTCCTTCTTCATCTTCTCCATGCCATTTGTAATTTATAACCCACGAGCATATTCTCCTGACTGGTTTTGGGGCTAAAGAGTTCTCTCTACGTGTTTTTTTCCAAGCACAGAAGCTTTTCTGTACCTTTGATCACCTTTGTCAGCTTTCTCTGTATCTTTCTAGCCATAAAGCAATATGCCCTGTCACCTGTCTATAATGCTGTGTAAATGCTAAGTAAGGCCATGTGTACTATTCATTAAGCCCATGGGAAATCTCTGGAGGTGTAGGAACCCCACAACACTGAGGTGCACACAGAACATGTCCTTGTGGGTGGGAGAGTGGATTTAGAGCAGACAGGCCATAGTGGAGACCAGGGTGTGGACAGAAGGAACATCTGCAGAACCAGAAAGTGAGAAAATTCCTATCCCTATGGGACACAGCATCCTGTTGCAGCCTGAAGTAGCCAATACAGAATGTGAAATTCTCTGTACTGAGCACTGGAAAATGCCTGCTGAATCCCTGTCCGGAGATGTTTTAAACACGAGAGGGGTGACACATATCCTTAGAGTGACAAACCACATTTCTAGGACTCCCCTTAACCAGGCACTGGAGATCAACCCGAGTCAAAGGGGTCAGCCACTCTGCAATCTCCAGGTGTGTGCAATGAAATGCAAAGAGCCTGTGCTGGCAGTTACAGGTGAGTGCAATATTTAAGTGCCTGTCTTAAATTCCCAGAGGGGTCTGGGTTATACAAGGGGAAGTTTCCAGGTGTGTGAAGTGGAGTCTGGTCTCACTGTTTACATGATGTGGCAGCCTGGATCCTAGCACGGGGTCCTCCTAGATTCTTAGCATGGTCCTTGGAGGAGTGACTTTCTCCTTTAATGGCTGTCATTGAAACATACAACTGTAAAAACTGATACTCTCTTATACACAAATCATAGCCCTTTTCCCTCTCCTAGAGCTAGAAGAGATATCTGTCGTTCAGGGTGGCTTTGCAGACCCCATGCGCTGGTGACACCAGCATCCCTGGATGCATTTCAAACACGGGTAGATGTGGTGCTGAGTGACGTGGATTAGTGGTGGTTTTGGCAGGGTTAGGCTGATGGTTGGACCTGGTGATCTTAAAGGTCCCTTCCAACCTAGATGATTCTATGAATCTATTAATGAACCACAACCTGAGCCATCACAGCACCTTCTTCTAATGCTGTCCCCGATTTTGCCTGCTCAGCTCTGTGACTAGCACACATCTCGAGGATGTCAGCGATGCAAGCCCAGTCACTGTCTGAACACATTTCAGAAGAGGTCTGTATTGCCCACCATGGAGCTTGTTGGTGTACTTTAGAAAGAAAAAGAGCGCAAAACCCAATTCTGGGTCATCTGAGCATTCAAAAAGGGAAAGGGCTTTCTTAGGGAGTGATTTTTCTGCCCCATTGCAGATGCCTCTGTTCTGGGCAGAGCCCAGTTGTGCAGCGGGTGGGACTGCTTCTCCTTGTGTGCTGCTGGAGGAGCCCCAAGGCCCTGGCTCAGAGGTGGACCCTCATCTGGCCAAGTGAGCCCTCCCCCATAGCCCCGGTGGACTGACTTTAAGGAAGGCAGAGGAAAAGATCACCATCAAAGGTGCCTGGTAGGAATCAAACACGCCAGGGACATTGTTTCTGGTCCCTGGCCACCAGCCTCTCTCCCTTCTGACACCTCGGGGTGCTGTCGTTTCCTCCTTTGCTGCTGCCCTTACCGTGACACAGACATCAGCTAAACCCAAAACCGTGTGGCTGTGTCTTTATGCGATGGATGTTGAGCCTTAATGACAGAAGTGTAGGCACTGTTGCCTTGAAAATGTGTTGCTAAGAAGCAAACGAAGAGGCTGAAAAATGCAAAATACAGGCAGCAAGGGAAAACACAAGCACAGCTATGGAAGGAAGTAAGAAGCTGAGCTCATAGCTCCCTATAATCAGACACTGTGAGGTTTAAAACCTTGCTTTCAGGAAGATCCCAAAGCCATTTTTTGTTTGAGGGCTTAACAGCCAGGTGCTATCAGCAATAAATATCTTAATCACAAAGTAGAAATCAGCAAGTAAATGAAAGAAACAATTCAATAATGTCTTCACCTTCTTCTCGGGGATCTTCCTGGAAGGGTAGGGGACACATGTGGGGTGGGGGAACGTGGGACGCAGCCTGTCTGAGGCAACATTACATTTTTTCCCCATGTTATTCCTGAATAATACTTAAGTGGTCAGTGAAGAGTGGTTGAAATATCTGTTTGAGCCTCAGCAGAGGAAAGAATGGAGTCCAGAACATTTTAACCTTTCATAATAAATAATCCAAAGGTGCTCCAAGCTGCCTGCAATGACTTCTACAAAAGGTATGAGCATTTATAGTGCTCTACATAGTTAGTGTACTGTGCAAACACCAGCTAATTAATCTAAGTAATATCATAAAGCAAATTAAACTATTTATCTTCTCAGAGATAAACCGTTAAGCAGAGTTTAAAAAAAAAATCAGCTCCCTAATAGAATACTTATTTAAAGGGGGAAACTGTTACAGTGTTTAATTTATTTCTCCAGAATAAAGACATTTCCTGGTATTTCTGCTGTAGACGAGCGCAGAACAAATGGAAGGGCTGCATTACATTCATTACATTTGGAAGGTTTGTTTTCCCCTCCAGTGTTACACCAACATCAGGCCATTGTTTTCCGAAGCGTTGTTTTTTTCCAACAGATGTAAGGACTCGGGGAGCCGGCGTCCTAATTCCAGCGATTGCTCCTTCAGCTATTGTCTTCCTCTTTCATATGCATACAAAAGAAGACTTATCAATAGGCACAAAAATACTCTGATGGTGAAATTGGGCTCAGCTGCCTTTCTGTTTCCCCCCACACGCATACACACGTGCGCTTTGCCTGAGCTCCATGAAGTGCTCATTCACAGGGCTGAGTTCATCCAGCCTCACAAACGCTGTCTAAGAGCTGGGCATCTGTGTCGCCGTGGTCTCCCAGCCTCTCTCACCAGCTCGAAAGTGAGAGCCTGAGCCAGAGCTGGCCGTGCTAACGGGGAGGCCACCGCTCTCACCGCCTCTGCAGACCCACACCTGGGCGGGTTTGGCAGAGCCTGGCTCAGCTGAATAAAGGCTTTGAGGATGTAGCCATATAAACTAATGTAAATACTATATAACAGCTAATCTTCACTGCAGAGGAGGAAGTAATGCGGCTTTATGAGTGGGAAGGTCAAGGAATGTTATCCGCTTTCACCCAGGAGTTTTGTGGTCTCCATTTGCATTTTATCCATTCTCTTTTCTGTTGACACTGGCTTGGGATGGAGGAAACTCATGCAAAGATCAGATTGCCAGCCAAGATCCTGACAAAGGAAGGAAACAGCCATTGATTACAAAGGACCCGATTTGGCATTCCTCGTGGAGCTCCCTGCCCCACCGCGGAGCTCCTTGCCCCACTGCAGAGCTCCCTGCCCCACTGCAGAACTTTTCCCCCCTTGGCTGGCTGCTTTGTGTCCCTCAGGAGTGCAGAGTGGAGCCTCGCACTTGTCCAGAGCCAGCAGTGGGTGTCCGGTGTAGCCTGTTAACCACCACGCTGGGGCAATTTCAACTGCAGGAACCAGCTGAAGGGGTTCTGGTCATGCAGAGGAGACCTGGGCTTGAACCGCAGCAGTGTCCCCGCACGTCTGTCTGCTGACCACAGGGAAACCAAGAGGGGTCAGGAGGGGATTCTGCCTCCGCAGTGTTCCCATCATCCACCCCCAGTGTTTCACCTTCTGGAACATTTTTTAGTGTAACGGACCATAAAGAGAATGACAATAGGTACTTCTAATGATTCTGATCTCATTATGAGTGTTATTCTTTCTAACTGTCCGTATAACAACAGAACACATTTGCATACTGTTATAAATCCGTTATATGAGTGTATATACACACAGGCACACGCACACAGTTATATTCCAAGCGTAACCAGGTTAGAGTTGAATTTTTTTAAACATGTTTTCCGAAAAATTATGATGGCATGCTTTGTAAAACAGGGGAAAAAATCCTAGACTTTATGATTCTAAAACATAAAAAGTAGAAATTAAGACCAAGGAAAAAAAACATTGCATGGGATCCACAAGTAACTGGAAGGTTATTTTGCTTTGGAAACTATCAATTTAACAGAAGACCACTTGGGTTTAGGATATGCACAGGCACGTAATGCAACACTCAAAAGATTGTACAGCATCAGTTCAGGTCAGATTTGCAGGTTCTGCTCTCAGTCAGGGGGTCCAAAAGTTAAGAAAACTCCAGTTGTCTCCCATTTCAGATTTATGCCTGTGAACCAGAGACTGGAATCTGGTCTTGCGTACTTGTCCATCACAGAAGTTAGAGAACTGCTAACCCAGCCCCATCCCCAGTGCTTGCTTTTAAATGTAGCTGAGGAGATTTTCTGCCTCTGAAATTAGGAACACTGGCCCATAGTATGGGCTGAGCGACCAGCCCACCAGGAGAGAGGCTTTGCCCCTGCAAAGGGTTTTCTGGGCTTGGGAGTGATCAACTTTCCCATTGGCGTACGCGCACGTGTGCGTGCACACACACACAGAGCCAGCCAAAGCCTCAGGGACTGTTGCCACCATCCTGTTAATCATTATGGGAGCAGAGCTGTATTCTTTGAGATCTCTGACCTGTTTTGCAGCCCTGAAGGGTTTATTGCAGCCAGCGCAGCCTTGGACGGTGTTTGGATTGCGTGCTGACTGCCAGCCAGCTGGCCCTGGTTCAGAGCTCAGCGATACGGAGCGTTGCAGGACTGCCCCTTTGTACTTCTTGGCCTTTTGGGGAACATGAGGCAACTCCTGCCTCCAGCAGCCAAGAGGGAGCGGGCGGCCCAAGGGACGCGGGGTGAGGAGGAAGCGGTGGGGGTGAATTTTCCTTGGGTGATAATCGGGTCACGTGGACGTCGTGGTTGCAAGGACGTGGATTCGGGGCTGAAGAGCAGTCAAGTGAAATGGGGTGGTGCAAGGAGAACCTCTGTGTTCAATGGACACAAAATCTCAGCTTCAAATCTGATGAGATTCACACATGCAGAAGAAATTTCTGCTAGACGTCATTGTTGAAGTTCATTTAGTTGCTTTCTTTTTTTGCTTTCTTTTTTTTTTTTTTTCAGGAGTCTGGAAGCTTTTCCTGGAGCTTTTGGTGATTTGCTGAAGCCTTGAACTTCAGCAAGAAGTTCATTCAGTCTTGAATTCATTCAAGAACTTAAGTACTGTCCCATTCCTGCTCTCCTAAATTGTAAATAATTTCAAACAAAGGGGAGTCGGGACCGGTTTGTCCATTGTTTTGATCAGCCAGTATCTTGCTGGCTCCTGCATATCCTTTCTGGTTGCTGACTTTCAGGGTAGACATCTGCTTCAAATACTATGAAAGTGGGACAGTAAAAAATCCCTAAAGAAGTGGAATTAGGAGTTCAAACCCTTACTGGGTAAGGGCCCTGTGACTCTCTAGACAATCTTTAAAGGTCCCTTCCAACACAAATTGTCCTATGGGTCTGTGAGTCTACAATAGGTGCATGACCATGCACTCACTCAAGGAAGCTCCTCTTTGGAACACATTCCCAAGAGGATATAAATACGGAAAATGGTTCCTTCCTCTCAGTACTGGAAACTCATGAAAATCATCTGCACCAATTATACAAAAGGGCACCAGCCATGCTATACAGGAGGCATCTCCATGGGATCAAAAGGGGGGAGCAGAGATAGCTGTCTTCAACACGAGAGTCTGCCTGCCCTTCTGAAGAGCTTATTTTCCTTACTCTAACTAGCAACAAAGCTGTTCACACTGAGACATTTATTCTTTTACATTTATCCAGAAGGTATTCGGAAATTGAAGGATGTATATTTCCACCCGCACCCCAGTAAAGTTTCAGCCGGTTTTGTCATATCTCCATACATCCAGATTTTATGATCCACTGCCTTGTGTGCTGCCTCCATAAGGCGCAGAATTAAGGTAAGCATGAGCATGTAGTGACAGACAAACAGCAAACCAATATCAACACCAGCCAGGCCTGTCAGCTGGACCGGGCAGACTTGTTTTCTGCTTGAGTTAATCAAACCCCTGTAGAAGCTTCCAGAGAGCACAGGGGGTTTCATAGAGCCTGGTCTTGGCTGCTGAGCTTCATATTTCAGCGGGGCTGGAGCTGATCAAAGGGGTTTGTCTGGTTCCAGGAGGCTGAGCCCTTGCAGAAAAGAGTGTGCTGCAATCGGGATGCTGTCTGCTGTAATCCGTCTTTCTTCGAAACACGGAAAGGCATGACCTTTTCATGAGCCCGGGAAAGGGCTCTATTGATTTTTTTGCGTGTGCGAAACAGCAGTACCATTTTGAGCCTCCCCTGCTGTCTCACCAGTGCAAATCCCAGCGCTTTGCAGAAACGACAATTCTGCGCAGAATGAAATCACTTGGAACTAACTGGTACAAAGAAGGCTGCGCACTGTTGACAAAAGCTTTTTCATCAGTTACAGCCAGCTGTCTGGGTGCACACTCTGAAAACCTTTGAAATTCTGTGGGCTGAATCACTTCGGTTACGTTTGTCCATAATCTTCATCATTACTCAGGAGTTTGCAGTAAGCAAATTTTACTCATTAGGGATAATGAACATAATTCACTTGTAGTTCCGTTCCATTTTACCAACTACATCACAGTCATCCTTAAGGTATAAAATATGCATGTTCAGTAAGGGTTTATTTTACTGGAGTCAATAGGACATGAAGGCACCATGTGCCCAGGAAAGAACAACTAAGGGAAATTAAGAGCTGCTTCATGAATGCAAGAACAAAGCTCACTTCCAGCATCTCTCTGCTCTGTGGCTTCTTCAGTGGCTAAAAAAAGACAGCATGTGTCCAGTGGGGACACAAGGGGGATAAAACCTTCCCCCAGCTGTCACTGGAGCCATCTTTAGAAATTGAAGATGGATCTTCTTGATGAGTGGAGAGAAGGCATTCACGTGCACTGAGGGCGGTCAATGACCATGCACTTCCTTGTGGGTTGTCTGTTTGGGGTCTTCCTGAAGACCTGCAACTGTCCTCTTGGAGGGAGAATGTCCAGTTCACCCCCATTGGCAGAGAGGTCAAGTCTTGAAAAAAAATCTCTGTGGGGACTGTTCCTCTGTTCTGACTGGAGGAGAGGGCTGTTTTCTCCAGTAACAGCTGATCTCCCAATCTTCACCCTGTACAACAGCAGAATAGAATAGCTAGTGGGTCTTTGTTAAACTGGTCTAAATAGAGAGCTCTGCATCCTCGGCAAAGGTTTTCAAATTCTGCTTTTAAATGAACCAATCCTGGAAGTTTTGCAAACCCTAGCTCACCTGGGCTAATGTTTGGTGGGATAACACACCATTCTGGTACCTAAGCCATTTGCCTTTAGCCTTTTCTAGGGTTTGGCACTGAGTCCCTTTTGGCATGTAGCAAAGTAAATGACGATCTACACCGCTCTGAACTTCTGAGGGTGTGGGGAAAGCAAGTTTGCCCTTCACTGAATATAGATCCGTATGGAGGGAATGACAGCACTGGTACATTTTATTAGTGGAGGGGGAAGCACAGGATGCTGTATATGCTTTTCTTTGTGCCCAAGAATGGTAGGCTTATCCCCCAGAGCACAATGTGCAGAGACACACTCACATTTCTCCTGTATGTACCCAGCTTAGCACCACGGGTGGCTAAGGCCAAGAAGGTGACAAGCAATCCAGATTGCTCTCCAGGGCAGCCTCCTTGCTTCATTGACAGTAACACTTAAATAAGGCACTTCAAGCACACAGCCTAAATGCAGCACATAGTGTAGAAAGGCAGGATAGAGGCAAGAAAAGAGTCTGAAAGATGTAAGGGCAGGATGTAGGAGAACTGATACCAGAGACAAAGGCCTGCCAGGATAATGCAGGGTTGGGAAGAGAAGCAGAAGTCAAGAATGAGGAGTACAGAAGTGGAAAAGTCTGGAAGAGTGAAAGAAACAGAGGAAAGGGTAAGGGTTAACTTTGGTAGGAGTTTCCTTGGAACAGGGAGGGGCAAGAACAGAGAAATGAAGAACAGATATCAGAGCCTCTGGTACAGGGATTTATAGGACCCATATCAATGTTTAGTCACACAGCACTTTCGTTTTCCAAAACTGCCTGGTCACGGTGCAGGAGGTACTCATGCCGGCACTGTGCAACCTCATGCAGGGTCCCTCTCGTTCCTGGTGCAGGATGCAGAGCTCTGGTGGGCACCTCCACAGAACCTGTACCACAGCCTCAGCGCCTGTGGTCTACAATTTGTACCTACTCAAACTAAGTTTTCCCAGACACCTTGCTCTGCACGCAGCTCTTTGTGGATGTCTCGTCACTAAGGAACACAGGATTTTTCATGCAGATAATTTGACACGATGTCGTGGTCCCACACCCTACAGCTTCCCGGTGGAAGTCCCTGTTTGGAGTCACACTGTTTGGAGCGGGAGGTTCCCGTCCTCCTCATTAGTTTGGTTGATTCAACCCCTCTGTTTCAAATCCAAAAGCAAGACCTGGCACAGCAATTTCGTGACCTGTGGTCACCTTCTGAGCGCTGAGGCACACTAGAGGGCCACCCACGCAGGGTGCAGGACACTGGCTTTGCACCAGTGTGCACAAAATGCCACAATTGTCACATTTTCTGTAAGCTACCGTACAACAGAGTAAATGCATTGCCTATATCCTTCTGAGTGGTGTCAGATAACGTGTGAACGCTTAAAAGACCTTTTTCTTCCTTTTTTCCTGTAGAGTAACATAAGCTGATACAGAGACAGAGCGAGTTCACGCAATTAAGGCGTGCTACAAAGTGACAGGGGTTGATCAATCAACTGACTAATTGCATCTGACTGCGGCAAGCAGAGGTTCTTCTGTCCTGAGTTTGCTGGCAGTGAAGCGAGGAGGAGAACTGGGTCGCCCAAATGGCAGGAGGCACCAGCTAGCCAACGCAGTCGCCCAGTCGCCTTCACTCACGGGAAAGTACAGACAGCTCTCTGCCACCCCTAGGGTCTTTATCCAAGGCGTTGCATGCCAAAAAAATATTTAGGACTAGAAGCATTTTGCATTTTTGATATACCTCTAAAAAGTAACTGTTGTTTTATCACCTAATCAAGGTATACAGCGGTGTTTTATTACCAAATCTGAAATTTATTACGGTTGTTTTGTGGTTATACACAAGGGTTGAATTAGTGCTTTATTACTATAAGGAACTCATAACAAATACCTAATTAAGGTATCTTTGTATCTCTCTCTCTTGTTTGGAATTGTTCCAACACCAATTTCTTGCTAGCACTGAACAATTGTTACTATTAGTGACTTCAATGGCCTGAAACAAGACTGAATTAACTGGTAGGGAAAATGTGATTGCACCACCAAACTTCTAAGTAGTTTGATTGGTAAATAATACAATAATGCCAATTAGAACATCACACCTGCTTATCTCATAGACATTACACAATAAAATAAATATGTAGCTGTAAACGTGTCTTATTAAGGTATAGTCTGCATGATTTAAACTGTTTGCAAGAAACAAGTAAGCTTCTTTATGAAGTCAGATATCAGAAACAGCAGTTCTCTGCATCCCAACTTTGTGAATACAACATCACAGACAACACAAGCGAATCAAAGAAGAACATTGACTAGATATTACTTTGTGTTTCTGAATTCCAAATAGCATTTCATGTGTTATTTTGTGTCCTTGCTGAAAAAAAAATAAATCCCGGAATATGCATGAAAAACGTGGCCCCACGGCAGCAAAGGGAGAAGTATTCTGTCTCGGTGCTAATCAGAAGCAGGGCTTTAAGTTGTGAACATTGGCTATCTTTTGTCATCGCCCTCCCTGTGCATTCAGAAAATCAAGGTTTTGATTCCTCTGTTCAGATAACGAGACTGCAACACGTACACACCTGATCCTAGCAGCAGTTTCCTTTTCCAACTGCATCTCCCAGGCCAAAATTGTTCCGAAGAACAAGAAATATGCCAACAAGTGATTGACATAGGCCCCTGCACGGTACAGCTATTTAACTTCTAGCTGGGGAAGATCATGGTGCTAACGTGGACATCGTGCTTCCAAGAGGTGCTCCGTGCTGCTGAAGAGAGCAGAAATCACTGCACTGCACCCCGGAGTGATCGTATTCTTGAGGCCTAGGTGCCTCAGGATGAGTGCTGGAGGCACCCCATGTTTTATTAGTGTTTTGGGAAAAAATGTGAAAGCGTATGCACAGGGAACATACAAGGCAGGTCAATTTGATTTCCTTGTAAAGAAAGTAAGGGAGAGGCAGGGACTGTGACTTGTCCACAGTCAGAGTTGCAGTAACTGGGGAAGGTGGGTTTCATTATTTCCCACCCTGTGATGTGACATGGAACTAAACCCAAAGAATCTCATGAAATTCATCAGGACTAGGAATAAAAGGACCAAAAATATTTCAGCTCACGGTTCCATTTCTTCCTTAATCTGGAACCAGGCCTGCTATCCGTTTATAGATAACTTTCTTTCTCTTTCCTTCTTCGATTATAATTTTATTCTCTTCCTCCTCTCTTCTCCCACCTACCCTTGGACTGGCAAGTGGGAAAGGCAAATGGTGAAGGCCAGTACTTGCCACACAAACTCAACAGGCACCAGGGCTGGTGAAAATTCCCTGCTCCCAGATTTATGGCAGGGTGCAATTGGTGGCTCGTGTTTGCTGTTTAAACAAAGGAGCCTTGGAGTTAGAGGGAAGATCTTCCCCAAGAAGCTGCTGACTCCTGAAACCTAATGTCCTGCTCCTTATCAGGCCAGTTTATGACAGGCTTCATAAATGTTTTATGAGACCTTGATGACTGCATCGCTGAGCAGGGTGGTGGCAGCTGCCTCCAACTTTGTGCATTGTTGACAAAAGATCAAAGACCAGATTTACCACCCTGATAAGATTGGATGGATAAGAATCCCAAACTGACTTTTTCCCTGTTTCCTGCACAGACAAGCACGTTGCAGAACTTACTGACAGGGGCTCAATCCTGAAGACCTAGTTTGGACAAAACTCCTACCAATTTTTATACCCCTTCCCCACTGATCAGTGGAGATTCCTTGAAATGGGCAGTAAAATTTGAAACGGTTGTCAATTTAGGGCTTTGGCTGAAAACCCTTTTCCAGAAAGTCCCTAGACAGAGGAGCACGGAGGGGATCATTGGCCTTGGTTGGGGTGAGATTGATGGGAACCACCATGTACTGCCAGCTTCCCAATTTGTTAAATCACTGGTGCACAAGGCCTCCCTAAAGCTGTTAAAGAGCTCAAACTTGTTCCTCTATGTGGTTCTTCAGGCTGAGATCTGCTGACCAGTGACATCCCACCAGCTGAGCCCAGTGGAGGCAGCAGCTAGGAACCTGGGCTGCATGACAGAGGGCGGCCAAGCCTGCCACACACAATGTGTCTGATTTTAACACATCTGATTTTCTAACAGTCCATCCACCAGGAAGGTCCTCGGGTTGGTCTGAGCCAGGGCTTGAGATTGTACTTGTCCTACACAAGGAGATATCTCTCCTGGGCATGTCCATCAGCACCTCCTGCACCAGGAGCACTGACTCCCTGGCTGGGCACTGAGGTACCAGGGCCTAAAGGAACATGGGGGGACCACTCAGTGCTGTCAGAACATATTATACCTGCCGTGATTTGGGACATCAGATGTGTTAGCAAGCTAAAGAAAGCAGATGGTAAGGCAGGGCTGCAACGTGTTTCAAACATAACTAGAAGTCAGAAGACTTCTGTTACTACTTTTTCCTGTAAACTTTCTTGGTAATTGTCAAAAAAGGTATGCTTCTTTTCCTTGCCTAGGAAGAGAATTTTTTTTAGTTTCTTGGCAATGGATTATTTCATTATTAGTAGAAAAAAAAATTTGAGATGATAGCTAAAAATAAGATGCTGTAGAAACACTGGGCTCAGTCGTTCTGTTTGTTGATTTTTTAAGCAGTGCATGAGCACAACAACTCTCCTTCAATGACACAGGGCATGCCTGCTCCCTGAAGTTCTTTTCCTAGGAAGTCTGACTCCTCACTCAAAAAATGCCCGATAACATGGGTTACAGAGACCAAAATATCTCAGAAATTGCTGAGATACTTGGCCAGCAGGAAGGATAGCTCAAAGCAATAGGCTGTCCCACAGCACTTAAATACAGGCGATGGTATGAAATAAAGAGAGGTAAATTGGGATCTGAATTTCTGTCACCAAGTTCCCAGAGCCAGAACTCACAGTGAATCAGAGAAAATCAGTTTCTTCACTGCCAGCCATATCTGGCCAGAGAGAGACTGATGTTCCTCTGCTTGTAGAGCAGGGAAGGGGGATCTGATCTCGTTAAGAAAGACTTAGATTTTCTTGAGCTGCTACGTGTCAAACAACAGTTGGGCCAACAAGTGACACCTAGGTTTGAAGCGTGCAGTTTGCCGGGAGCTGCCATCTGGTCTGAGTTACATTTTCTTCAGTCTCATTGAAAATCAAAGATTTTAAAAAGTGCAAGTTTAAGAATTATTCCTTTGTCCCCCATGCTAGAAGCTTGCTCCTCTATAATTCACAGAAAGATACTTCTCTGGGAAGGTAGGGCTGGGTGGCCATAAAATGGCCCGTGGAGTGGAGATGGTTGGGATTTACGCCCTCGTTGTGGAAGTATAAGTAACTCCACAAAGTGATGGAGAGTGAAAAATCAAGCCTGCTGTCCTGAAGTACCCAAGGGATGTGGTTTTTAAAAACAGCACATGGAAAATTAAGATATATAATCCTACATAGTTTTGCAGGAGATAATAAAATCAAATATCCTGTTATACAATTAGGCGATCATTTGGCTTCCAGTTACTGAATCCCCATGCTTGGTTGCTGCTATGGGAAGTAGAAGTGAGACTCTGCATGGGGTTTGGCTGTGCAGTTACCATCCCTGTGGCAAGCATGGGCACTGGTGGAGCAGAACTGATGGGGCCACCAGCAGCCCCTGAGCCTGGTCCCCTTCTGCCCCAGGGATCAGTTGAAAAGTGAGGCCAGGGAGAGCCACTGCTCCCCGTGGGCTGTGGGACCCCATCGCCCTGCAGAGCACCCCGTGCTAAAATATATGTCAAGGCTTGATGTTGCTTGGGTCTGCTGCTTCTCCTCCGTGCGGAGCTGAAGCTCATTCCCAGGGGGAGAGACAGCAGGGGAAGCATCCCCATCCAGGGCAGGTCTGGCAGGGAATGAGGGCAGGCAGCAGAGGCAGCCAGCGCTGCCTTTTATAGCCAGCACAGGCAGGTGGACACGGATCTTTATCTTCCCCCAACCTGTTTTCTAAACATTATCAACTCAGATTACTGTCCACAAATTTCACTCCAAAACTTGAGAGTAATAGGCTTTTACAATGCAGTAAAGAAAGATATTAACTGGTTCGGGGATTGACTAGACAACCATTTACACCACTCTTTTATCAATATTGCCATAATTTGACACTTCTGAATGGAGGAGGATTGTAAAGCACCTGTAGACCCTGTAAAACATGTTAAATGGAGATTAGTGTTACTGCTTAGTTTAAGCCTAGTAAAAGATAATTAAATTGACTGATGCAGCTGTAAATCTCACTTTTATCGAATCCTGGCTCTCTTTGTCCTTATGATTTTACAGCATCATTAATGCTGCTGTGACAATATCATTAATCTCCTCCTGCTGTTCAGAAAATGAAAGGCAACGAGCAGACACTATAAAAATCAGCTCTCCCCTCACTGACGTTATCTTTTCTCCCTTCTTGACTCTCAAACAACTCAGACACAAATTTCATTCACAAGGTGATTTTGTAAGCTGAAAATTAATTGCAAATGTACCATGCTGTTTCTTTCACTGCTGCTTGTGTGAAAAGGTTTTATTAGAATTATTTGTTTTTGTAAAGCAAAAAGGGATTAGGAATAATTCTTCAGTGTTTTGTTTTGTTTTTATTTAACTCTTTGTGTCAACATACAACAGGAGACCATGAGGCCTACAAGTGGAGTCCCACTGTTAGTTTGGAAATACTGGGAACTCCAGCTTAAGTCATCAGTGGCGTATTTTTCATTTTTTCTGACTGGGGAGAATTACAAAGGGACGGCTGACTTTTTCCCACTTCTGGAACTGAGGTTGGGCATGGGAAGGAGATGAACAGTCTGTATGGGGAACTTGTTTCCCAACAGCACTGCATAAGAGGTCCTGATGTAGTAACCGAAGACACTCAGTGTGCAGAAGGCTTTGCGTTTCTGCAGTTCCCAGCAGGAAGTATGGATGTGACAGGGGCTTCAGCTTTATGGACTCAGGCCAGCCATGCTGCTTGCTCTCAGGGCCCAAGGACTCACTGTGGTTCTTTTTATATGTTAGTCTAGATGGAGCCACCGCATGTCCCAGGTTCAGGGTCACCAAGAGGAAGCTCTTCTGCTGGGCAGAGCTACAGGCTCTTCAGGGCATGCCCTAGTGCCCAAGATTATTGGTTTGTGGGTGGGTGTGATGTGGTGGGGTGTTGTGTGTGTTGTTGGTTTGGTGAGGGTTTGGGGCTTTGTTTGTTTGTTTGTTTGTTTTTGTTTGTGTGTGTGTTTGTTTTTGGGTTGGGTTTTTTTGTGGTTGGACTCGATGATCTCAGAGGTCCCTTCCAACCATGATGATTCTGTGATTCTGTGAAAGCTGGGACGGAGAGAGGTATGGGATAATCCCATTTTCTATGATGGAGCAAAGAACCAGCATTCTCTTAAGAGATGACTGATAAAAAGTCATCATAGAAGTGATCAAAATACCTGTCCTGGTGTAAAAAGCAGTCACCAGAGGCTTTTGGAAAATGCTGGGGGCATGCAATCCTCGTGACTGCCTGGGGAGTGCCACACTGCCTCACCACTGTGTCTCAGCTCAGCGTCTTCCCCGGGTTATTCCGCCTTTCTTTCCTCTGAGTGCTTCTCCCCTTCACAATTGCATACAATTGCAGCCTGAATCACAGAATGATATGGGGTTGGAATGGACCTCTGGAGACCATCCAGTCCAACCCCCCTGCCAAAGCAGGTCCACCTAGAGCAGGTTGCACAGCATTCATATGGGCTTTTAATTTCTAAACCATTTTGCTCTCCAGAGGAGGGTCACTTGCCTTCCTGAGACGTAACTGTGGACACTGGGTCATGCACCTTAGGTTGGTTGGGGCACACAGAATCCCCTCTCTCAGTGTGAGGTGGACAACATAATCCCACCTCAAACAACAGGAGACCTCAGATAAGTGAAGTTCAGATAACCACCCTGTCTGCCTTCCCCAAGGTCAGCTGGCTCAGCAGGGCTTTATCCACATTGTTTTACCTAAGATATTTACCCACGACCGTGGACTAAATCCCTTCAAAGCTAGATTTCCACTCAGGCACTTCACCTTGGGTGATGGGTCTCACATGACTGAAGTTTTGTGGGGTCTTTCTGAAATGAAAACCAGCAACCCCCACAGTCTGAATGCTGATTGAAGCCAAGCGGCTCCTCCTAACAAGGGATATCAGGAGGCAAACTATGAAGTTTGCAGCTAGGATATTCTCACTGGCCATTTTCTCCAGTGTTTTCCTGGTTAATTCAAGGTTTGAAGCTGTCCCCTAGGTCTAATATATAACTAGAATTACGCTGTACTTGGATGAAGTCAATGGAACAATCTGAGTATTTTAGCTCACTGTTTATGGGGGGAGAGTTTATGTAAAAAATATTTTGCAGTTCATAATCTAATGTTTAAGTTACAGTGAAGCCTAAATATAGTGCTTTAGTCATCAGCAACTGTAATTTCACTCCAGTATTTCTTTAAACCCTGTGGTTTGAAAGTCCAAAAGATAAGAAGCACTTCTCAGCAATGCAAATAGACACAGGGCATGGGGTTCACCCAGAGGCCACCCCTCCAGCCAGGGCTGTGCTTACCTTTCCAGCTCCCAGGTAATTGGGAGGAAGAATATGGGGAGCTCCCTCCAACCTCAGCTCTTTCAGATCCTCAGGGTGGGCAAGGTTTGCCCCCCTGCAAAGATCCAGGGTGGCACCAGCACCTCTATTCTGTGCCAAAACACCCAGGGCAGCTCAGAGGGGGTCCCTAAACTCTGCAAAGGGAAGGAATTTATGGTGAGAGTACAACAGGTAGCAACGGTCTAGGATGAAGGGGTGGTGGGAAGAAACACACAGTTTAATTTGGGTATGCTGTGTGCTGGGCTTAGCTATATTCTTATACAAGAGTGTGTATAAAGAGAGCTAAATAGTTTATTTCTAGAAGATGTGTAGTTGATGCCTGTCAGGGAGTGTTCTCCACAGTTGTGGATTCATCTCACTAGATGGCTAATCTCAGCCTTGCAAAATGTAGGTGTTTAAACTGGTCATCTGAGGTCTCTGAGCAAGCAAGGGAGATAGACATCTCCTGAGGGCAGTTCATCAGAGCCCAGGTTTAATGACCCCCTAAAGGTCCCTAACACTATCCATGGACTATGCAGGTGGACATCTGGCCTGGACTAGATGCGTGGGTCCTGTCTAGCGAAGAAATGCCCAGGAAAGAAAGAGAAACCTGGGTGAGCAAATCACAAGGATGACTGCACTAGAGTCCCAGGTGTGGTGTGGGCTGCTCCCTTCCTACTGCTGCCTTCCAGGGACTTCTGGAGACTTCTCACCTGGACAGTCCCCAGCTCCTACTGCCTGGGGCAGGTGAGAAGGGGCATCATGTAAGGCAGGTCATTGGGACAGGAGATGGGCTTTTCCAAGCCAGGGGCTGGGTATCCTCACAGGGCTACCTCGCTGCTCAGAGCTGTCCTCCAGACCCCCGGGGGGGGGACACCCTCCAGCAGAGCACCATGACTGGCTTGTTTCACAGGTGCCATGACCTCAAAAATCATCCTATCCAGGTCAGCAGATGCAGGTGCTTAAAAGTCCAAGGGCAGGGTTTTGCCAAAGTCCACTCCTTTATGGCGCACAAAGGTCTGCCGCTGCGGCCGGGCGGCTCCGCTGCGCCTGGGGGTGAGGTGCCAGCACCCCTGGGCTGCCCTGGCTCCGGGCAGGCAGGAAAGCAGAGCCCTCTCTGCCCTGGAAAGCATCTGTGCCCAAGCAAAGCATTGCATTTTTCAAAATAAAACAGGTGGTCAGCCACAGCGCTAGGTCCTGACGGCACCAGAGACGGTGCAGCTGGAGGGGCTCCAGCCTCTGGTCTCAGTTTAATAACTCAGATTATCTGGAAACTTAAACAGGAGAAGATACTGAGTGTTGTGACTTCTCAATAAAAGGTGCACGTTATTTGATTCTAATTATATTTAGTTCAAGTTGCTTCCTAATGATTAGCACTTGAAAGAGATGTCAACAATTTTCACTTTCTCTAAATGAAGGGTGATAGGCTTTTATAGCAGAGTATAAAGATATCAGCTGGGAAATCTATGGCCATCAATGGCTTTATTTTTTTCCTTTTATCTATTGATATAGCCCTAATTTGACACTTGTCTGTTGAGGAAGCTTGTAAAGACACTGCCGACCCTGTAATGCAGTTAAATTTAGATTAGTCTTACAGCTCACTTAAAGCCCAGTAAAGTGATAATTAAATCCACTGTTGTGGTTGTAAACTCTCAAGTACCTGGAGTTAGCTCTATTCCTGCCACTGGCGATGTGGCTTCATTAGACTTTATACTGTCCCCTGCCCCGGGGCCCCTCCAGATGTGGAGTGGAGGTGAGCATCTGTCTGGACCATGCTGCCCAAATCCTGCAGCCTCATGTGGCCCATCCAGCCTTGTGAAACACAGCATCGTTCTACCACAAGTTGCTTCTGAGCCTTGGCACAAGGCTGATATGACAATACTTATCTCTAAATTCAAACCAGAGGTTATAATCTGGGTCAAAACCATTCAGGTTATCAGAGAGAAAAGATAGCCCTGCTCTGCTGTTGGGGCAGACAACAAATAATTTTACGTTATCCTGTCTTGGCTTCTACTTTTAAGCAGCATTAGTCATTTGGGAGCTGAAGCTGTCAGACTTTGGCCGAGGTTTCACCATGTCTGTGCTGAGCTCTGTAGCAAGAGATAGCCTAGATGCCCCTTTGCTTTTGTCACCCACGAGCCAAATGTGCCACAGCCCCATGGGGACAGCACAGGGTGAGCTCTGCCCCGAAGGAGAAAGGGAGATGGAGGAGAGGGTGGCAGTCTGTCCTTCCTTCATAACGACCAGTTTCCTGGGCCATTTCATTCTGTCTCTGTATCTTTGGCACTGGATTAGAAAACCTGGAGCAAGGCAGCTGGCTGGGAGACAGATAAAGCAGAACCTCACTATGTGCCACTCGGTTTGGAAGAATTCCTCTGCTTGTTTCTTTGGTAGGGAAAGGGGTCTAAAGTACCCCAAAACTGCTTTTACAGACACTGAAAGGAAAGAATTGCTCATCAAAATAGTCATGAAAGGAAGAACAGGTTTCAGGTTTGGTCACTAGGACTCCACAGGAAACTTATGATGAAAAAAGCTTGAAACACAAAGTGCCCTTTGCTGTCCCAGTCCAAGTTTTGTCTGATATCTTGTTTGAACTTCATTCATTATGGTAACTAAACTTTCAAACCAGCACCTGATCACATTTTCTAAGAACAATTACTTACTACTTTTATTATTTTCATGGTTCTCTGTGATCCATTAAAGAGATAACGTTTTGCATACTTTCTCACTGAAAAATATGTAATACTAAAAATTGTCACTAAGCAGGAGAGAACCACGCAGCACAAAACAGAGTGGCCACCAGGTGGAGGTGTCTTTCTTGAGCCCAGGATTCAGTGAGGACGGGATTCATTCTGCCTGGTTTTATACACGTGGCAAATGGAGACCTCTGCATCTGATCTATCGCCGTATTTTCCTTGTGTCGTCAAGGGAAGAAACTTGGTTTCTATCCGCTTTGGGCCTGACAGGTCATGCTGAGAAAGCACCCAGTGCCACATCTTCCTTCCCATCACATGACATGGCCTCTGTCTTCATTACGTGGACAGACACGTGGACGGGGAGGGTGGGGTGGGGTGTCTGCTGAGGGTACCAAGCAGACAAGCCAAGGGAAAGCCTCTGAACTACAAATATAACAGGGGCTGGGCCAGGGAGGTGTTACAGACACTTGTCTCAGGACCTCTTAGCAGGTCCAGAGAGGTAATTCTTCCACTTTACTCTGCTCTGGTGAGACCTCACCTGGAGTATTGTGTGCAGGTGTGGAGCCCTCAATATAAGAAGGACATGGACCTGATGGAGAGGGTCCAGAGGAGGGCCACGAGGATGATCAGGGGGATGGAGCACCTCTGCTACGGACAGGCTGAGGGAGCTGGGGTTGTTCAGCCTGGAGAAGAGGAGGCTTCGGGGACACCTAATAGCAGCCTTCCAGTACCTGAAGGGAGCCTACAGGAAGGCTGGGGAGAGTCTGTTTACAAAGGCCTGCAATGACAGGATGAGGGGCAATGGGGAAGCTTAAGGGGAACAGATTTAGACTGGAGATTAGGAGATGGTTCTTCACCATGAGGGTGGTGGAGCACTGGAACAGGTTGCCCAGGGAGGTGGTTGAGGCCCCTTCCCTGGAGATATTCAAGGCGAGGCTCGACCAGGCCCTGGGCAACCTGATCTAGTTGGGGGTGTCCCTGCTGACTGCGGGGAAGCCGGACTAGATGACCTTTGGAGGTCCCTTCCAGCCTGGACAACACTATGACGCTATGACGCTATTGTCTGTCTTTAGTCCTCCCTCATCATCTGCTGCTAACAATATCAGCTAGAGGCAGGAGGCAGAAGGAGTTTGAGGCCATTCATTTTCTAAATTTATTGAGAAACTGGCTGAGTGGTGTCCACCCTTGGTTCGATGCCAGCCCGGTGGGACTGTCCTGTGTTGCAACCCTGCCCTGCTTGGATGTGAAAGGATGAGAAAACTCTGGTCCTGAAGTAGCTACATACGAGGAGCAGTTCAATTTTCAACAAAACCCCCTAAATTTAGCAGCCTGCCCATAGGTTGCTACATGCAAGCCCAGTCTCTATGTTCTCCTATGGTCAGGGGACCAGCGTTGCCAACCTCAAGGCCACCGGGCTCATCACTAGCCGAGCTCAGTGGGCTGCATTGACAAGATCTCTGTTGGTGATAGGTGTGTTACACGCTTGTTGAGCAGGTGGATGCCTAAATGTAGATGTCTTAATCTCGGGCTGAGTGCTTTTATTGTCAAAAAGGGGATAGCTCATTTAAGTGCCAGTCAACCTAAAAGCTTTTGGAGCCAGATCCTTCAACTGAACCCTTCGCAGCGGGGCAGACGTGGGGCAGCAAGAGAGATTTATGCTGTTTGGACGAGGACGCACACGATGTTATTTCCAGAAAGTTGTTTAAAGTTACTGATGCTCCGGGTGGCACAAACGAAGAGCGAGTGTCCACGGCACGACGGCCATGGCAAGGAAGGGAGCGCTTGGTGGCGGCAGCCGGTCCCCGGGGAGGGCAGGCGGCCGGCGGGGCGATGCTGCCACCCGGCGGGGGACCCACCGCCCGGCACCGGGGAAAATTCCCGGCCGGGGGAACGCGTTGCCACCTTTCTCTCTCTCTCGGACTTTGGTTTTTTTTTTTTTTTTTAAGTGGTTATAACCCCTGAAAGCATGCGCTGTCCTGAAAAGCGCCGCGGGGCTGGGGGGTAGAGGGTGTACAGCCCCCAAAAGTCGAGGATTAGAAGGAAGAGAGAGACTAAATCATGTTATTTTATAACTTTCATGTCGTTATACTGCTGGCCTGGTACTCTGAGTGCAAAAAGGAGCGAGCTCGGCAGCTGCTAGCAACCAGGGGCAAGGAGCTGGACTGGTTTCTGGAGCAGGGATGTACCTCCACACCGAGACCTGTCCCTCCTCCCTGATGCTGCTCCTCTTCTCAGCTTCAAAGCACACATCCACCCCTCCTGCCCAGACCCACACCCACACCGATGCAGAAGTGGGATGACCCTGCCTGCATTCGCATTTGTGAGTTGTCTTCCCCCTCATTAGACAGGAATTCAAGAAAGGACAAACTCCCCTTGCCTGGGGACTTTGTGTCCCATGCCAGGGCAGTTGAAGCTACCACCTACCGGTCACCAGGATGGAATCTGTCCTTTCTGTTTGCACAAATGAAACCAGTGTTCCTTCTTCTCTGCGTCAGGGCCCACATGGTGAAACCCTTTGCCTTGCCCTTGTCTTTCCACTTCTGCCTCTCTGCAGGGCGTGAGGGTCTTACCCCAGAGCTGTGGGGTGGTGGACCAGCAGCCCCACAACTCCCAGCTTCTGCCTTCAATACTCCTTCACCTTTCTTATCTTCACCAGCGATCACCAGAGAGAAAAGCAGAGGATGTAAACCACCCCAGATAGGGATATTTTAATGAGAGGAGGGAGCAAAGGAAGACATGAGTGCTCTCTTAAAGCAACCTAGAGTAAGACACTGTCCCATGCTATTTGAAGACATAATAAAATTTAATGCATTAGCCTTTCAAGAGTTACCAGTGCATCTCCCCTTGGCTACCTTCAGAAACACTTTTTAAATATTGAAAATCCCGCTGAGCCTTCACTATGAAACTTTAATGGAGACAGATTCTCTGAGCCTCCTGAAAGGATTTCTCTGCAGTATATATTGCTGCATGTTGGTTACTTTACTGGGTTTCTATTTCTTTTTTCTTTTCAGCATCTTTCTCCTCTCTCTCTCAAGTGCCAGTTCTGCTCTTTGTTTCATTTTTCATTTCCTTTTCTCTTTCTAGCCAGAATTAATTACACTTTCTAGCCAAGTTTTTTTTTCCCCATTTGATTTTAGGCTAGATCTTTTCCAGTTTCCTCCCCTTTGGCTTCTACTTTACATCTTCTCTTTCCTGTGGCTTTAGATGAGCTCTTTTCCTTCTGCCTCTTTCTGGGTTTCCATATTTTCTGTGACAGCCAAGTTTGCAATTAATTGAATGGGTTAAAATGACCAGAGCAAGCCATCCTCTGCTGGATCACTAGAGCTCCAGACAACATCTAGCTACTCAGTAGAACCTGACCAAACACAGGGTGAACATAGATTATGAGGAAAGTCTTCCAGGGCCCCTTAGATACTGATAACCTGCCTGGTCCCCTTTGGTTATAAAGGGTGTCAGACAAGTCCCTCAGAGACAGATGCCATATTGCGATCTTCTAAATTCAGATGAGATGTCTTACCAGTGATATGAAGATCATTGCCCAAAGACAAGAGACAGGGGTATGATTCACTGGACAGATTTTAGATGTCTGTTTGAATGTTAGATGATCTTCTGCTTTCTACCTAACCTATTCCACACAGCCTTATGCAGTAACTGTTTAGGTTTTCTTGCTATGATTACTTATTTCTTGAGGCATTTTCTCTGAATACACAGATTATTCAGCATCTTTCTTGACCTGTGGACATTGGACATGTACACATCATCCAGATAGTGCTTGTACCATATAGGTTAATGCGTGGCTGGTCCCATAAGTGGGCAATGGCCTATTGTGGTGTGTTGGATGGAAATCTTGTCACCAGAACAAGCTGCAGCATGTGGACCTCAGGTGCCTTCCTCAGTGCCCTGTGTTCTGCAGCACTGCAGCAGCTGGGAATGACCAGTTATGATGAGGAGAAGGGCTCTGGTGATCAGTAACAAATCTTTTATTCTGAAAATGTGACTATAGGAAAGAAAAAAAAAGGAGCAACAAAACCACATAGCAGTTCAACCTCAGTGCCCTCTGTTGTGCTCCCCTTGAGGAGAGCTGCCAAGAAATGGTTGCTAGTTCAGGTGAAATGAAGCAGGAATGACCTATTGCCCACATTTGGTCTCTGATACCACATTGTTAACCATGGATTCCACACATTACTTTTGTGAGACTCAATTCCTGACCATCCTCACTGAAATTGCTATCAAGGACAGGGAGTGAGGTTGTGGTGGGTATCTCCAGCTGACCTGCCCTCTGAGCTCCTATGATAGACGTCTCCAGGGCTCAGCTGACACATGGAGGCCTGTCAGCACTCCTGCCACCGCTTCTCAGGAATGTGGGTCTCTGTAGGTCCTGTCCCACATCCGCCAGTCCCAGACAAATGCCTTGGAAACCCTTGGAGGCAAAGGGATGGTGCCAACCTGCCCATGCAGATGCCTGCATCTGCTCTGGTGACAATTCCCACACAGGGACAGCTGTGAGGACGGAGGGTCAAACCTTTCTCAGAGCTCAATGCAGAGCAATCCTGTCTGCCTGAAGGTACCTGTCAGGAGGCAGCTGGCAGAGCACCCAGAAACACCACCCAGGGAGGAGGTTCAACAAATTACTTTTAGACTCCATCACGCCTTTTAGATTCTGTTCTCTGCTCCTTGCATACTCATTTCTAATCATTCCTTAACTACGCCGGTTGATATATTAAGCTACAATTTTCTAGCACTTGCTATCATTTTCTCAAAGATACATTGTATCATAAATTAACCTTCTTCTTTGTTAGTTAAAAAAATAATAATTTAACCTTTCACTTTGTCATTTAAAACGTAATAATTCTGTTCAACACTCACCGTTCGTAATTAAGCATGCATACAAATTACCACATCTTTGTTTTTTCTACCTAGCCAACAAATAAAGCTATTATCACCTTTCTGGGAAAAAGCTTAACTGCTATATATCAGCACAAGCAAGTTCAGTTCACTGATACCAAATACATCTCTTGGACATAAATTTTCCCTGGCAGTATTTCTACAAGGCTAATAAGGGTTTCTGTAGGGTCGCAGCCTGGACACTGTGGTGATGGATAAAGCCGGTGCAGAGGTGGGGTTTAGTTGTTGTATTGGCCCTGAACGGTCTTAGAGCAGAAAAATCAAACTTGCTGGAGCTGTTGTGAGGACACAAAATAATCCCTCCTCTTCCTCAGCTAATATAACTCCTGATCAGAAGCAGCTGCTGCTATTTCGGTCCCAAAAACCACTTCACAGTCTCGTCAAAGTGCTTCGGGGCTGTCACACAGCTTCATTTCTCATCGACTCCTTGGAGCCAGAGGGACCAGCATTTACCCTTTCTCCACTTAAGGAGAAAGGGTAAAAATTAAATGAATGGAGAAATGAAAGGAAGTGGGTGGAGAGTGTTTGGCTCATTTTCAATGGTCTGGACACTGAAGACAAAACATCAGCATTCCTTCTGATATTTGTTTCCCTGTCAGAAAGACAGCTTGGAAGGGAGAGGCCCCACACCAGAAGGAAGAAAATCTGTCGTTGTAGGAAAAAATGGAGGCTCAAACCACAGAAACAATTCCTGGAGCATGGGAAACAGATGGAGTTAAAAGACATGAAATGCCATCTGAAAACTTCTGATGTTGATTCAAACTGATACCTTGAGAAATAATTAGTAACAAACTGCTATGGCAGACCCTTATTCCATCAACCGGCCCTTTTTATGTTCCAAGCACTAAGTCTGTAATACATTTCTTCATGCTGACAAATTCCTCTTTGTTCCCAGGCATGCAATCAGGCTGGGGAAAAAGTCAAATTACAGGAAGAAAGAGCTCGGTGGATATTTACGCATTTCATCTAGGGGTCGCTTCACCAAACTGCAGCCATCTGAAAGATGGTCACTGGATCAAGTGGCTCTGGTACGTGGGCAAGGAAGCTGGCTGAGACATGGGGTGGGAATCTAGAATTGCCTCTTCTTCACCTTTGCTGACAAGCGAATGCAGAGTTTGGACAATTGACTTTTGGTGAATTGCAACCTCCATGCAACCACTTGATACCTTCAGCCTATTTGAGTCAAACTTGACAGTGATAGAGAGACTACAAATGTCTAAATCTCACAGACTCAGTGATGGTCAGTGACTGGGAACTGGAAAGGCCAGTCAGTGCATGCAGGGAGGGAAATGCTGGGGTAATTCAGGCCTGATCCCTCTCGAGAGGCAGCAGCCACCAGCCAAGGCAACATGCCCACCCACCGGGCAATCTGCAGAGAAGTTGCTCCACACCATCTCCGGTGCCTGCTGCCCCACAGGCAGGACATAGAAGAAGACTGCAATGGAGACAGCGTGGTGTGGGAACTGGGAGGAGAGCTGAGGTGGTTGTGAAGGACCTTTCCCCAAGGAAACCAGGCTTTCTTAATGTCACTGCTCCCAGAAAAGCCTGGTTTTTATCTATTAAGGCTTTGCATATATATAAGTGCCTGTGTTATTTCTCCACCTCTTAATCACAGTACTAAACCTTTGAGCAGACCTGGTTTGTGCTGGACCACGGTGTCTGGATTGTCTGCAAGAATGACTTCATGATATGGGAATTGGTCCATAAGAAGCCATCTAGAAATATACAGCTATAAAAAAGCAATTAAAACATAAATGAGAAATCCAGAACCTCCCTCAAGAGATATAAGGGAATGCCAGATGTCTTTCCCTGCATGTCAGATTATCTCGAGGATTTTGAAATAAAAATGCTAATAATAACAGTCAAGAAAGCTACCAACTGCAGAATGTAATATTGCTAATAATAGCCTGAGCTCTGAGATAAGTAACATTGTTAATAAGCAAAAACATTGGCAGACCTAATTCCCCCAAAATTCCCTTCATATTAAAAAAGGCAAATTAACCATATGGGTTATGCAGTTTAAACAGGAGCAGAGGCAGGTTTCTTTCTTAATCTGTTCCCTGGAGATATCAGTTCCTTCTGCTTTCCTTACAACGACCATCTTCACCACATCCAGGACAGTGTCTCTAGATGATGACACTGCCCAGAAGATGGTAATAGGCACAAACTTGAACATAAGAAGTTCCATCTAAATGTTCCACCTAAACATGAGGAGGAACTTCTTTACTTTGAGGGTGGCAGAGCACTGGAACAGGCTGCCCAGAGAGGTGGTGGAATCACCGTCTCTGGAGACATTCAAAACCCACCTGGACACGTTCCTGTGCAACCTGCTCTAGGTGGACCTGCTTTGGCAGGGGGGTTGGACTAGATGATCTCCAGAGGTCCCTTCCAACCCCATATCATTCTGTGATTCTGTGATTCTATGGGCAGATGGGGCCATGTGGCTCCACTGTTACATGCAAAGCCAGTAGATGAAAACGGCAGCTGCCTGAGACAGGCAGCCCTTGTGGGCGTGAAGAACATATGTAACTTGGGAAATGCCTGCCCTCAGCCTGGATCTGAGCCTAGCTCCTCCTGGACTTCTACTGAGTCAGTCTCTGCAGTCTCATCTGCACCTGTATAGTGGTTAGTCTTATACATGTCTTTGGGAGAGAGTCACATTCACAAAAATTATCTCACATTACATTTAAGAAAGTTCATGCTAGGAAGATGGCTCAGGTTGAAACAGCAAATGCTCAGAAGTTAGGAAATGCCAGAACTCAGACTGTCTGAACAGATATCAGTCTGTCCCTAGGATGGCACAGCTGGACCAGAAGTGTTCTTCTGGATTTGGGGGACTGGGACTGAGATGGTCCTGTTAGATATCAGAGGTTGAAGGCAGCTTAAAGGCCAAAGGGAATGCGAAAATCACCTGTGTATTTTAATTTAAAAATGCATCATTTTCATATTCTATAGTAAGTCTTAAATAACAGATGAACTTACTTCTAGCAAAAAGCACTGAAGGCAGAGATGCAATGAATGGATACTATCCCTCCTCTGCATCTTAAAAAGCAATGATTTATTTTTTACAGGATTTAACGCAACTGAAAAGTACATAACCTCTGTATTCTCTTATTTTCTACTTGTAGTTTCCTAACCTTTAGAAAGGAAATCTGAATAACTGCACCTCCTGCCACCCCACAAACTATTGTCTCCATTTTTCTTATGCCTATGCCTTTCTGATAAAATTTTTAATTACATTCAAATGGCCACTGAAGCAAGTGAACAAAGTTTTGAGTAAAACCAAGAGTTTTCCTAATCATCCCCTGAATACCTGGTAAATCCCTTGGCCAGCACAGAAGAGTCCCAGCATCCAGATGGCCAAGAATTTGCAACTTGTGAGTGCAGGAACAAGTGAACGAAAGGGTTTTACCCTTACCCTGAAATTTCTCCTTTCTTTCTGCTCAGCCAGCTGTGGTTTTACCTCCAGGTTGCCTGGGTTTGCTTTGAGGTTTGGAGCGGGCGGTGGTGAGAAGTGCTGCCTGCTGCTCCGGGCTGGAGCTCCCGCCTGGCCGGCAGGGATGCCCAGAGAGCAGTAATTGCAAGGAGGTCAGGAAGCCACTCGTGCTGCTCAGGGAAGAAGCTGGGAAGCCTTTATAAGCCAGACGTGTTTAACCTTCTGTGCTAATCAGGAGACTTGAGAAACCAGTTATCGTTTCCCACATGTGGCCATCGGCGACAGCACAGTGCGGAGAGACATGAGATAGAGTGACATTTTTTTAAATGGTGAATGACATTTGGGAAGCAAAAATAGGTCCCATTTCCAAAAGAGGCACGTCTGCTCTTTGTATTTCATGCATAGAAATGAAGCACAAACCATCATTAAAAAATGCAGCCTGTGCCAATTTTTATGTACCTGAAAGAAACAAGCTCAAAACAAATGGGAAGAAAACCATGCTTTTAAACTCCCCATTTTGTTTGTTTTCCTTTCAAAACATTTTTTTTTTCTGTTTGTGAGAGCTATTGAGCTCTTTTATGTTTGCTTCTAAAAAGAAATTGTAATGTTCCTCAGAGTACTTTGACAGCGTGTTATCTCTGGACAATCTCTCTCCACTGGAGTGAACTCCGGGCATCAGAGAGGCTGCCCAGCATGGGGCTGATCGACCAGCTCTGAGAGCAATGGAGTGATTCCCACCATATATTATGGGAACAGATCAAGCCTGTCATGTACAAATAATTCCTCATACAAGAAACCTTATCTTCTCAAATCATAACCTGTAGCTCAAGAAAGTTACAGATCTTTTTTTTTGCTCCTGTGGTTTCACACCAGTGGTAAATAACATGGGTGTATATTCCTTCCATCGAGGATTTTTTTGAACTGAAACAATAGCTCAAGTATCAACTGCTGAAGTTGAAATTGTTTCTTATTTTGCTGCTGTTTCACAAGAGCAAGTAACACCTTGAGATGGAAATGCTCCTCATCTGTACCGTCTCCCAGCTAATGCACAGCTCATCCTCCTACAGCATTTTCTAACTTTCTTGCATATGCTACTGTAAAAGTCCAAAGGTGTGAATGGTGTACGCCCAGTATGTTTTCATGTCTTAGCTTATTTCTGATACTTGAGGCTAAGTTGTCCTCCAAGTTCTTAGGTTTCTCCTCCCGCATTCTGCACACACCTTTCAAACCACTACAGCAAATATCCACTACCAGGTTCCCATAGTCTTTAAACCTGCAGTAATTTTACTTGTGTGGTTGGATACTGCTCACAGAAGAGCTTCCCATTACTGTAACACAGAAGGGGGGCAAGTCCTCTTGCTGGTCTTCAACCACTGATGGTGGCTGATTTGTCATTCCAGACTCCATCCAGGAGCAGTGAGCTATTTTTTGCCCTTGTGCAGGATGCTGTGCCCTAAAAATGCCTGTTTATTTCCATAACTATGAAGGGACCCTCTTTCCAGCAAAGAGCAATCACTGCTCTTGGGTGGGGAGCACCCACCACCAACACACCCAGACTGCAGTGCCCAAGGGGAAACCTGTCTGCACCCCCCAGCTTCACATTCAGTGCTGCTTTATCCTCCATGTTCACAAGTATCTCTCCTTCCTTTCTTTCAATCTTCCCTGGCTTTTCCCCTGATGAGGGTGAGGTCCTCCAGCCTGCACAGCCCAAGGAGGATGCTTCAAGGGAACCTCAACCAGGCCACCCACATTACGACCCAGGCAGGAGAAGCAAACCACATACCAGAGCAAATGCAGCCAGGCTGCCCACCCACCCTGTCCTGCTGTGGCTGGTCAGCTGCCTTGTGCTCCAGGAGCAAGTTAAAAACATGGAATTTCTCCTTTCCTCTCTTCAGCCAGCCCTAAACAAGCAGAAGGAAGGAGGTTCTTGCCACAGCTCTGGAGTAAAGCTGGGTAAGCAGGTTCTCCCCCTCACCTTCCCACCATAAAGACCCGGTGCCCATTATAAGGCTCTATTCCTTCTCCAGAAAAAAAGCAGGTTAATAAGGTTTGATACCACTTTTTTACACAAACACTCCACTTCAAAACTCATGATTTTTATCCAGATGTTTAAATCTGGATCAACAACTCTTCAAACATCAGTGCTGATTTTTTTTTTTAGTAGTTCTGCGGTCAGCTCTGGCTTGTATCACTCTGTCAACAAAAGCATCATCAGCCCAGTCTCCTTGTTCACAGGTCTTACTGCTATGTGGGCAGCAGCCACCAAGCCTACCTTCATCTAGATCGGGATCAGGAAGATGAGTTGTTCTGCCAAGGCTGCAACCAGCTCCCACTAAGCAAAGCTTTTCTACTGGCTACGAGCAAGTTAAACGGTCCCTCAAAAAGCAGATTACTCTGATGCTGTAGGAGTATTTGCTATTACTACAGCTTCTCACCTGCGAGCACTCAGCTAGGACCGATCCACATCCCAGCCTCATGGGATTTGACCCATATGTCTTCACTTGCCCAGCAAGTCCCAGGTGGCTTTTAGTCCCTCCCACGCATGCTCCTCACTTTGCCTAAATAAACAAGATGGAAACCATGGGAATCCAGGCATCCACCTCCTGCAATTTGGGTGAATTCTCACTACTCCTGGATGATAAAGGCGCTGCACTGGGAAGGATGGCATCTTGGGGAGAGGAGGGTGGTGGTGTCTGGGATTGTTTTTCCTCCCCCATTATCTGCCTTTTCTCTGTATTCAGAAACAGTTCAGTCTGAATCAAATTCTCAGCTAGTCCAGACCAGCACTGTCTCAGCTGGCAGCCAGAACCGAGAAAAGCCATACCAGGCACTAACATTAGAAGCTTTGCAGTGAGAGACAAAACTAAACAGACACTGATATGAAAGCACATCAGTTGTCATTACAACAAGAGTTTTAAACAGAGACTGGTTTCTTGATAAGCTGCCTTTTTTTCAGGTACTTCAAAGGTTTTGCCACTAGATGTAGCAAAAGCTCTCTTAAAAATTGTCTCATGTACTTCGCTGTATTTGTCTTTCAGAGGGGAAAATGGACTAAAAGTCAACAAGTAAGGCAAGGATTACCTTAAACAGAGAGCAAAACCATCCAGAAGAAACAGCACTGATGGAAGGCAGCATCGTGTGGGGCACTAAAGGTCTCTCCATTAAAAAAGAAAATACGCAAATGGATTTGGATCATCATGATTGAATGCTCCTTGCTTGGAAAACTCTGGGTACCAAATTCTGCTCAGCCTTCTCCAAAGTAATCCCCAGTGTTTTATTAAACCTGCCCACGGAGTTAGCAAAGTGGGAGTTCGACACCCACTCGGGCTGGTAGCTGTGAAATGCCTGGGCAATTGGGAAGCCCGGGGTGTATCACTGTTGTATTTCAGTTCTTCATGAACTGTGCTATAGTCCAGAAACAGGTAGACACACATGAAACCCCAAGAATCAAATTTAATATACCACAGATAAGATGATGTGGTTTGTGTCATTTACTTATAGGACTAAACTCTAAGAATCTCCACAGAAATGATCTGCGTGAAAAAACCCACAAAATGTAAAAAAAAAGTATTTAAGACTTTTTTCTGTAAAAAGAGGATTGTTTAGGCATTCTCAGTGTCAGAAATAAGATACCTGACAAAATAAAGCATCATAAGTTAACAGTACAATTAAGGAGGCAGCTATGTGAGGCTTTTCAACATCTGAATCCAATATTTCACCAAGCAGGTTATGACAGAGTGGAGACAACACAAAAAAAAAAAAAAAACCCACAAAAAAAAAACAAAACCAAAATCCAAACCCACATCTTTGCAGTGTTACCAAAGAAAGATGAGAACTGAACAGAGCTTACCAGGAAATGTTCAGCAGATCTGTGAGTTCGGCCAGTGGGATTTAAAACCAGAAGCTGTCTCTACGGTACAGGTATGGTACACGTTGGGTAGGGTTCCTCCAGTCCCATGGGGACACACACATCTGAGCTGGTCACCCGAGGCTGCTTTAACAGGCAGTAGAGCCCAAGGGTGTGTGATTCATCCCACCCTGGAGCAGATACCCACGTTGACCTGACAAACCTCACACCAAAAGTGGTTGTTTCTCCTGGCTGAGCGGTGGAAGGAGCCTGGGCTGAACAGTTCAGCTGCAGATCTCTCCATCGCACAGATCTGGAGGGATCTTGGGCATGAATCCTGTCTTTTTCATATACTTAAAGGAAAACTGATTCAAACCAAAGCAAATAAATAAAAGCTGAAACTTTAGTTAACAGAGCTGCAGTATCCAGGAATACCTAGAGCCATGGCTATGAAGTGTGTGATTCACCCTGGAGCCATGACAAAAAGATGGGAGAAGCTGGTCTTTGCTGGCTGCATAGTGACCCACATCATTGCCTCCACCTGCTGACCTGGCCCTGCCCAGGGCTTGGCCAATTCACCCTCTTCTTCTTGTGCTAGGTTTTCCCAAAAGCAAACTCTGTTTGGACACTAAACGAACTCTCTTTGGTTTATGTGCTTCAGTTTGGTGAGATTTTATTTGAAAGCAAATCATCTTAATCTAATGCATGACTCGGCAGCCCCTCTTTGCCTTGCTCACCCAGTGCTACACAGGTTATAGTGAGGGGACGGGCTGCTTCTCAGCTGCTTGCAAAGTTTAGGGTGGTTTTGAAGAAAACCTCAGAAGATAGCAAGAGGATAAAACACCACTGGTAGCCATGCTATTTACCCCATGGGGAGAGGGAGTCAGTTGAGCAGGGGAGCGACAACATACATCTCCATCCCATCATGATTTATCAACAGCTGGTAAAAAGGATGGTAAAGAAAGGATTTCTGAGTAAAAGCAAATTGGGCAGCTAGATACTATTTTTCCTTTAAATTAAGAAATAGAGGGGTGCTCTGCTTCAGAGCGCCAACATGTCTGGATCTGCAGACGGAGGAAGAGGGGGAAGGAAAGCAATTTCTTCTCTCCTGGCACAAGTAAATTAGTGCAGGTCCCTGCAGCATCGAATGTAAAAGGAGCTTCCAGCCTGGCTCTCAAGGTCGCCCAGCAGGCAGCTAGCCCTGACCTCGTGGATCTGGCCATCAGCTACAGTAGCCAAGAAACCATCTTTCAGAAGCCTGTGTTCTTACTGTGGTTTTCCCATCATGACGTACCCTAGAAGAGCAGATTAACCCAGGCTAGACATAATCATTAGGAAACAGATGGCCGTGGTGCAGGAAAGCAGCTCTTGCACTGATGGAGTGAGGCGTATCCGGCTCGTGGGAGCACCTTGAAGAGAACAGAGGCTTCAAGATTTACAAGGGAGGTCAGGACAACCCGTGCTTCGAAAATCCTAGGGACGTGTCAGCAACATTACACAGTCTCTCAGGGGGATCAGATGCACAAATGTATAAAGGGGATGACTTTCTTTGTGTCATTTTCATCATTACTCTCTTTTCTCATTGCTTTCAAGCTGACCTCCGCACGCACAGCATGCCATGCCTTCCAAGTGCCACAGCACGAACCAGGAGGAAAGCTAACAAGGTGTTATAAACTATTTAACTTATTTAATTGCATAGAGTAAACATATTTAACCACATGTAATAAAAAGCTAATCAAACAGCAGGATCTACCGTGGATTATACTGCTCATCGTCTCACATAACACTGGAAATTAATCCAAAAGTTCCTTGCAGAAGGACCTTTCAGAGAAGGCAGGTGACTACACCCCTGTACCCAGGTGGGAGAGGGCAGGGGTTCAGCCACCGACCACTCAAGTCTGGGTGAAAGAACAGGGGCTCAGCGGCTTGAGAAAGGCACCTGCACTGTGGTGCCAGGGGTGCAGGCACAGGATGCACCCTGACTCTCGGGGGAGCAGTGTACCCTTCTGATACGGCACCACGAGCCTTCCCTGGAGGCATCGGGGTCACCCCATTGCTTATGGGGCACTGGGAGCTCATAGAGAAACAGCACTAACGCCCACCTGTGCTGTTGCTTATTCTTCCCATGCCAAATTCCTAACTAGAATTTGAGAATATTCATATTTTCCTCCTTCCTACAGGGAAAATTAGATCATGTCTTCAATAGGATATAAACCTCATGACTTCAATGGATATCAACAACTGTGTAAGTACAAAAGCAAAAACTGCCTTCATACATGTCTTAAAAAATCCAGTAGACCTCTTAGAAGCACACACAGAATGCAAAGTCTGATTATTTTCAGTGTTTTGTTTCCATCCTAATAGCACATCACAGTTCCTGCCACAAATAGGCAGATAGGAAGATCTATAGGAGATCTTCAAAATCATGCAAGCAAATAAAAATAAAGTGGCTTTGTGCATTCCTAAAATGATGCCAACATCTGTGGCCCTCCGACCCTTATTAAGCAAGGATTCCTTGCAGTAATGTGGAACAGCATATGGATATTGCTAATAATATGCCTCAGATTTGGTTGTTTATATGAATTGCAAATGACTGGCGTTTTAAGCATAGGGTTTTAAACATTCAGGGGTAATTTTTACTTAAGTAACTGTCGGTGTCTCTGGTTCGTCTTTCCTCCTACAATCAGTCAGTGTGTGTTCAGGTTAGTGAGGCTGTACTGGATGTTGTTGTGTGCAGATTTATTCCTGACCCAGCTGTGCTGGAGCTATTTCATGCTAATGCTGCTCATGAGTTCATCTCTGCCACATGTGAAATATCGAGCGGTTTTCAAGCACTCACTTCTGCAGAAGAACAGGCACAGACTTATCACTTAGTTATTGCCCTCGTTAAGGTTAACAGCCCATAAAGGTTCTCCACCTTCCGCTCTCCCCATTAATCAACAGTGATACTTGACCTATTAAAAATTGTGAGGGAGAAGAGAGGAAGTCAGAAAGTAAAACGGCCTCTGGGACAATAAAACAACTTTGGTGCCATCCCCAGAGTCTGGCAGTGATGCACAACACACAAAAGTGGTGAAAACACTGAAGACTCAAATTTAACAACCTTGTGCTCGGTTAATTGCCTTGCACATGTCCCAGATCTGCCTCTGCCTCCTCTCTGTGGCTCCTTCCAAGCTATTTTGTTTTTCTCCCCTCTTCCTTCTGTGATTCCCACCATAAACCACAGTGCTCTTTGCTTTGTTCCACTTTGCCGTGTTTTCCCCTCCCTGTCTGTCCCTGCTCTCTTCCCCACCATAGCCTTTCTGTGCCACACCACGGACTGTGCCCGGAGCAGGATGGTCACTGTCCTGATGGCTCACAACTCAGACAAATCAGGATGGGAACCACTACTTCATACATCTCCTTAGACTGACAAATGGAGACTCGCTCATCCTGGCCAGTGAGCCACGTTTTGCCACCAGCAGGCCGTACAAGGTTGGCATTGGTGGACTGAAGCCAGTCTGCAAAGCAGATTTGCAGAATGTCAGCAATCAATGCAAGCTTGGTAATAAATATTTTCGCAAACACACAAGTCATAATCCTTAGCATTCATGCCAATATTTGTACCTCCTTGGTCTAGCAGGAGGTGATGTCCTCGTGCTGGAGGTTCAGAAGAACATTATACACTCATGAAGCATTTCCTCTCCACTGCTTCCCCTTTCCACTGTGAGCTTATGAGGACTGGTGGGATGTGTGGCCTCCTTAAGGCGAGGGGTGACCACAGGAGCATCTGGTCGGTGGCCAGGGCACAGCTCCTCACCAGGCACTGCAACCTCTGGGCAGAAGTTCCCTCCTCACTGCCAAGGCTTTACACTGCTGCACACATAGAAGCCTGGGCAAAACCACCGGGCTGTGGGCCAGCCTCACAAGGGATAACTCCCAGACCAATGCAGCAGCAACAGTGGTTGTGGAAGAACCACAACCACCTAAAAACCTCTGTTTCTGCTGGGGAGTGATTACAGCTCTGTGGTTACGTGATAGTGCTTAATGGGGTGAGATGGGAAGACGCTGGCATTGATCCTGCCCAAACTAGTTGAGGTGCCAGGAGCAAAAGTGTTGCATTAACACTGTGCTCTGTTATTTCCTGCCTGGAGGAAAACATGACCAGAAGCAAGATATTTGCTTGGTCCCAGTTTTCCCAAGTGAATTTCTCAGACTGACAGTCAGAGGCCGCAGGAACGTTATTCTTCAGGACACCCAATTTGTTCTGGCTACCAACAATTTGTATCCTGAAGGCTTTTAAGCACTACCTATGATATCATTCATTAATATAACCCTGCTCCAGCAGTCCCTCTGCACCCAAGACACTGCCATTAATCTAGAAAACTACTACTGGAAAATATCAGCACAATCAACCCAAGAGAAAAATGTCCACTCAGCTGGTGCACGGAGGATAATGAAGTTTCTCCCCAAGGTCGGCCATCACAATACTGTTAGAAGAGCTACATTTTGTTCAGGTGAATGTCCCATTAACAGCTTGATGGAAGCCCACAGAACACAGACAACTTCTTTTAAACAGAGATGAGTAATCCTTAATGTAAAAATGCAGAAAGTAAAGAAAAAATATATTCTCTACCAGACTCTCCAGATTCATGGGGATTTTTTTTTGAGGATGGAAGGACAGAAAAGCACCCTTGAATCATGTGTGGGATATACAGCTGCTGCAAATCCTAATTCATTCTTTCACATACCTATTTACTTCTCCTTTTAACCAAAAGACCTAAAGGCAAACACAGGCAGTTCGTTCTGTAATGTTAAGTAATGATGGTAAACCAGTGTCTAGAGACACGTTGTACAATCAATCTGAAAAGTTAGTTATGAAAAACCCAGTGAGACCATCCAGCCTTTCCCCTCCAGATGGAGGGTTTCATCCCCTGTAACAAGGATCTAATAGTACATTTGTCACTATTGACTTTCTGTGCCAAGTCAATTCTGCAGGGACGTGTGCTCTTAAGCTTAGGGATGAAATTCTATCAGTCAGGAAACTATGTGGTGAAATATGGTATCCATATCATCTTTATTTGTCTTAAGAATAAAAACAAATGTGCTCAGTGCCCTGCAGAAAGCACATTTACCAGCAGTGCTGTGTCCTGCTGCCGATGGGAAGCCAACAAAAGAGGATGGGAAAGACAGATGGAACAGCCATGGCACCATGCTCTTATGTGCTCAGGCTGGGCTGTTCTGTTCAACCAGGGCATTGGTCTCCTCCACCTTACTCTTGTTAAGCTACATCATTAGCTTAATAAAAGCAGAAGGGTATGGATTCAGGGCAAGGAATTATTTTAGGATCTTACTCTCAAAACTGTACCCTCAAAATTCCGGTGAACTTGCCAACTCACCTGCAAACATCTGAATTGCTTCACCTGACTGCACATGCCCGGACACCGGCCCTGGGCTGCCTCAGTGTACCTGATGGAGACCAACGAGCATCACCAACGGAGTCTTTTCCCACTTCTCTTGGGATAAAATAAATCCCTCCTGGAAGTGTGTGTTCTTCTTCACTGGCTTCAGAAACCTGTTGGCATGACTAGCTTTGACTTAGGCAATGGACTCAGACTCCCAGTTGGTGGAGGTGACTCCCCAGGTAAACGTTTGTTCCTCCCAGGTGATTTTTTGTTCCTAGCAGCATGCTTCGCTATGGTCTTGCTGTCCTGCCTTGGTGCCCTCAGGAGCAGGTCAGGCTGGGCAACTTAATGCCTGTCACACGCTCAAGCCCTTTAAGAAGCTGTACCCCAATGTACTTGCTCCCATAGGTGGTAGGTTCTCCATAAAACATGGCTGCTGAAGAATTCTCCAGTGGTATAAGTCAGGATTGGGAATTCCACCAAATTAGAACCATGATGACCATGCACTTCGCCAGATTCATCTCACTTACCTTTGAGAGAGTCTCACCAGACTCCCTGGGTGCAGACAAATGAAGAGAAATTGTTATTTTTTTTTGATAGTGTGATTAATTTTCTCCCAAGACAGACGTCTGAAGGCGATTGGGCAAGTTGTCTGTTTCTCTGCACTGACTACGAAAGAACCCCAAAGTTACACTGAGGATATCTGCATTTAGCAGCGTCTAAACCATAAAACATATGCATGTGTAATATGTGTGTTATGCTGAAGAAATTCACAACAATTTTCTTTAGTTAATAATTCTTGATAAAATACATGACAGCTGGAATTTTGTCAAATCTAAACTTAAATTCTAGGCCTTTGGCTGATTTTACTTTAAAATGCATTTCTTAGTATATTCATGGAAAAATAATGGCACAGCAAGTGATCAGTTGCATCTGTGACTAATTGCAAACAATCACAACATGAAATTTTATTTTCAAGTCTTTAATTAGCTGGAGAATGAGTCCCTTGATTATTTCTGGTATGCTACTGTACTGCCTGACCTAGCAGACAGAAGCCACTGTTTTCTTTCAAGGTCATTATAACATTTATTCCTCTACTGATGCCACATTCTGCAAAGCAAGCTATCTGATTTTCAGCCTATTACAAGTTAAAACTGGCTTAAGAAAGCTCTCTCCCCTGCCCAAGGAAAGTGGAAAATCGTATGCGATACAATAACACATCCTGATATGCATTGCAGATTTGGCTGCAGAGCTTTCGTTGGACTGTTACCTTTTGCTTCTTGCTACAAATCTTGAGTCTGCCTTCTATGAGCAAGGCATTAGTCACAGTTACTGAGCAGTACAGACAGTATAATAGTGGCATGCCATAGCTGGGAAATATTTTATTGTGCATCTTGTCCCAGCTGGTAATCTGCCTAAAGAAGTGGCTCCAGATACAGAAAAGCTTCAGAAGCAAAGTGAACCCGTGGCTTCGGCTTGAAGTAGGGTCTGGGCTGCTGATGGCTGTGTCCACCTGCTTTCTCCAGGTTATGCCAGCGCAGGAGAGTTAGCCTGGGGGTCACAGAATCACAGAATGGTTTGGGTCGGAAGGGAACTTAAAGATCACCAAGTTCCAACCCCCTACACATAGGGCAGGGACACCTCCCACTAGAGCAGGTTACTCCAAGCCTCATCCAGCCTGGTCTTGAACACTTCCAGGGAAGAGGCATCCACAGCTTCTCTGGGCAACCTGTTCCAGTGCCTCACTACCCTCACACTAAGGAATTTCTTCCTAATATCTAATCTAAATCTCCCCTCTTTTCAGTTTAAAACCATTGCCCCTCATCCTATTGCTATGCTCCCTGATAAAGAGTCCCGTTATCAGGTGATAAAGAATCTGTGCCCTGCTGTGTTGTCATCCTGCAACACAGCAGATCTTTAGACCTTTACTGAACATGACTGAGAAAACTGGGCATGGTTGGATTATTTCAATATCTGTCCTGAGATGAATGGACCTTTCATCGTGTCTGGCAGGTAGTATTACCATAGTCATCTTGGGAGGCTTCCCTGGTAATGGCCAGCAGCAGCAGAGAGCACCTCTGCACCAGGGGAAGTCTCCCAGAAGGCTCAGGCCGGCTTCTGAAGAGATGCAGAACAGGCTTTCATCTCAGCTCCAGCTGGAGCTGCATCATCTCAAAACCAGCTCAGCAGCAGCATCTTTCACTGAGATCTATTTCCCAAGCTAGGGGAGAGAGTGCTGTAGATTGTTGTGCTATCTCTAGAGATAGCACAAGAGACAAGAATTGTTCCCAGTCTGTCAGGTCCTAGCGATCCCTCCATTCTAATCTGGCCCCTACCTGAGCCCACCTGGCATATATCAATCCACCCACCCACCATGGTTTCCATAGGAACGATGGGGGCACAGAGGCAGGCCAGAGCTGTGGAGCACTTTTTTCCCTCTAGAAACAGCCGGAGGATTTGAGGGGTAGGATGGCATTCCCCATGGTCTGTTTGGTGTCCAGCAGACATCTTGTCCTACAGATCCCCTGTGCCTGGCTGTGAATTCTGATGAACCCGGGTGACACCAGCTGTAGAGGAGAGCCCTCTCACATCCTGCAGAAGAACGGGTCATGTCCTGCAGACGGGAGCCCACCAGCACTGAGCAGAGCCAGAGATGCTCCAGTCCCACAACAGAGGAAGCCTCTTTGCCCCTTGCACTGGCAAAAGCAATGCAAGAAAATGATGCCCAGGACACGTGCCTTCTTCTGCAGCCAAGTGCATTAACACCTGAGCAAAGGAGAAACACAGAGATCCTGAATTCAGAGGGAGGCCTGATAAGTTATTTCAGGAGTACATCCCTCCTCACCAGACCCAACCGCGACACGTTTGCTTGTTTGGCTGGTATTTTTCCACCCTTTTTTTTCATTTAAATTGTTCTACTTTACAGGATATGTGGCCTCAGACCACTGTACCATATGGCTGGTGCTAACTGTGTTAGGAGGGGCATTGTGTTTGCTCGTGCCTCCAGCAAGGATGAGGAGCTGAAACAGAAATACATCCCGCTCAGCCTCTGACATGTGTGGACAGTAGATGTTTCACAGCAGCGGGGTATAAGCTATTTTCAGATTATAAATCAGATGTCCGCAGTCTGCTATTAAAACCCCAGATGTTATTAATTCACTACTATTAGATGCTGTTAGTACACATAGTAAGACATTTTCATTATTAAGCTCCATTAGAAGGTAAGGGCCTGAATTACTTATCTGCATTATCATTGCCATCTCTGCAGGCTTTTCTGGCGAATCAGACTTTCAGCTCTTCTCTGCCCGGCAGAACCCAAAAAGCTGGGTTTCCCTTGGATCTCTGTTCTCTGCCATCTACAGTCCAATAAACTCAGCTCCCCTTCAGGGCATCTATCTCTCATACCATCACAACATCCTCGGTCCCCCCCAGTGTCCATCCCCACTGTGTGGCAAGCTTCTCCTCTTGCCCCAGGGCCCAAATCACAGTACTGTTGGCACCTTTCTCCATTCCTCCCTCCCTTTGCCTCCCTTCTCCTGGGCTGCTAAGATGTGCTGGGGTGGCTCTGGTTGTCCAGTACTGGGCAGGGGGGAGCACACTGGTGTACACACCACATTAGTTTTGGAATCTGTTGGTAGTTACAGCTTAGTTTGTTCACAGGTCAAGTCACTCAACCTTCGTCAGATGTGAAGATGTGTGAAGATCCCAGGGAGGTGAAATGTGAAGGTGACAAACATGGTGTGGAACATGTGGACACCTCGCAGACAAGCTGTATGGCACACACGTTGCCTGGACTGCACAGGCAGCCCGCCCGAGCATCAGATGTGGCAAGTCTTGAAATACTGGACTTTCATGCAAATGTTAATTGCCCAAAGCACATGCAGAAGGACTCAGAGACACAGGCTATGCCTGACACCGCCCTAGACCTGAAGGACACACACATTCAGGGCAAGTCTGACACCACCTCACTGATCAGTGCAGGAGCCCTCACACAGGAAGCCACAGATATCTAGTCTTCTGCAGACCACAAAGTCCACCACCCCTTCATTGTCCAGGGCTCAGTAGATATAACAGCACTGTGAAAGAGCATCAAATCTTCTCCTGCTATATCAGCTCAGTCTTAACAAACAGAATAATTATTTGCTTATATTACAAGGCTAAAGCAAAACAGCTGAAAGAAGGCTTTGTGCAACTCAGTGCTACATCCATATTTGCATTAAGATATGCAAAAAGCTATGGACATAGCACTGCCAAGGAAAGGAAACAGCACTGTGGATCCACCACATCCAAGCAGTGGTCCTGGGCCCAAAGCAGTGCGTAAACCCTCCACAGAAGTCAGAAGCTACTGGCAATATATCACAGAGGGTCAGATTTGAAACCCAAAGATTTCAGGAGTTTGATGCTGCTTCTCTCTCTCTTT
The DNA here is from genome assembly GCA_033628505.1 of Tringa tobata. Lineage (NCBI taxonomy): Eukaryota > Metazoa > Chordata > Aves > Charadriiformes > Scolopacidae > Tringa > Tringa tobata. The sequence goes on from JAHREE010000076.1 coordinate 379,345, forward strand.
TTTTTTTTTTTTTTTTTTTAAATCAGTCATTTCTTTAGAGATTTTCAGAAGAAGTCAGTAACCTGCCTTAGGCAGTACACACTACCTCGTGTTTCAGAAGCAGCCTGGGGCCAGTGCCCCATAGCCAGTGCAGCACCTGCTTTAGCTTTGTGTTTATTTTATGGATGCTCTTTTCTGGCAATTACTCCCCCTTCCCGTGTGTCTCCACAGAACTCTCTGCTCCTGCTGGGACATCCCTCAGGGCATCCTGGGGAAAAACAGAATGCTTCTAATGAGCTGGATGCATAATTTCCTAACAGATTTATGCTGGAAGTAAAAGGAGTGGATCAGCCAACATTTTAAAATGAGAGAGGAGATGGAGACTCTGATCTGGAGACACAGAGGCAAACCTGGAGCAGGCACCAGCACTAAAGTTTGGAAGGTCTCAGTGGCATCTCGCTCCAGAGAGCAAATATTTTCATAACGAAATCAGTTTGTTGCTTTTTTTCAATCCATCAATGCTCTTTAATTTCCCCGGTGACCTTGGGCAAGATGGTGCATTAGCATTACTGTTAAAATGGAAATGATACCGTTCCCCTTTTGCTGCCTGTCTTACCCTGTGAGCCCCCTGGGTATGGTGAGATGCCACAGCACCTGCCACAGGGACAGTCCTCGTCTCAAATTGCTCCTTTAAGCATTCTTGTAGCACAGTTATCACAGAATCAGTATTTACCATCTAAACCCACAAGTAGTGCATTTTCCGTGCATTAGTGTCACTGCAAGACAGTGATTTATTACCTCAGCGAGGAGATGCTTTCTCTAGAGGGGGGGGAAGCTCATTTAACCCTCATCCAAGCCCTGCCAGATGCCTCTGGTAGGGATGGGGAGGAGAGTGGTGGTCTGCAGCATCCTGACACCTGGGGTTCATACAGTGCCTGGCCGTGCTCCCCTGCAGCACAGGGAGAGCAATCCCAGGGCATCCTGAGAGCTCAGCCTCAGCACGTGAGCTGAATCTAAGCCAGATACAGAGGAGCTTTGAAACGCTGCCTGGTTTCAACAGGATTATTTTAACAGAAGGGTCTGACCACGTTTGTGCGTGGCATGTGCTGGGTGACACTCTTGGTCTAACTTCAGCACATGGCATATTCGTCCCCATTGCTGAGGGACCACTGATTGTGCCAAGGGTCTGATGGCACCTCATCTGAGGAAAATCTAATGACATATTCCTCATCGTGCTTTCCTGTGTGGCTTCAGTCTTTAGACTGAATTTTATTTGCATACAATTTTCATGTATATTTTAAATTATTGGTATTTTGTCACTTGTCCTTTGGGGGAATGTTGACCCTGTCGCTACATGGTGTCTTCTCTTCTGAGGGGGAGCACGAGGAGCAGGCTGGGTTTGGATATAAACAGGAGATAGGAATTGTGAAAGTCTCCCCGGGTGCCAGATTCCACTGCCCAGATTTTCTCATTTTCCTCTTTGCACATACAGGGGCAGAACATTACTCTTGGGGGTGCAGGGTGGGACACACACACACACCAGCATTTCATTTATTTTCCTGGCAAACATAGGAAGGAGCCACAATTTCTAATGTCAGGAGCATGAAAATGTTCTTAGTCTTCCTTTGGAGGAAGGTTCTGGGCTAGGACAAGAGATGAATCAGAGACCTGCTGAGAAATGCTCTCCATGTGTTTTGTCAAATTTAATGACTCCCTCTTAAAAGCCAATAGTGAAATAATGACTTTTTTTTTTTTCACCAGGCAGATTCCAAAGATACCAAAAGACAAGCCTGAAAATATCTGCAACCTAGAATATGAAATAGGGACAATTGGCAGCCCTGCATATAGCTAGCTGGCAACCCATCCAAGATGTTTGCCTTCTAATAATAGAAAGTTGAAAGAGGCATATGGAGAAATTGAGCCCAAAGACTTTTATTTCCTATGTATAAATACACTGAAGTCACAGATGTCTGTGCAGCCTCAATCTGCCAAGACCAAATGCAAGGAACAGACCCAAAAGGAAAGACACCAAAAATGTGGAATAGCAAGATCTCCATATTGAAGACTTTGTTCCCTTTCCAACAGATGGGTGTTTATAAAGCTCTACCAACCAATCTGAAATAGATTAATTGATTTATAAAAAAAGCCAGATTTTCTTTACATTGTCTTTTTCCATCACACCAGGGTGTTGGTGCCTGTACTACTAATGGAAGCCATGCCTTGCCAGGAACACGTGTCTCATCACCTCCCAGAGTCCTGAGAACACTGTCAGCTCTACTGAAAGCCTCTATAAGAGGTTTGAAGCATTGTGAAAACAACTGTTAGGTAGGTAAAATCTGTTTTTACATGTACATTGTGACACTCAGACGAGATGCTTGGCCTGTTAACAGAAACTTTGAGTTCTAAAGGATGAAAATGTAATTTTCTTGCATATCCCATAAATAGAAATAGTTAAAATTTGTGGCATTTACAGTCTCCAGCATTGCAAGCAGCACTTTTACACACCAGACCTGCTGGTAACCTGTAAGCCTTACGAGATAATGTCTGTGATTGATACTCATAAAATCTGCAAGGGGAGCCTGTAAGTCCCAGGAGAGCAATAGACTGTCTACAGCTTTTACAAGTTCTGTTGTAGCAGGAGGCTGAGATTGCAATTGCCAGGAGAGAAATATTTATGGGTCATGAACCTTCAGACTGTGCCAGGAGAGCCTTCAGCTATTGTCAGGAGCATATATAAACTCTGCTTTTATGTTACTCAGTTGTCCACCCATGGGCAAATTGAATTCATGCCAGCACTGCCAATATCCGCTGAACGGGCTGTAATTTTTTTTTTGTCATTTCTTTATGATGCATCGGGCAGAGTACGACAGATTTATTATTAAAGTCATATGGGAGGCAAAAATATTTTGCTCACTTTTTCTAGTGAAATCTGGAAAGCTCCATGAACAAGTGAGAAAATTAGGGGACCAGGAAAGGGAAAGGTGGTCAGACTAAGCAAGGAGATATTTTTTACTGAACTAATTTCTTTTTTAACTTATTTGGAATTTGTACTTGCATGGTGAAGAAGAGGGCTCTCTCTTTTCTTTAAATATTTAGGGCTGCATCCTTTCCATTGCTGGGAAGTGAAGAAGCCACCCAATGTCCATCACCCCATTATTCAGTGGTTCTGTGCAATAGACAAAGAAAGCTTTGATATTCTGAATAATTTCAAGAAGATAAATTAAATAATAAAAAACTACTTTCTAAAAGAAGACAGAAAAACAGGCTTCATACATAAGGTTTTAAAAATATCTTGTTCCCTTTTGTAAATCTTTCAGTAATTTATGAAGCCTTTTGAGATCATTTGTATTATATTGCAATAAAAATGGAAGCTATTATGACAGCAGGTGTCATTTGGTGCAAAGGAACATATATAATCAGCCACGAAACACCTTCCTGCTGAAAAAAGTCAGTCCTCAATTAAAAAGCAAGGCTAATGTCACTGCTGAGTATATTTATAAGGCAGCAACCACCATCACAAGTAACGGCACAATTCAAATCAATTTCCAGAGGGCCTTGAACAGACCCCTTTCAAACTGTAAGAATATATTTATTAATAACTGAATCATGGTACAGCAGTAATGTAGTTGCGAGGAAAGCCTGGCCATTTTTTCCAGTGATATCTGTTTCTCTAATAAAAGATATTACCTCTTGCTCCAAACTTCTGCCTTTCTGAAAGCACTCATAGAATATATATTTACTATTTTTAACTAAGGAGAAGCAAACATTGTGTAAACGTCCCCCCATTTACTTTTTTTTTTGCTGTTTTTCTCAGGCATTGTAATTTGGCACCCGATCTGCTTGCTAAAACGCCAGGATAAAAATCAGGTCTGCTTTGTCCAGACCCCCAGGCTGACAAGTATAAAACATTGTTTTCACCCCAGCAGCAGCCTCTGCAGATCACTCCTCACCCCAGTGCCTGGGTCTTCCCCAAAGCCGTCTGTTAGCCCTGCAAAAAGATGGGGACACTGACATGCTGCAGGAGGGACTGGAGCATAAATGCCGTTAAGTGCCAAGGCCACAGTGTCCCCGGGCTGGAGCTGTTCCCACTGAGAGAAAAAATAAAAACAAAAACACAACAAAACCCAAACAAAACGCACAAAAAAACCCCAAACAACAAACCAACAAAAAACCACCAAAAAGCAATGCAACCTCATGGGGAAGGTGCTATCATCAAACATCTACCAAGGAGACACTAGATGAAGTTAGTCCCCTCGATGTACACGGGCACAGACGTCCCCACCGCCCCCTTGGACCACGGGTGGGCTGTGGGCCCTATGGCCACGTCAGCACAGGGGGACAGGTTGGGGACAAAGGGGCTCCAGGCCCTTGTCCTTTCCTGGTCACACAGAGAGCACACGTGTCACTGACCAGGAGCCCCACTGCGTGATCGGTGAGGAGGCAGGTCACAGGAGAGATGATGGAGAGACAGCACTAACCTGAAATCTGGGTGTCCCAAAGGAGTTAGATATACTTTTTTCTTTGCCTCTGGGTGATTCAGCTACAGCACACGTTTTCAACTCTACCCAGTTAGCCATTGGAATTAGCATTATGAAATGTGAAACGGCAGTTATTATTATGTATTTTAAAGAGGTTTTATGTCAAACAGCAGAAGCTCCCTGTTCTTGTCCTAGGAAGTGTTTTAAGACCCATCTCCTGTTCCTGCCACTTACCTTATCCGTCAGCGAGTGGGCTTCCCCACATACTCCCTCTTCTTGCCCACGGCATCTCAGGCAGGAGATGCCCCAGCTCCTCCCCTCTCTTTCCAGGAGCTGCTTTTCCTGATGCCTGTTGCAGCTTTCCTCGTGCAGGAAGAGATCATAGCCCTGCAAGCGTCAGCGCTGGGTCTTATTCCCATTGAATCCACTTGAAAAATCCCTTACGCCTCCTCCGAGAACAGAGATGCTTTAACCATTTTAGAAAACCTTCTCTTTGTATCCATAATTTCCTAAGCAAGTGTGAGAGGGGGGATGGTTTTAATGCAGCCCGTTCAGTGCCTCACCTCGATGCAAACCCTGCACTCACCTGGTCTTGGTCTCCTCTCTGCTCTGCAAGAGAGAGCGTTGCTGCCTTCCCGAGGAGACCCACCAGAATCTGCAATGTCTCCAAAAAGTTGCTCAGCTTTCTGAGCATAGGAAGCATGTCTGCAGGCAGCTTTTGCCAGCTGCAGAGCCTCTGCTGAGAAGTTCAACATGAGCCAGCAACGTGAGCCCGCAGCCCAGAAAGCCACCAACATCCTGGGCTGCATCATCTGTGGCCAGCAGGTCAAGGGAGGTGATTCTTCTCTCGTGAGACCCCACCTGGAGTACTGTGTCCAGGTCCGGAGCCCTCAGCACAGAAAGGACATGGAGCTGTTGGAATGGGTCCAGAGGAGGCTACAAAGATGACCAAAGGGCTGGAGCACCTCTCCTATGAAGACAGGCTGAGAGAGTTGGGGCTGTTCAGCCTGGAGAAGGCACCGGGGAGACTAAAGTCTTTCAGTACCTGTAGGGGGCCTACAGGAGAGACAGGGAGGAATTCTTTATCAGGGGGTGTAGCAACAGGACGAGGGGCAATGGTTTTAAACTGAAAAGAGGGGAGATTTAGATTAGATATTAGGAAGAAATTCCTTAGTGTGAGGGTAGTGAGGCACTGGAACAGGTTGCCCAGAGAAGCTGTGGATGCCCCATCCCTGGAAGTGTTCAAGACCAGGCTGGATGGGGCTTGGAGTAACCTGCTCTAGTGGGAGGTGTCCCTGCCCATGGCAGGGGGGTTGGAACTTGGTGATCTTTAAGTTCCCTTCCAACCCAAACCATTCTATGATTCTGTGATTCTCTGTGCCTCTGCTGGCAGGGCTCACCCCACGCACACAAACCCTCTGGGTTGTGCTCATCCATGGTGCAGCAGCGAGGGATGTCAATAAGGGGACAGCACAGCATGAACCATGGGGACAACATCCAGACATGGCATAGCATATAGCATACCATGAAAAACTGGTAAGCCTGAAAAGCATACACATTATCAAACCACCCCTTTCTGCAGCCAAGCTTCCTTTAAATATATAGGTATATGTAGTGTTGTTTATGTATGTAATTTTTTGTGGCAAGAAAAGAAAGTGTTTTCAATTTCTACACCCTTTGCTGTGGAAATAATTTCTTTTTCCTTCTCTTTCTCAGTACTGGAAGCAAGAAAATACAGCCCACCTCATGAGCGATAGCTGAGCAAGCCAGGTCTCCTTTGCTTCAGACCTGCCACTCACACATAATTTAAGCTGCAAGTTTTCAAAGCAGGGACACAAAAATGCTGTTTCCACCCACCACATCAGCCTGCTGTGCAGAAAATCACATGCAAAAAATTCACTTCAGGTCTGTTAAGTGCATGGCCAACATCCAAGTTGAAAAAATAACCGGCGTTCCTCTTAATCCAGTCTCCCCCACTCGAAAAAAGCCTGAGTCTGTATCAGTAATCATGAGGTTTTGCAGAGACAAAACCCGAAGGTGGAGCCAATGTGAGAAGTCTCTTGCCCATAGGCAGGGACAGGCAGTGGTGGGCAGGAGCCGAGGAAATCCCCAGTGGGAGATGTGATCCTACAGAAGAGCCAGCTTGGCATTGAAAAATAATCTGCAATGAGTGAATACATCAGAAACAACCAGGAAAGATGGGGAATTACCCTGGGACTGAGGACGATGCCATAGAGCCCCTTGCAGAGCAGCACCGATTTGGGTGGTAGGGAGGAGAGGGATGGAGATGGCAGAGGGCTCTGCAGCCCTTGGAAGGAGGTGACTGCAGTCACATGCCACACCAGGGTATCCTAAACCATTTAGCACATGGAAATCTGTGCATAATGACCCCCAAGAGACCTATTATTAGGGCAGATGCCAGATTAATATTAGCAGGGGAAGCTGAAAAGCTCAACCTCTTCAATATTCCCTGAGGTAAAAATCCATTGTACATGTGAAATCAGCAAGACATTAAAAGGAAACCCAACTATTGGTACAAAGAAATCCCCATAAATATTCCCAAATCAGATCCTTGGTGTGAAGTTGAAGGGCAGGTGCTTCTCGGTGCTGGTGAACACTCCTCAGCTTAAATGACAGCAACTAGGGCTGGGGGCTTCCACAATTCAGCTTGCTGCCACGTGTTTCTCCAGTGACTGGTAGAAGTAATGCAAAAAAAAGGGCTTTCTAGGGTCATGTCTCATAACATGCCAAGAAAACCACATGCGGGTGAAAGGGCAGTGCTAGGACCTGCATTAATGCAAAAGCACATATTTATCAGTGATTTAATTGCATCATCTGTCTAGGTTCCTCTTGGTACTTGCTGTAAAGCGTATTTTCTCCAGTAATGTGACAGATAATATTGAGAAGCACAAGTATTATCAATTCATTTGGCTCCTTTTCCCCCAGCTAGGCTTTATTCAGGCTATTGCTCAACAGTGTAGTAAATAAATGCAATAAATCTGTTTAACTTGACAGACAATACATATGTCAAAAAGTGCCATCCCATCCACACACACATGAATTTTTTCTAAACTGTGGAATATGTTGGATGTCAGATGGGGCTTGTGGAGGCCATCTGACTCACCCCCTCTCAAGCCTGGACTCCAACACTTCAGCAGTTTTCTGAGTTTTCACTCTGAGAGGAGGAAGAGCCCTCTTGTGCTTACACCCCCAAACCCAACAGGGGTGAGATTTAAGACATGTGTCAGTCCTCAGCATTTTCCCTGCTGCCTGACTCAGGAAAAGCCAATGGTTTCTAGTGCTCAGGCACTCCCAGAAACTGTGCAGGGAAGCAAGGAGTGGTTCATCACATGAATCCTTTCCTAAGCTATCCAGAAAAGGGGCAGAAATTTCCCGATAGTCTTTGGTGCGGTACATACAAAAACAGTTGGTGAAGGATAATCACAGAATCACAGAATCACAGAATCTTCTAGGTTGGAAGGGACCTAAAGATCATCTTGTCGAACCGTCAACCTAATTCTGACAAAAAATAAACACCCACAACAAACAAAAAGCAACACCATCACTAAACCATATCTCCCAGCACCACATCAACCCGTCTTTTGAACACCTCCAGGGATGGTGCCTCAACCACCTCCCTGGGCATCCATTCCAATGTCTGATAACCCTTTCGGTGAAAAAATTTTTCCTAATATCCAGCCTGAACCTCCCCTGGTGCAATTTGAGGCCATAATAAAATGGAAGATGTAAATTGCAAGTAATGCGCATGGGAAAAAACACTGCTTCTGTTGCAGACGGAGTGATAAACTCTGAATTAGCTGCTCAGGAAAGAGATCTTGGAGTGAAATAGTTTTGTGAAGACACCAGCTCAGTGCTCAGGAGAGGTCAAATGGGAGGTTAGAAATGGAATTGGGAAAGGCACAGCAAGGGGGATCACATTGGCTGACAGCATATTGTGTATGGTATCGCTCTCTTCATTTCAGAATTGAAGGGGAGTTGAGGAAGATACAAAAAGAAGGGACCAGCATGGCCAAAGGCTTCTGTGCAAAGAGTGACTGAGCAGATTAGGACCCTTCAGTCTGGAGAAGAAGTTGCTGAGAAAGCAGATGAGAGAGCTCCTCAAAATCATGAAAGATGTGGAGACTTCAGTCAGAAATTATATTCACTAGTTCACTGAAACAGGAACTACAAAACATCTAGTAAATTTCCCAGGTGGCAGACTCAAAGCAGTGGGGAGGGGTATCTTCATGCAATGCATGATAAGCTGTGGAGCTCCTTGCTGCAGGACACTGCAGGTGGTGAGATTTTGCATAGCTCCAAGGAAGGCCAGACAAAGAGACATTTTTTCCAGGAGTAATAAATATGAAGGCACCTCTCCTGGCTCAAGAAGTCAATGCAGGTCTGTCCTCTTCCTTTTATCCACTTCAACACTCAAAAGCCCTTTGGTTTGGCCTGTGAACATTATACTTATCCTCATGGTCATGTCTCAGAACTGTAGGTTCCAAAAGAGATGCATCTGGAAACAATGGCTTGCAGAGCCCACATCTGGTTCCACACTATCAGCGCTCTGGCAGATAAACTACAGCTTGTTGTGGTTTGGGCCATACCGGCTTCAGGCTGGCACAAGGCTGATGGGTGCAAATTAGCCCATTCTAGGTTCTCCAAAGACTCCTGAAGAAGCAGAGTACCCAGAGGAGCACCTGACACCGTGTTGCTCTGTTTTCTTTCAGTCCGTGCTAGGAGCTCTCAAGCAAGATTTACTGTAGCCTTGAACCACAGGCTCAGGTGCACTGGTTAGACTAGATTTGTGAAGTGACCTGGCTGAACAAAACGTTTGTAAAGGCAGAATTTCCTTCTGTCAAAAGATACAATTGGTTTTCTTAAAACATATAATTTCACGGACCTTTCCAAGGCACGGAAACACAAAAGATACCAACCAGCCCAGTCTGGAGGGAGGAAGCCTCTGGGGAAGGATGAAATTCCTCCAGGTGCAGGCTCTTTATCTGCCCTGCTGCCAAGGGACATGTGATGGGGAACGGCCCCTGGTATTACAACCCCTTACTCTTTTTCAATCTGCACTGATATATTTTCCACACTGCTTACTAAATCCTCCATGCCCAGGAACACGTCTGCTTATTCTGTTACTCAAAGCCCGAGCCAGAGAAAAAGCAAAAAACTGTTTTATTGAACTGCCTGCTATGGCTTTGATTGAGAAATGTAACACCCCAAGATGAGTTATTGGCCCAATTGTCACCCATGAAATGTGCGCTACTGGTGACAGACTGAGAGTGTACTTGAGTGTGCATAGCACATTTGTACAGCTTTCACAATGCCCGGAGCCTGATGTTTGCAGGTCCTCCACCTTGCCATCCACGTGTGGTGCAGATTCCTCCTGACTGCCCGCTCCCTGCAGCCTGCAAAACACCAGAAAACCTCAATCTGACACAATTTTAATTTACATCTCTATGGTTTCGCTTTTTTAATGATGTGATTTATGGGTTTGAGAGCACCGGTGCCATGAATATGAAGAAACCTTTGAGACAGCCCACACACTTCGTGGCGTAACTGCTGTAGCACCGTGTCAATCACTCCAGCTCTGAGCGCAGAAGGCTGTGGTGGCACTGTTAGATTTCAAATAGAGATCAATCATAGAGGAACAGGGCAATTTCTCTGCATGGAACTGTCTATTTCAGACACCCGAAAGAGAAAATGGAACTGAATATCGTTCATTGTGTTTCACTCATAGGATTTTTAAAAGAAGAAATTCAGTTTGAAATGGCCCATGACTTTAAAGGTCTCCTGCCTGGCGGTCTGGGTATTTCATTTGTCTGAGGCTGTCTGTCTGAAGGGTGTGCTGTTTGCTCTCCAGTCCTCAATTTCAATTTCATTTCTGAAGGATGAAATGCAATTAAAAATGTCTCCACGTGAAGACAGGTCCATAGCTGTGAACATCCCTCTGTCAGGCTGGTTATTACAGGTATCACGAGAAAGAATTTCCCTTCATTTACTGCCCACCACAAGAAAGGGGCTGTGCACGGAGAGCGAAGCTCGTGGGCTGCTTCCCTTCTCTGCTCCTCGCTGTACCAGAGGACAGACTAATGAGCATCTCCATAACAGCACCAGGTAGGGCTCCACGAGCTGTGGTTTAAAATGTTTAATCCCAGGGCACTTAGCCCTGAATTACAGCTTCATCACTGCCGTGCGATGAGGACAAGAAGACAGGGCATGCCTCTCCATGTGGCTTGCTGCCTTTTCATTAGTACGCGCCTGACAAGTAGCTTAGGGGTGCCAAGACCCACTCATCGCCTTCCCACTCAGGACATATCAGGTTGTACAAGCTTGGAGCAGCTCAGGGCAAAATCCAGCTTCTCCAAGCTGCTTCCGCATGGCGTTCAAAGCACCCTCAGCCACCCGGCTGCAAGCGGTGGCTGCAGTTTTGCCCTACCGTGCAGGTATTCAGGCGTGTTCAAGGCCTGCGTAAGCCTCAGGGAAGGCTGTGAGCAGGATGCCCCTGGGCATGGGACCTCACCAGGCACAGGTCCCCCAGAGCTGGCGTCCACAGCCAAGCTGCAACCCCGCTTTGTACAGGTGGCCAGAAAATGCAGTAAAAGGATCCTTGCAGAATCACGAACGGCCGTCAGAGCTCATCAGGGGATCCAGCAAGTCGGGAAAGGGGGGTTACAGTCCTCATAACTGCACAGCTCCAGCTCCCTTGCTCAGGCCTTTCCTTCAGCCACCTTTTAACGCGGAGCGGACACCCCATCTTACTTCAGGTAACATTTGCTACAGGATGAGCTGAGCTGCACCTCCAAAGTTCTGCTTCTCCATTGGGAACCTGGGATGAGCAGTCCACACGTCAGCTTTTACTTGGTGGACATCTACCTGGTGCAAATCTACCCTCTTCCCCCCCAGCATTGGCCTCTCCTGATTTCTCCCCTGCTTAAAAGTCAGAGACCAGATACACCGTTACCTGTAGGCAGGGACAGAGAGGCACATCTTTCCTGAACATCTCCTGACTCCCGCTGCATTTTACTTGTGCTATCTGCTATGACTTATTCTGACTTACCTGCAGGAGCCAGGACTTGTGGAACTCATAAGACCTTCAAAGGGAAGAAAAATACCCCCCAAACCAGGCTGATCTACTCACCAGCTAAATTCCTTTTTCTTCCCCACCACAACTGTAGAAGATAGGTCCAGCACAGAGGAGCACAGACCATCTTGCTTCACTCCATCAAGCTCTTTAGAAGTCCTCTGCTGAGCTGAGACGGTGCCTTAACTAGGAAGGCTGGATTTCCCCCTAAGAATCCAGTTCTGACGTAACGTTAAGTGTTTGGGATTTCTCTGAAAGGCTTTGGTTTTATATATATATTGCATTTGCAATGGCCTGCCATGAGAATTGTGTCTGATATCAGATATATCTCAAATATCTGGCTCTGTAATATATTTTGAAAAGAAGTAATTAATTGCACCTTCCAGGGCAGGGAACCTAAGCGGCTATTTTAAACTCCAATTTATATTAAAGCAAGTAAAGTTAATTGCCTGTCCATAACAAATGAAAAAGAAATTTGTACTTTGGAAGATCGCCACAGGTCTCCAATCGATATAAATTTAATGTGCTTCTTTGTATCTCGGAGTAAAATTGCATTTCAGTACTTTATTCGGTATTCTAGGAATTCCTTGATAACACACACTGCTAGGAAATCATGTTACTCACAAATGCCCACTAAAGGCATGGGAAAGCCAAATTCAATGGAATCAAAAGGATACCCATCACTATCCCATGGCAAAGGGATGACTTCTTTCTTGGGCTTATAAAAATAAGGTAATATGGAAAATAAATATCACATTTATTTACACATTTACACATTAAGTAATATTTTATTAAGTAATGATTAATAGTATAACCTTTGTAACTGAGCTATGTGCAGAAAAAATATATACTGTTTTTTAATTCTGTACCATTCCTCAAGGCACTGAGAGTTTTTGCAGTAATAAGGAAAAAAACCACTTAGTTTCAACTGGAAGATCAGGCCAAATTTAAGTGTTTTACAAATCTTTTGGGGGATGCGGTAGTGAATCTCTTGTCACTTTCACTTTTAGTCACAGAAAACTGTTACCTCTGATTTTGGGTGGTTGTAAGAGAACAGCCAAAAGCTCAAGAGCTGAACTTGTCAAAACCTCTTTTTGCCTTGGCAGTCTCATGAGTTTTGGCTTCTGACAAGATTTTTACTACCCCTTGGGTTTAGCTGAACTGAAAATATTCTTAGAAAAGGAGATGGCCTGATATCTCTGCAATCGTGGGCTCAGCTGAAGCCAGAATGTTCAGAGAAAGGATGAACTGAATTAAGAGAGCAGAGACTTTTGATTTGGAACAAAATGTATTTAACCCAATTATTTGTCATTTTTGAGAAAAAAACATAATTGTATTATAATACAACTTTGTTATCTGGGAAGCTATACACGCTCAGGCAATATAAGATTGCATCATAAAACTTTTGTGACAGTGACACAGATTACCCAGCAGCCAATGGGGAGGTGACCTGGGCTTGCTCCAGTGTTTTCAGCGGAATTTGATTTCTCTATGCCATTTGGATGCTCAAGCTGTGAAAGCCTGCTTGGCACTACTTACTAACTTCTGCCCTTAAATGCACAAAATAGAGCAGCCAAAGGCCAGGAAATATTCTGGGACTCGAACCCACCCTGCTTTCCATTCCTGGGGAAGTGTTTTGCCTGCACTTTGTTTCAGTGCCTCCTCTGTGGGATATAAACCTTGTTTCTTCAAGCAGCTAGTAAGTAAGCCCCAGATAAATGCATCCCATCTAATAGGACATGGCACATCCATGCAGGTGTCCACCTCCTTTCACCACCAGAATGAGGCATGTAGACAGCCTGGTGCAGTTCTTGTAAGAATTAAATTCACTAAAGATCATGATAATATCTAATTGAGTCATGGAGATAGACAAATGTGCCCAACATCACATCAGCTGCTTGCACAGAATGATAACTTTTCATAAAGGGATTGCATAAAGGTGAGTTGGATTGTAACAGAGGGAAGAAGTTGTTCCTGGCTCTGAATTATGTTTCCCCAATTCAGCCTTTTGAGATGGCACAGGTGAAACCAGAAGGGGAAAGACTATCCAGCTGAAACCAAATATCTCCATTACCCAATGAATGATCTCTGATTATAGCACTGGTGTCCATAATTAATTAGAATCCATCGAGACAGTCCATTTCAATATTTCTAATTTTATCATTTGGCAATTAATCTACTTTTGGTGACATAGTGCTTACTCTAAAAAGAAACTACTCTCTGCTCTCAAGCCTTGTTGGACAGAGAAAGACCTGAAAAAACAGATGAGAAGAGGTGCATTATACATGTATTTTTTATCAGTTGAGAACACTGCAAGGAAGAGCAGGCGTGCAACACGGATAAATCTTCCTGGTCACCTGAAATGTCTGGATTTATATACATTTATATGAATATGTCTGTAAATCAATGACAATCTCAGGAAGGTTTTTGCATATCATGAATTGTTTCTTAGGCTTTGTTTTGCACAGTACCTATCATGGGATCCTAGCTCCATTTACGGGTTTCTGAAGAATCATAGAGTCGTAGAATCATAGAATGGTTTGGGTCGGAAGGGACCTTTAAAGGTCACCTAGTCCAAACCCCTGCAATGAGCCGGGACATCTTCAACTAGATCAGGTTGCTCAGAGCCCCATCCAACCTGACCTTGAATGTTTCCAGGGATGGGGCATCTATCACCTCTCTGGACAACTTGTGCCAGTGTTTCACCACCCTCATTTTAAAAAATTTCACCAGGTTTTAGGAATGGCAACCAGGTCATAGCTTTTTAGCAGCACAGTGGCTTCCAGGTCCTCCTGATTTGTTGCCCATGCTGCACACATTGGTGTTGAGGCACTTCAGCTGGGCTGTCGGCCATGTCATCTTCTTAACCTCCTTAAACTCCTTCCCTTAACTCCTTTGAGGTATTTCATCGGTGTTTCCCTGTTGGCTCCTATTATCCTGTTACCTCAGGAGCCTCTGGCTCATCTCTGTAAGACTTCAAGTGTGCTGCAGTGTAGCCAGCACATCCCAGAGAAACAGGGTGAGGGCCCTTGCTAGCACCCTGTCCCTCTAACCTTGGCGCCTTGCCGTGTCCTCCCACAGCTTGTCACAGGCAAGCCTGATATTACCCCGCTCCTCCTTCAAGTCTAGTTTAAAGCTCTGTCAATGAAAAAAAGAATAAATATTATGCTGATAGTAATATTAGTAACTATTATTATTGGCAGAATAAAGGGATGTCTCTGAAAGCACGAAAAGCAGTGTAGCAAAAACCAATTCATCCACCACAATAGTCTCACAGAGACAAGATTGTCCCTAGAAAATTGTTTCATCATCCCTTCAGGAAAAGTGGGTGTAAGACCATTCACCGTATTCAGCACTATCCCCGCTACAGTAGAGTGAACCTGATTCTTTGTCCTGCACAGATGTCCTTGGGATTTCATCTGAACAGAATTTGGGTGGGGATATACGTGTGTCCACACATATGAGTGACAGTACTTTCAATATCCTTGACTGATTTGTCATCGTCCCCTGATGAGCTGTGACGTGTGGCACCCCTGACAACACCTCCTTCACGTCTCACAGGAGCGGCAGCAGGACTTACTGGAAATCCAGAGAAGAATTGAGGTACTCTGAAGTTGTCACAGCAGATCTCAAACTTTATAATTTCTTTGCTTCTTCCTGTGCTTGTGCCAGCAACTTCTGCTATCTCAAAGCATAGACTTGCCTAAAATCATTGCCTACTTCAGTAGCTCTTCTATATTCAGCACACCAGCTAACTGATCTAAAGGTTCAGATGCAAAACCAGCAGCGCTTCTGGCTAACATAAACCTCTTCTGTAATGCCAAAGCTTTTCTCACTTCTTAAAGTGGCTGCAGAACATATTTGCTTAGTTTTTTTGTAATCTCTCTTCTTTGTGCTTGCTCCTCACAAGAGCAGATTTTCTTCCAAATTTTCATAAATTTCCCATGGGTTTGCCAAAGATCAGAGTTGTAGCTGCTGAGTGCACAGTTAGTATCAGCACTTGGTAAATCAGTACTTCTTGCCCATTCAACATAGCCTGGAGAAGATAGGAAACATGTGGTCTAGCCAAGACTGGGTGATATGTACTCCACCCCACAATCCCAGCTCAGCCATGCTAGACCCACACATCCCTGACAGACGTGTGGAGCTCAGTCCCAGCACTGGGATTTGTACACAGGAAGCAAACCTCTTCAAAGACTGGCCTGTAACTGGAATTCAGGTACAGAAAAGTTTTGAGCTCACCATTGTTGACCTGTAATCTCAGGGAGTTGACAGAGAGAGAGAGAAGTAAAGGGCAGGGTATAAAGAACTGACCTTCTTCCTGCCAGGAACAATTTCCCCTAGGCAGTTTTCATATAGCCATCCAGATTTGGAGAGTGAAAGAATTTATCAGGAGGATTTCCAAGCTGACCTAAGTTCCAGAGGACAATCTTCAACTTGTTTAATTTTCAAGTGTAGGTGAAGCCAAAATGTCCTGCTGTATTCCCACTTCCATGAACCACGGCCATGTAAAACCTTGAGAAGCAAAGCTGCTCATTTTCAGTTTGACAGTTCTTTAGTTACAATATATTCTAAATATACCTTTGAACTGGCAAGTTTACTAAGATTGTCACCTTTTTCTTTTTCTTCTTCTTTTACTTTTAGGTCTCAGATTCCTTTTCTATAGAAGCTATTAGCTTTGCACCAAGAAATACAATGAGGAATGCTTCAATGACAGCAAGATGCAGCACTAGGTGCAATGCTATATTCTGAGTAAATGATACCATTCAAAGGGCAGAGCAGAGCATGAATAGCATTGATTTCCAGAGCAGCTATTTCAGTACTTTGCAAAGTTATATCAGACTGGTCTCCTTCACCGGCTGAGTGAGGTAAGAGGCTGTATACCACCCTGGCAGGCAGCAATAAGGCCTGGGCTATATGTAACTTCATCACCTCCTGCGTGGGTGCCAGCGCGACATTATGCCTGGGCTCGCCACCCCAGCCTTGTGGAAAACACAACAGCATCTCACACTACCATTGTAGGCTAATGTAGGAGCTTCCAAACTGTACTTTGCTCTCTACCAAGGGCTTATGAAGCAGGCTTTCATCATCAAAGCGCTCTGTGACCTACTGCAAGGGTATCTGAAATCAGCTGGGGTCCAGGGATGAAGGCCTGACTGGTGGCTGAGACCCTCCAAGGGTGAAGCTGTGCAGGAGGAGGTTCTTTGGAGCCAGTCCAACCCAATGGGATGCTCTTGCAGCCCTTCAAAACCAGGAGCAGCAGCATCACTTCC
The DNA here is from genome assembly GCA_033628505.1 of Tringa tobata. Classification (NCBI taxonomy): domain Eukaryota; kingdom Metazoa; phylum Chordata; class Aves; order Charadriiformes; family Scolopacidae; genus Tringa; species Tringa tobata. Next base: position 396,165 of record JAHREE010000076.1, read on the forward strand.
AGAGAGCGGTTTATCTCATAGATTTCATCTACCTTAAGATGAAGTGAACTACAGCTCAAAAGTGCTGCCTTCTTTGCTTTAATTTTAAGTGGAGCTTAGAGGACCAGCTCAGGTGTAAAAAATTACATCTACAAGTTTGAACAGGCAAATCTGTCTCCAAGCAACCGGTTGTACTATGCCCACCCATACAAACAGCTGTACTGAAATCAAAAGGTTTGCAGCCGTAACTCATAAAGTTGTATCACTTTTCAGACTAAGCCATATGAAATTGAAGAAACCACATTTTGTGGATGATTCGAAAAGAGAAAATGACCTATTGTTTGTTCAATTCTACTACTGTACAAAATCTATTTTTTATGGATTTTGAAGTATTTTCTATTTAAGGTCTTACTTCACTACAATACAATATTTTAAACCTATTTTGGGTTTTGAAAGTTTTATGAAAACAACTTTCAGCAATTTTACAAGCACAAGTGTGTGAATAAGCTCTTGTCTCATTAGAATGTCCTTCATCCACCTGTATAACTCAATATTGGCAGCATTTCAGAGCACAAATCTTGGCAGAGAAATAGCCTGGCTATATATCCAAAACTAGCACTGAGCACACTTTTTCTGCCACATGCTAACCTTGCGTAGATTGAAAGTGCAGGAGTATTTTAAGTAGGTTAAAATGTTGCTGCCAGTCTGTCAATTATTTCATTTCACCAATTACCACAGCATCAACACAACTCTAGATGTCACAGGTCTCCTGAAGCTGTTGCCAAACTAGAAAATGGAGAGGGATGGATCTACAAAGCCATTGGGGGAATGAGATTCCCCGCACCAGGGTGGAGGCTAGAGACCTGTTTGCTTCAGTTTTAGCCTATTTACTGAACATTGAACTGGGAATCGTGATTGCTGTCAAGGAAAGGCATAGAAATTGTTGCATTTTTAAAGTTCCAAATTCTTCATGCAGTGTTGTGGAAAGGTGACATCGTGCACAGGAGCAGGGCAAGCAGAGAGGACTGTGACAGGATTGATCTTTGAGAACATAAATCGGTTGCAAAATCATGTGTTCCTGATCCTTTCGCTGCTCTGGAACAGACCTGCAGTAACAGCTCTCCTTCTTCGTGGCCCATCTCATCTACCCACAGCCCGATCTGTGGGAGATACCAGGTCCACAGGCATGTCTTTACAACCACAGCAGTTACCAAAGCAGCTCTGCTCACCAGGGTCTGGTTCATGCCTCCTGCCATTTCCAATCCATCATCCCTTCTTCCCTGCTCTGCTGCTGTTCCCATCAGCTACCTCTTGGATGTGCACAACGCCATTCCTCCAGCATAGATCCCTGCCTAGAGAAAGCCCTTCCCTTACACATCACCTCCTCTGCTAATATTTCCCTTATAGCTCTACTGTCCTGTTCATTCCCCAGCATCACCCCTGTCTGCTTGCCTCCTCCCTGCCTCTCTGATAACTGAGCACTCAGTGAAAGCAGCAGAAGGCCAGTAGAGTTAATGTTGTCTTGTCAACTCTTGAATCATCTACTTCCAATCCCAGTTAGTTCCTTCAAGGAGAGACACAAAAAAATCCCCCCAAAAAATCCCAGAACACAGAAGCATGAAAATGCCTTTGCAAAGGTTGAATGCTGATGTTTAGTTCCTTGACATGATGAATTTACCCAGAAAAGCTGCATCTCAAGCGTACAAGAATCTGTTAAGAAAAAAAGACACTGCAAGTAGCTGGGCAGAGAGCGAGATGCTGTGGCCATGACCATTACTTTTCTCAGGTAATATCAAAGGCAAAAGGACTGCTCTCTGCATATGTGGGATGCAGAACCAGCCACTGAGCAGGCAAATTCCAACTCATTCCATCAGCCATAAAATAAATCCCGACTCCATCAGTGCTCGTATAGAAATGAAAGGTGGTTTATGACAGATGCAGAAGAAAAAAGTCCTTCAAATGCCCACTTTAGTGCCTGCAGTTCTTTCTTACGCTTCTGCTTCTCTCAATCCATTTAACTTTTTGCTATAAGGGCAGTTTTAGCAACAACAGGAACAAGGAAGTAACACCAGCAAATTGGCTTAGCACCATGTGTGAATTCTTATTTACAAGCTACAGACAGCAGCATTTTTATCCCTGGCTCAGCTCTAGCTGCAGCAAGCGAGTCTGAAAGCAGCCCCACAGCAGAAGGCTGAGAGCAAGCAGGACATGGCCCCACCTGGAGCTCTGCTGCTCTCTCCTCAGGCTGGCTATGTCCCACACCACTGATCGGGTATTGCCATCAACGTGCCACTGCGTCACCAGAGGATCAGGGGCTCGCTATACACCAACACCACCTACTACTGCCCGTGGATCTCCCCAGGCCTCTTCTTTTCTGAATTCTGACCTGATTTTCTCACCTCCTGCAAAAAGGGCTATTCTTATTGCTGTTCCTGTCATTTTTTTCTGCTCCACAGGCAGCAAACAGTCAATGGTGCCTGGAAGGAGAGCGGACACTAATCAAGACTGAGCACGAGCCTGTGCCCAGGAGCAGAAGTACCCACATAGGGAGGAGTCAGAGGCCCTGGTTCCCATTTCCCAGGATGTTTAAACACGTTGGTGTACTAAGAAGAGAAGCAGGAGCAGAAGCTCTGGACTCATCTTTTCCCCCAGCTTACTCCCCTTACACGCCTCCAGTTCTCATTTGTCTTTCTAATGCATTTATACACAGCTGGTTATGAATATCACTGTGGGAAATTCAGTGGTTTGGTGGTGGATTTTTTTTAATCTAGCTGACTTTTCTGACATTTTCCCACATTTCTTATGGCACTTGGGAGGCAGGAGATCCCACAAGATCCATCATCTTTTTTCACAGATTTTCAGCAAGGTATCCAGTGAGGCAATGTCAGGTACATTCTGTACATTCAGCAAGGTTTTCACTGGGTTGATTTGAAATATATATAGCTAATAAGATAATGATATCTTCATGACTCCTCTTTCAAGATATTATACGGATCACAGCAAGACCTCTCCAGAATTAAGGGGAGCGGAGTCCTATTTTTTACTTCCTCTTCAGTTTCCAGCACTTGTCCTTGCTGACATCCCAAAACACTTTGAGCTGTTGTAATATCTCTTCCCAATGTACTAAAATACAATTTGCCTGTTGCTATTGCAAGACGCCAAAGACCAGATGAAATGATTGATTTTTGTGCTTGAATCTGGGAAGGAGACTCCCAGGAGCATAACAACAAAGCATAAATAACATCCACTCTGGTGCACCTGACAAATACAAACCATAAAAAAAAATAGGCTATAACATGCTCCAACAAACCTAAGATCTTTCAAATAAAAGACTAAAAGCCTCAAAAATGACAATGCGCATGCAGAAAAAAAAAAAAAAAAAAACAAAAAGAAAACCCACACAAAACCCAGAAGAGATTAAGAGTATAATTTTTCTTAGGTTTCTGCAGGAACAGAGAGTCTATTATGCAACACAGTTGAGATGACCTTAAAAATGACCACAAACCAAAAAAAAAAATTTTGATAGTGCTTGCTAGTTTGACCTGAAGAAAAACTCCTTTCTGATCCTAAACCTACTGATTGGATCTAGGATGGACAGTTATAAAGACTGGAATTATGTGAAATATTTGAGGCAGTGTCTATCTAGATTTCACCCCTGCCACACAATGGGATATTTTGGGATAAGGATTTTGTTTGTAATGTAAATCAGGCATGTGGTTCTATCTTACCCTAGGAAAGATTCTGTCTACTCACTTAAACCAGACAAACTTGGCAGTGTGACTAAGCTGAGACTCCCAAATACATTTCATTTTCGTGTGAAAGTCACTATTAGCATGCAGAAGTCCTCGGGCTACTCTGTTAAAAATGATACAGCCCCTGCCCTGTGATGTGCATATGAGGCAGAACAGGCAGGTACAGCTGGCAGAGAAGGGAATAGCAGAGGGAATCAAACCAGTGCTAGGACAGTCCATAGCCCACCCTCTGTATAATCAGCACTGACTTCTATTAAAATGTCACACCAGGGAAGATTTTATTAGGGAATATAATGCAGACAGTGAGGGAACTTTGCCACTATTTATCTGGAGCTTCTCCACGCACACGGGAAGACATCCAGCAAGTAATCTTCCACAGGTAACTTCAGAACTTACACCCTCTCTTAAGCCAGGGGACAAAATGTGAAGTGACTTGCTGGAAGATTTTGCAAGTGGTTTATCCAAGCTGTCAGATATTCATGGAACAAAATCAAGAGCTGATGGAGCAAACTCCAGTTTGGCAGGACCAAGGGATTTTGCAGAAATGTATTTATTTCAAGAAACCTGCAAGAAGTCCAAGTAAGGGTGGATGTTTTAATAAAAGCCAGAGAGAGAAAGACCTCATCTGACCTGGAAAATCTCAATGCTGCTTGTTCATCATGACTGTTAGAACTGAAATAGCCTGTAGATGCCATGTCAGAGAGAACTCGACAGAGGCCCAGAATAGCCAGTAATCAATGTGGCTTTCACAAAGTCCAGGTTCCAGCTCTGCTTGTGCATGAATCAGGGAAGCAGTGATACCTATATGCCCTACATCCCAAGAGAGCACTCTTGTGATTACTCATCTCATCATTCTTAGTGAATGTGTTTTGAAAGGTTTGCAATTTCATTTTGACACAAAATGAAACTAGATTTTGGAACTCCAACATTTCTTCATGAGATGGAGTTCTTGTTTTTTAGCCCAACTGTGCTTTAAGTCTTTGTTTTCGATGTTTAATGCAAATAATTTGGAATAAGGACATTGAAAAGCCTGGACACATTCTAAGTATGAATATTACAAATCATAGAATCATAGAATTGTCTAGGTAGGAAGGGACCTTTCAGATCATCAAGTCCACCCATCAGCCTAACACTGACAAAAACCATCAGTAAACCATGTCACTAAGCACTATGTCTACCTGTCTTCTAAATACCTCCAGGGATGATAATTCCACCACTTCCCTGGGAGCCTGTTCCAATGCTTGATAACTGTTCCAGTGTAAAACTTTTTCCTAATATCTAATTTAAACCTCCCCTGGTGCAACTTGAGGCATAAAACATATTTTTAACTCACTCCCTTTCCCTTAAATCCACACCTCACAACAAGTAAAAGAGAAATCTTCCTGCAAGTTTGGAAGCAAACCACTTCCAAATCTCTCCTTACCTGTTTAAATTATGCTGAATGCCATAGACAGAACACCCTTTAGAAATAACAGATGATTAAACAGCCTGCTTCACCTGTAAATAAGCATGGAATTTGCTGTGTTAGATATGTTATTTGATTTGCACCTACTCATCAAGCTCAAGTCCTGTGACTATTTATTTACCAGAGAGACTCCAGCTTTTTTTCTTTTGAAATAAATGCCAAATGACGAATTGCTTTTGACTCCAGTGATATGGAAACTGAACTGCTGCCCATACATGTAAGCCTTTTGCTGAGGCGCCATCTGCAAGCCAAAAGCAAAACTCTAACATTATTATTCCAACCCAATGTGAAATACTGCAAAATACAAACTCAATCCCCAGTTTCACTCCTACTACTGTGCACCCAACATAAGGCTCAAATAAAAACGTTCATCTGTGAATATTTATGCCTTATTCTTAGCCTCGTTGTGTTTAGAGGTTTAGTATACCTTTGGTTGCTTCTCTTTCCCTAAATAAATAACACAGAAAGCCATTTCCTTTTTGGCAATTACATCCTACCCTCTGCAAGACAGGAGGAACATTACAAAGATACACAAAAGGTATGAAGAGATTTCCTGGTGTTTGCTGCATTTCAATGGGAAGTTTTAAAAAATGGGAAGAGTTCTACTGATTGCAGGATTCACTTTCAAGGACCAGCAGCTTTCTGATGTGTGCTAATCTAACCCGCACTCTCATGCCTCCAGCCATAAGTGTAGCGAGGTGCCGGTGGGCTGCAGAAATCTCTCTGGTGTTTCAGTTGTGATTCTCCACCTATGGATGCTTGGCAAGTCGTGCAGCTCTGTCACGTGCTTTTCTCTAATTTATTCTCTGAAGGCATAGGAAAAAGCTTTCTGAGCCTCCCTGTTAGAAAAAAACCACTACTTGGCAAATCTAACATGTATCCAATGGTATTGTGTAGTGCAAGTGCTTATGATATTAAAGGAAACTAAGGGGAAACCATGCCTCTCATTTGCCTTTCAGACACTAAAATAAACATTAATTATTATATCTATGAGCATAACTTGACAAATTGCATAAGCCCAGTTGGAAAAAGTGCGCAGTAATGAAATAAACTAGTGCAAATGTGATCTGAACAGTAAAAATTTATTATAAAAGCAACAGGTGATTTCCTTTACTAAACGATTACAGTACTGCCAAAACTAATGGCTGCAACAGCTCTGCAGTCACTGACAACTAATTCATAAGGCACCATCACAAAACACAATGCACTAAAGAAAATGCCGTAAACTAGCAACAATTAGAAAATTCAATGTACTCTAAAATGCAGAAACTGAATGAAGAGATGAATCAAGAGAGTAAGGGCTGTGTTTTAGCAGCTATGTTCTTTCTCTCCAATTCAGATTTAAATGCTGTCTTTTAGGACACACGTGTCTAGAGACTGCCAGTTAATGTGCATCTGATACAACTAAAGGAAGTAGTAGTGACACACACAATTTCCCCCGTGTATCTGACCATGAATCTTTAGTGACAGTGTACTAAGGTATACTAATTATGATTGCAGGGAAATAAACAAGAGAAGACACCAGGACTACCCACCCTTCCATCAGAGGCATTACATCTGTGTTTTATCATTACCAAGCACTTCTATGAACCTTTCTATCTTTATAGCTCTACTGGACTCATGAAATCTATAACAAGATTTTCCAAAGGGAAAGGCAAAGCCATCAGTGTGATTGTAGGAGAATTTTTTCCACCGATCTCTGTTTGGCACAATGGCTGTGATTCTTTTCTTGACTGATCTCTGTGAACTGACTCACAGTTGCGTGCACCACACAAATCAGGGGAGTTGTTTGCCCAAGGCACTGGCAAGGTCCCCATCACCAAATGGGATTACCCAAATGGTTCACAAATTAACATATTTTAACAATTTTAACATATTTAACCTCATGCTACCCCCATTATTTCACAGAGTATTATACAGAGGAGGAATTACAGCACAAAGAGACTAATGCCCACATGCTAGAAAAAGGATACTAACAATAAATTGCCATTAGGTGCCATTGCAATGCCCAACTTAGCATCCTGGTTGAATCTGGAGCACTGTGAGTCTGGTCACTTGGATGCCTCATACTGGGGTGTACAACAGGGAGCAGTGCTCAGGCAGTGAAGAGCAACCTGTTTCAAATCCTGCCCTCTTTCTACAGCAGCAGAGAGACAGACATCTCCAAGTCTCCCTGAAGGTGATGATAAATACACACTGAAGAGATATTACAGCAAGAGATCTCCATAATAATATGCTGCGTAGATGAGTAGCCTTTCTGGGAGCTGGAAAGAGCAGGGCTTTGCCAGGGCCACTGACTTGGTTACAAAGCAGGAGGTGGTGTAAGCATGTAAGCTTCTGTGTCATTTGAAGGTGACATTGTCATAACTTAGGAGGAGAAGAGATCTTTAAGGAGTCAAAACAAGCTGTTCCTTGACCATGCAGCTAAACTCACGTCTTTATAAGCATACTTTTTAAAAATTAACCTCAAGACTTTATCACTGCAAGCAGAAACAAATTTTAGGGCAAAAGGAACTGTTAGATGATCCAGTATGCATCCCCTTGTTTATCACCGGCTCCGTTTCTTCCATGATTACCCCTGCCATTGGCCCAAAAATTTAGTTTTGTTTAAAGGAAATATTAGGACCTGGGTGAACTGTCAGGGACATACTAACAGCCATACATGGATAGAACAATGGTCCATCCCGTCCCATATGCTGTCTCCACTCTCCATCTGGGCCAAGAGCAGGTGTCTGGGGAAGAGCATGACAACAGGACAAGCATCAGCACCTGCAAGCACCCCAGCCTCCTGCAAGTTGTGACTCTGGGACCTCCTAGACCAGGCAAAGAATAAACTTAGACAAGTGACACAGAGCAACACCAGGTAACCATCCAGGATTAAAGATGCCCTTCACATTTCTTACTGTAAAGCATTTTCTTCACAAAAACCATGTGACTTTTTTGCCACTTCTGAAAATTTTTATTGTTATGTATCAACTGGGTGCAGCCCTCAAGTACCAACCCTACTAATGCGAAGTACAAGGTTCAATTCCCTTTCGATTCAGCAGTCTTTTATTTACACATCTCATGGCCATTTTTGCTGTAGCAGCAAACTAGGATTTCATTTTTCCACCACATGCTCACTGGAATTCTTAAGATTTTATCAGCATCGCTGTTTTCCTGATGTATAGCATCTGATTACACTTAAATAAAACTTTGTGCAACAAGGTCAATTTATCCACAACTGCAGAATGCTCCATGGCTCTGCCCCCTTACCTCTGTGGGCATTTCTACAGTCTTTGCATGAGTTGCAAGTTTTACTTTGGCTTGGAGTTCAGTAGGAAAAATATTGAGTCGTACTGGGTCTTGTACAGAGCCTCAAAGACTCTCATGAGACACACTTCGATCTGGTGATGATCCTCTATGACAAGCTTCTCGATTTACAAAAATTCAAGACAATTAAAGGTGTTTCTAGGAACATTCCTCTGAAAATACATCTTATACTCTAACCAATTCTTGCTTTCAATGAACTATCCAGACGTTTGCTGGAGAGTCTGGCCTTAAATATGGCTGTCACAAAACCAAAATGAACTAGGCTGTGATAAGTATGGAAATAAAGTGAGCAGGAGTGTGAATGGGGTGGGAGTAAAAGCTTTTACACAGGCAGCAAGTGCCAATTAACAGACAACAGAAGTCTGTGACACTGTGAGGCAGACATTCCCAGTCCACCGCCCACCGCAGACCCTGCACTCCAGGGACTAGAAAAGTGAGTCAAAAGCAGCCAAGGCTGTGGAGACAGTGAGTACCAACCTGAGACTATCAGGAATAGTGAAAGAGGGCAATGAGGATAGTGGGGACATTGACTTGTGGTTCTGGTCTGTGGGCATGGGGTGAGAGAAGAGGATGGAGCTTCAGATCCAAGTGTGCAAGTGATGTGTGACACCAGAAGCACGTCTTTGAGGACATGGCACACCAGGGGTGGGACCCCCTTATGTTCAAAGCCAAAAGCTTTTTCTCATGAATAGTTACAAATCTTTCCCTCTCCCTTATTTTTGGGTAAATATGATTCTTTTCAGCCTCCAGCAATTAACTGGCTACTAATCTATTGAACATGTACATTTTTGATAATAAGTAGGGTTCCCCTTGCAATCAAAACGTCAAGTGGCATATAATACAAATGCCTACCAAAATCTAAAGAAACTGCATCGGCTCCCTTCCCTTCATATGCAACATTTATAATCTCAGCAAAAAATGAAACCAGATTTGGTTGATGAGATGTAGCATGAAACACTGAAATCCCTCTTTGCCCTGTCTTGCCAGCCAAATAAATCACAGGCCACTTCATACAGCCCCTATCTGAATACATAAACATGACAGGACAGCTTAGGGAACATCTACTAAATCTCATTAAACACTTCCACTGATAACATAATAACATGTTAAATATGTTGTAGCTGTCACACTGTACTCAGAATCATAGTGCCCCTCTCCTGCTTTTTGTAATGCTGCGCTTTGCTTCCATAAAAAGGAAAATCCCATCACACATTTGTTTTAAAATACCAGCTCACCCTGCAGATTGTATATTTTCAAAACTCAGCTTTTCTCACTGTAGTTTCTGGGACACATCATTCTTTAACCTTGGACTGCTCTCCTGACAAGGTGAAAACTCATTAACCACCTCCGTATAATTTAAACACACAGCTTTGTTACTATGTTGGCACCAGCCCACAGGGACGGCTGGGTTCCTGTACCGAGAGCTCGTTCTCGTGGCAGGTATGTCCTCAATAGCTTTCTCTGGGACAGAGGATAATTACCTTCCCAGTAAAAGAATCACGGGACCAAAAAACCATACAAACGCTGTACAAACTTGTACAAGGCAAGACCACCTCTCCCAGGACTGTCACAGAGAGGGGAAATAACTATTTGTTCTTGGGACTCCCTTTTGATGTTTTCTGAGCAGTCCCCATGAGATCGGCTCCTCTCCCCATCTCTTCCAGTACCTGCTGGTATGACCAAGAGCAGCACACACAAATCTTCCAGCTCTCATGTCAATCACATTTCTTCCCTCAGCAGTTATTTCAGAGGCAGGCAGCTTTTCAGAAGTGCCTGTTCTTAATAAAGAAATTGAGAGCCATTTCAGTGCTCGGTATCTGTAATAATTTATATCACTGTCCTCTGTTACAGGCAAAGAAACACTAACATCACTGCAAGGACATTGGGCAAGCAGCAGCTGGGTCCATATGGCAGGGGAACAGCCCCACCACTGTGAGCCACTTTCCTCAGTATCATGGTGTGGCTACATCAAGCTCTTCCACTTGCCTGACCCTTAGTTACATTCACTTAACCTGGGCTCCTCGTGATTACCTCCCCCCTGCCAACCTCCCAAACGTTGCCCAAGGCCTAATGTCACCAGGGAAAAAGGCTCCTTTGGTGAGGATCACTGATTCAAATTCAGTTTGCAGGACAGGTTTTTAGATCTGCTCATTGCCCCAGTGACCAGGCGGACCCACAACTGGTGAACTTCTGAAGTCACCAGGGACCCACCAGTCTCCAAGAGCTTCTGGTAGTAACATCTGCCAGCAAAATTAGGGCTGCATCATTTAATTTACAACAGTGTTAGAGAAGGAGTGGAAGCAGCTTAGCATTGTAGCCACTGGGTGAATGCATTAGCAAATGAAAGACATTTGAATCCTTATGTCAGACTTCCCCACGTGTTTTTATTTCTAGGCTGAATGCTAAGAAGGAACTGTCACCTTTCCAGTTTCAGTTTGCATGATGCCAAAATCTTTTGAGCACAACCCAAGGAAGCCAAAGTGGAAGATATTCATTTCACTAAAGAAAAAATACTCTGGAAAGCTCTCTAGAGTGCAATAAAGGCCCATGTACAGACAGCCCTGAGCTGTGGCTTGGCATTCACACTGACAGAGAGCCTGCAGCATTTGGCCAGTCCCACAGTCATCCACTTCCCACAAAGTCTCAAGTGACAACAAAAGCTGCTTGCCATCTACTCTGATGAAGATACAGTGACAGTCCTGGGGTAATGGCAGTAAGGAGGTAAGAAAGTAAGGAGAGAAACAAGAATTAACAGTCTAGCGCTTAAAGAACTAAAGTCACCAAAATTTTGTCTGTGTAATTAAAATTATGACATGGGTTGATTTTGAAAGGATCAAACGATCTTCTTCATATTGTTCATTTTCCTTCCTTCTCCTTCCATCCTCCTTTATTCCCATTCTTACCGCCCTCCACCACAGAACAACTGAGGCTCTGCTTGTCCTTGCCCTTGCACCAGGACACTTCCTTCTCTTTCTTTTTTTAACTGAAGATGTCACATCAGGAGCTGACCATCTTCTTATGGGCTGTCCAAATCTAGGCAAGGACTGCAACACCTCCGAGGAACCTCATTCCTCACCACGTTTCACCGTGTGTAAGGCTCTGGGTTGGAAAACAGCCGCAGTCCTGGCCTACGCTTGGAGCATTGCACCAGCTCCAGGGGCAGCACAGCGATGAGCCCATGTGCGTGTCAGCAAGGAGTCACCGGGGTCTCATCTAAACTTCCGTGAAGTTAGCGGCAAAGCTCCCTTTAACCTGAATGGGATTTGGATCAGCACCCTAGTGAGGCAATTTTGGAGGTAATCTAAGTGCAAGACTCCAAGTAAATGATTGACAGAGATTGCTGTGCTGATGAGCAGAAGAGAAAGATTGTGGCAGCAAGAGCAACCAGTCAGCAGCAGTAAAGCAGAATAAATTAAATTCCTGCAGCATGGCATATGGATAACTTCTTATAGTTGCCTTTCTGTAACCCCATCCTTACAAATGTCATTTTTTTACTCACACATAGTTTACACTGGCATATACTTTACCTCCAAATTTGGCATAACACACTTCAGATCCATGCAGCAAGCATGTTTCATAGCAAAGACAACACAAATAAAGAGGTTTCTCAGATTCCCTCTCATTTCATATTTGCCTGGATCCTTCTCCCTCCTTGGGCTAGCAAAAGCTATCTCTGTAGTTGCTGCAGCAATTTTTTACCATGAAAACTGATGCTTAGGGAAGTACTTGATGCTATTTGGACATAATTTAGAAACTGCCATTTTTAGGAAGGCGATTTAATCTGCAGGCAGAAAGTGTCAGCAAGGCCTTTGCTAATTACAGCAAATCAGTGCACGGGGAATATGGCTAGAACTACCTGGAAACTAATACTGGAGCTGTATTCAACAGACCCAACTGTAGGCACTTCAAGTAGGTTGCCGTGAACCTACAGTCCAAGGAGAAGGAAAGACACCTCCAAAGACAGATTCCGCTCTTGGACTGGGCTAAGCCCTCTCTGAAGGTACCTGCCTACTCCCACTCACTGTGGAAGCCGAATTTTGCCTAATGTAGACCTGTGTTCAGAGCAGACCTGGAAGCAGAGCTTGGGAAATGGACTGGCTGCCCAGGTAACACGAGACTGAGGAGACGCAATCACTGCGATCATTTTTCCTTTGAATCATCTAGTTCTGCAGCGGTGGAAATAGTTCATCTGGGCACTTGCTCATGCAGGCAAGCAGGGCAGACCCGGGGACAGCAGCTGGGGCCAACCAAGCGCCCAGGTCATCAGGCAAGTTTGTCATGATGCAGCAGGTCCCAGGTTGAGCTGGGTGGTGAACCCGCAGGTCAGGGTCAGGCCCGGGGTCAGACACTACCCTGGGATGGCCAGGCAGGGCTGTGGGAGCTGAGGACCAGCACTGCTGCTGCATCGCTGGGGCAGGGACTGGGAGCCCCAGGGGGCTGGAATGGGGTCCTGGGCCATGGGCGGGGTGGGGGGAGCCCCCAGGGGAGGACAGGCAGGGCCAATAGGGCCTATTAGTGCCCTCAGGGCCCTGGCAGTAGCTTAGCTGTAAATATTCAAGGCCTCCAGCCTTATCAGTTTTCATTAAAACTAATGGGATGAACTCATACTTATTCATAATGTCTCTTGCCCTCCTTTTCTAAAAATTTAAAAGTCTGTTGCTGTTAGCAGATCCTTGAAAACAGCTGCGAGAAGGGCTTGCTATGAAGAATCCAACCTGCAGTGCTGGAGGCTACTGCAATCACCTAAATTTTTACCAGTGTTGCAAATTACTCCCATTTGTCAATGTCCCCATCCTGCCCAACCTATGATATTTCATTATCTTTGCCTTTGTTTTTGAATATTCCATGTTGCTGCAGTTGTTGCAGAAGGAATTTACTGAAAAAGCAACATGAAATTTGAAGCAGACTTTTGCTCACAGATAGCCTGAATAATACTATATTAGCATTCAACAGTCTTCACTAATTTATTCTTGCTCCCTTCTAATAAGCACACAGGCACTGTGTAAGCAGGGGTTCTCTCAGAATGAACGATGCAGAGCTTAACGTTTCCTTCCTCGCACACAGTAGACAGATTCTCACTCCACAAATTGTTCTATTTGTAAATTATCCAGTAGGTTAATAGATTTTAGAGCCTGAAGGTACTTCTGGCACCATCTAGCCTGCATTACCTGTTGTGTAACCACTGTCTGTATAAGCTGGACAATTTTATCCAGTGATTCCTGGCAAAAAAGGAATTATTCTTCCACACTTATTGCAGTGAGAAATCTTTGAGAGCATCAGTATGAACAAAATAAAGAGTCTTTTTCCCTTAAAATTACTTTTAAAGGGAGATTTTCTAAGTACATAAGTCACTAGTAAAGACAGATTACATTTACAATAAATGATAGATGTTATCAAAGTGATTTCAGGCTTCACTCCACAAAGGCACTTAGGAGTTAATAGCTTTAAACTTGTGAATTGTCTGATAGGTTTCCACAGGACCGCCCTTGGGCTTCCAACAGAGCCTGCATGTAAGAGCTTTGGTAGCTTAACCATCGCAAAAGCTAAATGAATACATTTATAAAACAGCATCAGACGAGCTTCAGCGTGAACTAAGACTCCAGACCAGCAATAGCTGCACTGCAGCAAAATGGCTTCAAGGCAGGTCTGGAAACATTACACTATCTCTAAGTAACACCAAGCCGATTTCTACTTGGTTTTGAGTATGGTGATCAACTGCTTAAAAATACAGCTTCGGTACATAACACTCCTACTTGAAAATCTTCAATTTTGCTATCAGTAACCAAAAAATAATCCTCATTTCTTAAGCATAGGACAAGAAACAGTTGGTGTCAGTGGTACATGCTGAGCAAAGACTGTCTTTTAAACGGTGACTATGGCAGCTGTAGATGTTTGCTTAGCTGAAGCCACCTTCGTTTACCTTCCCTTGAAGTTGACAGCATTGTCACAACAGCTGTGTCATGTCATAAACTCAACCTCAAAACAACATTAATTGGACTCTATGGGGAGCACCTGATACTTTCAGGAAAACACAAAATTATGTCAAAGCACATGAAAGAAAAGTAAGTTACATGACAAGAATACGTCAAAATATCAATAAAGACAAATAAGAAGATGAAAGATGAAATGAAACAAATATTATCGCCAGCTTTTGGAAATAACTGTTGAGTGTTCAGGTGACTGCAAAAGTAATTGGGACGCTGGAAAAAGAATAAATTAGCTTACTGGCAAATTAAGTATGAGCTAGGAACCTAACTAAAACTAGCAAGACTGAATAACATGGCTTCAAGGTGAATCTGCAAATTTATAGAGTCTATACAACAGTAAGCTGATTTCAGGATATCTTCAGGTAGACGATAACAGAATCACAGAATCATAGAATTGCCTAGGTTGGAAGGATCCTTTCAGATCATCTAGTCCAACCATCAACCTAACACAGACAAAAACCATCACTAAACCAGTCTATATTTTAAAGAACATTCTTTATTTCCTTGATTTGTTCCATGGGTTTGTCCCCATCCCTGATGCTAAGAATTCATTTATCACAAGGTCTGCATCTATTAATTAAGCCTCTGAAGAGCACCAATAAGATTCTGATTCATCTTCCTACTCGCTGTGGAGTTAAGCCCGAAAAAAATGTAGTACTTTAGCAGTGCTAATGACAAAGCTCCTACCAAAAATGTAGTGCTATTTCTCTTTCCTCCTCTTCTAAGGTGGTAGTGAATGGGATACTTGCACTAAAAATTGTGGATAAAACTTTGTCAGTTAAGGTATTTCACTAAACCTCTGGTTTCACAGTTTTAACTGGAAAAGAAATTATATTCTGAACCTCTAGGAAGGTTTGTTACTGGCTATGCAGATGATAAGTGATGCCTACATGTGGCATAATGAGGAGCGAAAGGAATGGATTTGCAGAGTGAAACATCTGCATACCACCACAAACAGCCCATGAGCAGTAGCAGTGCACAGGGGTGCTCCTGGAGAGCGTCTTTTGGTTCAGTCACATTCAAAGAGAATCCAATCTGAGTGCTCCAAGACCAATTTTTTATGTGAATGCTAAGGGGACAATTGCTCCTAAAGCATGCTCCCACTCGAAACTAAAATATCACTGGCCCGCAGGCACCAGTCTGCTCTGCTGGGTCCAGAAATGGAGCAGCAAGTTAATGCTTATGGCAGGACTTGAAAATAGATTTACTAGGGCTCTTTGGGATCTCTAATTGAAGTTCAATACTGTGTTACCAGAGGGAAAGATCAGGCCTTCAGATCTTGTACTATAGTGAGCTGCTGTTGTGTTCTGAGTGCCAAGGTAGTCACAGAAGACTTCAGCACTGTATAACAAAACTGGAAAGATAAATCAATCCCTTTCAAGCTTTGTACAGAATCTGAAAGTTTCATAAAAAATCTGACATGAAAAAATTCCAAAAACTGGGGGAGTGTCATGGTTTAACCCCAGCCAGCAACTAGGATCGCACGGCTGCTTGCTCACTCCCATTGACCCCCCAAGAAGGGAAGGGAGAAGAGGGAGAAAAGGAGGGGAAAGGGGAATAAAAACCTTGTAGGTTGAGATAAAAACAGTTTAATAGAAAAATAACAGAAAAGGAAAATAACAATAACAATAATAATAATGGTAAAATGATATGCAAGACACAAGTCACTCTCACCACCAGCTGAATTGATTGCCCAGCCCAACCCAAGCACTGACCGTGAATTCTCACTCTCCAGCCAACCCTCACTTATGTACTAAGCACAACATCTATGGTACAGAATATTCCATTGGCCATTCCATCATTCTGTCTGTGGTCCTTCTCAGCCTCTAAGGGAAGCTGAAAAAAGTCCTTGAATTGTATAAGCATCGCCTAGCAACAACTAAAACAATATGCATTATTGACACTCCTTTGATACCAAATCTGAAACACAGCGAACACTAGAAAGAAAATTAACTCTATCTCAGCTGAAACCAGGATGGATAGAGACTAGAGTTTGAGATTGAAGGACATGGGCACACCCAAAACTTTAGGAAAACTGAGAAAATCATTGCAAGGGCTCACTTGCTTTTTCTCAGCCTTCAGCAGAACTTGGAGGACTGAAATCTTTGGCTGAAGGATAGAAACACAGTGAGGACTGAAGGTGGGAACAACCATGAGTGACCTCCTTTGATACTTGAATCCCAAAACAGAGATCAGCAATACACAATAGAAACTTCTCTAGTAACAGTAGGCCCTACTTACAGGACACTCCACTCTCCCCTGCCCACATCTGTTTCCTGTTCTTCTGCTGTTAAGTTTCTATTTTGGCACTGAAGCATGTCAATTGCCCAAGCAATCATTTTGTGCATCCGTGGCCTAGACACAGAAAGGGCTAGAAACTTATTTGGGTTTTGTCATTTGGTTTCCTGAAAGGAATTTTTTGCCTGTCATTGGAAAGACTAACCCTTGGCCAAACCAACGGTGCATAGAGTTAAAAAGACAGAATAAGCTACACAGTTACATGTGTGTTGTGCTCAGCCTGGACTGGTGACTCTAGATGGACCAGCATCACAGCAGTCACGTATCACTCATCTCACTCAAAATTTACTGCCAGAAATTCTCCATTCCTCTCAGCCGGTGAAGGAGCTGCTCCCGCAATCCTCTTGCATTGAGCTGTGACGGGAGCTGAAGAGCAGGGATGACCTCCAAGGCTGTGGCGCTTTATCGCTCCCTCATTCCCATTCTCTCCTAGAGGTTGGACATAGCTCCTTTCCCTGAACAGCTGCTGCCTTGCACAGCCCACCCTGAAATGGCTCACATCCCACTTGTCTGCCTTGACCCTACCTTCCTGTACCAGGACAGATACCCTATGTATTTTCCCCGTGTAGCTCATGAATGGGGGATCAAAACAGTGATGTTATATGGTGGGTTTCTAGCTGCAGTTCTCTGTGACACTGTGCTTTCAGGACATGTTTTCAGACACAAACGTCACTCTCCCACCCTGGCGGTTGGCAACCTTGAATGGCACCTTAGCATCATGGCCAAAAATGAGAAGCCTCAGGCACGCCGACAAGTTACAGTGGGGTGACAAGTTGCTGTGTGTCAGCTGCCCTGCAACAGCTGTCTGCACCCATGTCGTTAGATGTCTGCAAGGAGAGACCTGTGACTCTGTGATTTGCTTTTGCCACAGACTGAGCGTGTACACGGTTGCTGCACATCAGCCGATAGGAGGTCATTTCTACTTTCACCCTGCCTGGGACCGTAATATTTTGCTGGTTGATTTGACAGGCCCTGTGTAGTCACAGCCCGTGGATGGCTGGAAGCTTGTTTCTATAATTTCCCCCTTCCCTCCTTTCTGAAGGACAGGCTGGCAGTGTGTAGGCAGGCATGGGTCTGGCAGACGCTGGTTGGCAGAAGGCCTAGGGAAGCACCCATGGAGTGGGAAGCAAACATTGGCTGTGATTTAGTGGTTGGGCAGGGGAGGGAAAGACGGGGATACAGAGAGAAAAAATATGCAGATGCTTCTCAAGTGCAGTGGGGACAACAAGGGCTCACAGAGGCTGGAAGAGAACAGCTGATGGTGGGATTGCAGACCTGAGGACTCTGACTCAAAACAGGAGAAAAAGCTGTCATATCAAACAGGACCCTCAGCTCACTCCCAATAAAAGTGTAAAGATATTGGGGAGAGAGAGGGAAGCAAACCCTGCCTGTCCTCTTTTTTTTTTTTTCTCTTTTTTTTTGGCTGGTACAGTAAAATAGGAAATTTAGAAGCACACTGAGAAGAAATTTCACTGAAGTATCCTCTCCAAGAACAAACTGTGAATTAACTTCAAGACTAAAGCTCAAAATCATTTTACTGCTCATTCTACAACTACTCAGTGTTTCAAATTAGCTTATTTCAAAGGTTACAGTATTACCTAGTTATAGTTCTCATATATTCTGAGCCTGTGCACTATATATATCTAGTTAATGCTTTCAGTAATAAGGAAATAAATTGTTTCAGGAAAAAAATAACTACTGCAGATATTTGCTTGCATTATAAAAATGTTTGGGTCAGAGAACTCCCTCAGGGGGGAAAATTAGAGATGTCCAAATAAAGCCAGAGACATAAACAGAAATATGCAGTACATCTTTCTTTATCCTGGTAACCAGCATAAGAGATCAACAAATCTGCACTGAATGACACCCAGCTCAAGGTCCAGCATTTTGCATTTTTTATTTAGCTGTTTGGATGAAAGCTTTGGATTTTTCCACTGTAATGTTTTAAGTAATTTGAACATGCTTTTCAGAAAAGAATTTGTCCTTCTTTCTTAAAAATGCTGGACCATGCTGGCTGGCAGGCCACATGGATTTCAACAGAAGCACTGGCACTGTCTTACTCAAGTTCACTACACACAACAGTAGAGATTAAACATAGCAAAGCCCCATGGGGACAATAGATGGGGAAAGACACACATGCCAGAATTTGCTGGATTATTTATAAAATGTGATCACTTTAAATAGGCTGTTTCTGTAGCAGCTCACGGATCTTCTGTATTTCTGAAATTTCGGTTGTTTTCTTTTGTTTGTTTGTTTATTTTTTTGTCTCCTGGGTTTCTCCCAAAATAAATTGAAGTTTTCTGTTTGTTTGCCTGCCTTCCCCTAGCACCAACAAAATTTCTGGAATTGGCACTGGCACTCTGGATGCTTAAAGAAGCAGTTTTTCAAATCAAGCCATGTACAATTTAATTTCTCTTGGGGTCTTAATAATCACAGTATCTTTCAAACATAAGGTACAAAGCTTCCTTTCAAAAAGAAAGCTTCAATTTTTATATGTCTGCCTTATTCCCCTGCTGAAAGGAAGATCTCAAATTCTCAAAGCAACAAAGGCAGAAAGAGCTACTTAGTTATCTGAATTTGTGTATCATCTTTGTTTATTCTTTATATCCCGGTGGCACTGTATTATATACAGTGCAATATAGATGAAGACAGTCCTCTCTGCATCACACAGCTTAGAGACATAACTAGAGCTAATAAGAAAAAGGAAGTAGAGGATGGCCTTGATGTCTCTGCCTCAGTTCATCACCTTTAAAATAATGGTAATTTGGCTCAGAATTCTTGGTCATGTATCTACCATGGAAAATAGTGATAGTTACAGACTTAAACAGCTAGAAATTTTTAGAGACTTCACCAGAGACATCATTTCAGCACTTTCAGCTTCAATACTGTATGTGGAAACCCCAGCAAACACATTACCAATGCAGGTTACGTGTTTCTGTGAATCCTAACACAGAGGGCAAATAACCCCAATTTATTACTAAATCAAACAAACAAAACCCCAGCCTATATCATGCAGGCTAGTCTCATGAGTTTTAGATATGTGAGTCAGGGTTTCAAACATTTAGGGCTGCAGACTTTGCAGCAGTCACACCACTGACAGTCTCTGCAATATGTCAAGAACTGCATCCTTAAAATCTGTACATTTAAAAGTATGAATCAGCAAAAGTCTCACCTCTTCCTTTTACTGTTAGAGAATAGCTAAGCAAACTACCAATGTAACCCGAAACAATAGATGATAAACACTAGACAAATATTGAACTGATTGGTTTCTGGTTTACAGGGCTCCCACCAGCATGAGGTTCAGATATGCCTAGCATAATTAAAAATGTAACAATGAGCAAGTAAAAAAGTACAAAAAGTACAATTTTTACAAAAAAGTAAAAATGAGCAAATATAACTCACAGTTAATTTATGGTGAGAGTTGTTTGCTTCTTAACCCTCAGGAATTTTCACTTGATTGGCTGAACAAAAGAGGAACATTTCTTCATTTTAGGACTTGGATATAGGAAAAGGATCCTAATGTATTTTCTTCATAATCCCCTTGTTCTCCTCCCTTTCCCCTTTTTTACCTTTGCTACGTAACACTGTGTCTCATGGGCTGCTGTTTAGTCAAGAGGAGATAGGTCCACTTTGCTCCAGAATACACCACTACTAGGAGAAGCCACATAAGCACTAACTGTAGGGAAGAAAAAGGAACTACAACTTATAGTTTAGCTAATAATGAACCTCCATATGAAATATTTATAGAATTAATTAAACATTAAAACAGAAGATTGAAAGCTGCCAGCTTTATGACCCAGCTGGGTCCTATTGCAAGAGGCCAATAGTGAGTAAGGGTAGCCTCCCTGACCACCTAAACTGGAGGTTGCCTTTACTGCCTCCTCATTACCCTAATACACCTCAAGATTCACAGGATAAAATCTGCCTGAAAGCTTAATTCTCCCTGCTGTCAGAACTTCCTCAGATTCTGCCCCTCCTACGTAACGTAATTCCTCCCTCACCAAGCCACTGTGGCCTTTAATTCCTCAAGACTGAGTTCTGCTATGTAGTCTAGCTGAGCATATCTAGTATACAGCTACATATGCCCAGCTAATGAGCAGGTTTATAAAAACCTGCTGCACTGTCATCTCATCCCTCCTCACACTCACCACCTGTTTGCTGGCTCATCTGTTTTGGGCTTTTTTTCCCCCCATCCATCTGCTACGCCTTCCACTGTCTTCACTGGTAAGCTCTGCGCTACATCTTTCTATACAAACTAGCACAAAATGACACCTGCCAGCACTGAGGTAGTAACGAAGTTAGCAGCAGAGTGATAATAACAGGACCTCAGCCCAGTACAATTTTCACCCGAATCTGCTGAACTCACTTACCTAAAGGAAACAAAGGCTGCTACTCCAGCCTTTTGTGTATTCAGGATTTTTATTCATGGCACAGTTAACCATTTCTACCATTACAGCCAGTGCTGAACGGTTTTATTTGCACAGCAATACGTTTTCCCTGCAGTAATCAGTAAAGCACTGACCTCTTGGTAGGTAACAGCAGACGGGGTTGCTTTTCCTTTGTAGTAGTGACAGCTCCCTGCAATGCTGTAATAAGCATGCTGTGACAACCAGTAATGACACCAGCCAGAAGACAATCTGAAAAACACTGCAGTCATGTTGAAGTGAACAAAATACTTAACTCTGTAATCTCCCTACAGAGAGCACAGCACTGAACCCACATCCAGCTGCTTGCTGCAAGCAGGACCCCGTGCAGCTGCACAGGGCTGGACTGGGACACTGCCTACGCTGGGTGTCCAGAATATGGCAGGAAGGGAAATGTGTGTGAAGACTGGAGGATTTGGTTCCTTCTCTAGCAAGTAGAAGAGTGCCCCTTGTATGCCAGGCACAATGGCATGTCTACACAGATATATATATTTAAATATGTCCACACAGGTAATTATGTCGGCATCAAGTAACTGGGGAACCACCTGCCTTTGCTCCATCTCCCCCTGTCAAGTATGCATCATACGGCCAAGGTGCCCAGTAAGCAAGCAGAATATTTGTAACCCTCTCCTTTTAGCTAAAGGAGCCTAAGCTATTAGTATTTCCTTTACAGTATACTTCCAGGTTACATTTGCAGGAAGGAATTTCTCCTTCCCTGTGTCTAGAAATCTTTGATTTATGGGTACCTGAAGGGGGCCTACAGGAGAGATGGGGAGGGACTCTGTCAGGGAGTGTAGCGATAGGACGAGGGGTAATGTTTTTAAACTGAAAGAGAATAGATTTAGATTAGATACTAAGAAGAAATGCTTTATGGTGAGGGTGGTGAGGCACTGGAACAGGTTGCCCAGGGAAGTTGTGGATGCCCCAACCCTGAAGGAGTTCAAGACCAGGCTGGAGGGGGCTTTGATCTAGTGGGAGGTGTTCCTGCCCATGCAGGGGGGTTGGAACTTGATGATCTTTAAGTTCCCTTCCAACCCGAAACATTCTACCATTCTACCATTTATCTTAACTTTGACCTCAATTCTAAAGCAATCTGACTGTTCAGACTGGCATTGAAAAAGACTAGTGAGGAAAACACAGCAGTTTCCTAGAACCTGTGTCCATCCAAGTGTTTAACTCAGCATTAGCTGTTGGCACAGCCAAGTAAATCCCAATTACTTACTCCTTTACCAGCTGAAGAATGTATCGTACAAAAGCTGTATAATCAGGAAAATAATCATGACTGCTATGTTCAATCTCCCCATCTTGTACATGCCCACCCAAGACACTGAATCCAAACAACCTTAAAAGTAAAAAATATGCTGGTTGCTGGGTTTGATTTCTAGGGCAGCACTTCACAGGGGACCAGCTCAAAACAGAATAAAGAGAGGGGATGAAACAAAGTGCCTCCAGACTCCAAGGAATGGGTACATTTTTCCTTACAGCAATGTTGTGATCCATGTTTACACTTTTCATGCAGAGCTATTGGCACTTTTTGAAGTTCAGTTTACATCTTGACAGCTCTGGGTCAGTGCTGCAGAACAAGTGAAGTTACATGGGTCAGGGTCCTCTATCAAAGTCCTGGTTGTTTCAAAAAAAATTGTAGCAAGTTACAAAGATATGGAATGCTCCCTTCATGATATGTTGCAGTACAGGCCATTTCCTTTTGACTAGTGAGGACATACAGCCTTTTAATACTTTCTCATTCATCTCATCCTGTTTGTGTCACAGATTTCCACTACTTTTCTTATGAACCGTGGCTCTAACTTAAACTTAAGTTTTTCAGAACTTCTTTCATTCTTTTTGTAAAGACAATAGAGTAGATCACTCCGTAAGAAAATGCACATGAAATAAAATGTGTTTTCCCTGAGTCACACAGCTTGTTCCATTGAAAAAGTAGCTAAATGCTTCTGACATTGCCAGTAGGTGCCTGATACAAAAGAGAGTACACAAAGGAGAAGTAACCTGTCCTACAAATTACTGGCACAGATACAAGCCTTACTCTGTGCAGGTATCCAAAATGCAACACTAGGGTCAAATCCATATTTGCCTGGAGCTTTGATAAAGTTACAAGAGGAATGCCATTGTCTCCTCTGCTTTTTTTAATTAGTGTCACATGCATTACTGAGCTGAAGCAATACTGACGTTCCAGGAAACAATGCCTGGCTCTTGCTAATCAGAGAGTTGTAAATCGTGCAAGGAGAGACTGGTTTTAATTTGTGCCTATGGGATTCTGATATTGAAATACTGGCCTTAAATATCTGCTCCATAGGGAGCTACTGCTGCACATTAATCCTAAACTTACCAGTTGTTGAGCTGCAATAAGAGAAAAAGAGCAAGGAGTGACATAATGCTAAGTGACATAGCACCAGGAATGCCATGCCATATGCAGGAGTGCACTCACCCATGAAACACACTACACCAATATTCACCCCCTACACGCAGCCTGTACTATTCACCAGGGGGCAGAACCAGCTTCAGACACCCCAGCTTTACCACGGGGTATCCACTCCCACATACACAAAGGGAAAGTTACATGCAACACCAACGCAGCCCATCAGAGGGACTTGGGAGGTTACCATCAGTTTTGCCACTTCATGTGCTGGACTCTTTTCAGTGGTTTCCAGCGATAGGACGAGGGGCAACGGGCATAAGCTGGAACATAGGAAGTTCCACTCAAATATGAGGAAAAAGTTCTTTCTGGTGAGGGTGACAGAGCCCTGGAACAGGCTGCCGAGAGAGGTCGTGGAGTCCCCTTCTCTGGAGATTTTCAAGACCCACCCTGATGCAGTCCTGAGTGATGTGCTCTGGGCAATCCTGCTTCAGCGGGGGAGTTGGACTAGATGATCTCTAGAGGTCCCTTCCAACTCTGTCAAATCCATGAATCCATTAATGTGTTATTTTCCTTGGCTATGATGATTCATATCGAGATACTTCATTGAGTCATCTTCCGTGCAGCCTCTTACCAAAAAATAAAATAAAATAAAAAAAAAACAGATAAACTTAGGAAAATTTTCTGAAGCTTAACACCCTTTTTGATTATGCAGCTTCCTATCTCTGTTGCAAGGTGACATGAGGCCATCATGATCCATTCAAGCTGCCCGAGTTTTGCTACATTCACTTGCTGGAAATGTCACTCCAGAATGCAGATGCCCTTCAGAGTCATGAACAAAACCTCCACACTGTATTTAGGAAGTCTCAAATCCCTCTTTGCTATGGCTTCTCATACTGGGACTCTTCACAGGGATGGCTTGCTGATAAGTTCCTGAATATATTTTTAAGGTGTAGTAACACAGTTTAAGGGCCTGTCCTTTCTTTAGAAGTCTTGGTAAAATATATACCAATACATCTTGGTTTTTAAATAACCCTGTAAAAATCTTTCCTATATCAATATATAAAAATTAATATTTCCCATATTTTATATGTAAAAATCTTCCTAATATCAGATTATAGCAAACATATCTTTGGTAAAACACACAAGTACAAGGAAGTCTCAACTGGACAGAGACAGTTCTCCTTTTTTCATGAGATAAATCTTTATATTCATATAAATTCTATTATGATTCATTAATATCTCATAGTCATTAACATCCTTGTGGCAGCTACCTGAGGCATGGTAATGCTGCTGTGTCCATTTCAGAGAGGAGGAGCTGAAACACTGAAAGACGGAGGTTCATCTCATTGGACTTCAAGTCACTTTGTCTAAAATAGTAACCTGGGCTCTGTCCATCATGAAGAGGAAGAGAAGCAAGTGACTTCAAAGGGTGACTAGTCCTTCCAAAAATAAGTAAACTGAAATTACTCTCAGGGATTATCTAACCCTAAACTAGATGCAGAGAGAAACTGGATGGGATGGCTGGAGAATACAAGACACTAACCTTGTTCCCACACATGGGGACTTAATTAGATTACAAAGAAGGTATGTAGCAAAATATGATGTTGGGCTTATGTTTCTCAAAAGCCAAGCCCACATCTAAACTACTGGGTAACAAAATATTGGGCAAGACACCAAAACGGGCATTTGCTAAAAATCTCCTTCAGTGGATTTGACACAATAAGGAAATTATGAAATGAGTTTAAGCTATCACTAATTCTGTAACATGGCTATTACAGACACAGACCAAAGCAGTTTGTTTGAAAGTACTTGATAACAATGTACAATGATGTATGAAAAAATTATTACATATAAAAGTGGTAAAACTACTGACAAGGTTGAATACTACAAACAACTTTTCAAAAATGCATTCACCAAGTCATCAAATGTATATCCATTTTGAATCTATTAGAACAGAAAATTAAAAAGGTAAAAAAACAGCCTGGATTTTTGGAATAAAATGTACCAATCAACTAATATTGCACATTTAAGGAACCATCTGGTTTGTTTGTTAAACATAATTCTACTTGTTTTCCTTTACTTCTATTTCCATAAAATATTCCCCTATCACAAATCTTTCCTGGAGCTACTGCACAAATTGTGGCACCTTTCAAGTAACACAAGAGCAGGAGAAAGTGAGTTAGCATCCAAAGAGAAAGGAGAGAATGAAGCCACAAGAGCACAGTTGGGTTTTAACTGTGTTACAGTCATCTTATAAAATTCCCATCAGTTTGGCTGGTTACACTGTAGTTTTTTTCCATAATATTGTTTTTCCAGAAGAAATGAAGTGTGATGCTGTGGATCGTGTTCAAAATCAACTGCTATCGCTGATTTCAGTTGGAGCCTTTTGGAGTGCAAAGCTATAGCAGAATCTTGGTCCGTCTTGTATAGCTAAATGAAAACAGGTGTTTAGAACAGACAGAAACGGGGTGGCCAAACTATAGGTCTATTCAAACTAGTATTAAATGTATTCCACATTTTGGAAACCAAGCTGCAGCCGAAGTGTTTTGGGATGAACATAGCGAATGATTTTATTTATTTCACTTTTGCAAGAGTTTGACAACAGCCAAGACAATCAGTCACGAATTTCAGATAAAGTTCTGGTTTCTGCTGGGCTTGTTTTTGCATGCTGTGGGACAGCGGAGAAATCTATGAGGAAGATTCTTTTATTTTCCAAACCTGGCTGGTTTTCAACATTTGTATTCATTCTGAAATAAATTCATATTGACTCACTTCTAATTAGCCCCCTCATATATCTACTAATTTAAAGAGGAACTGAAATTCTTAAAAATAAATGTATTCCAAATATTGCTTAACTCTGGTAACCATAGTTTACATACTGCACAGGCAATGAAATGTCAAAGCACTGAAAAAAAAAAAAAAAGACCAAAGAAGCCATTCTGTGGAACAGAAACACAACTACACAACGGCAGCTACAGAGAAAAAAAAAATAGTAATAGCAGAGTGCTCCTATCATTTAGATGAGTAAAGCAGGCAGCTAGGCAATAAACTGGCCATACAATCTCTTGCACTTGTTTTTACAAGATGGGAAGCCATACAAGAATATTTAGGTCAAATAAATAATATATATCTCATAAATAGTAAAAGTCAGTGGGTGCGTCCTTGGAGGTTTCTCTTTAGTTGACAACACTTGTTTCCTGAAAATGGATGCAAGTGTGTTTTAACCATTTATATCGATTACTAATGCTTTATATTATGTTCTTGTTCTTTTATATACATATCTAGAAGGATGCACTTAGCAAAAAAGAACCAAACAAAGCCACTGGAAAAACAAAAATCAAGGAAACACATTCCAGACATAAATAAAAATATACTGGGTCAGTCACTGATTGTTAGACCTTTTTCTCTTATAAGTATGGCTTTTATCAACACTTGTCTACTGAGTGGTGCAGAATTTCCTCTTTCACTAGCCACAGATCTAAATTCATCCTGAAACAAAAACAAAACTTAAGACCAGATTCATCACTTACAGAAGAATACTCAGAAAGCATGGCAAGTTGGGTATCAAAACAAAGACAGAGGTGGAACCGTCCAGCAGCCTGAGTCCAACAACTGCACATTCCAGCTCCTATTTTATATCTATTTATTGCTTCTTCACATCATACCATACATTTTCCTATTCACTATTGGCCACCTATCAGGAATAACCATGTGCTCTCTAACTGACTGCTTTGCCTAATAATGCACTTACTATATCTTCTTGTCTTAATACACTTGTCACATTTCCAAGCACCCATTTCAAGCAGTTAATTACAGTCATAATTGGGGTGCCTTTCAGACCAGCGTACATGCTGCATGGTTGCCAGATGGTGGATCCAGAACTCCCTGTCTTGTGTTGATTCAGCAAACAGATAAAACCATTTTTTAAACCCATCATAGGACAACATTGCATCAGTATGTCACTGAGAACTGGCTTGGCCTGCATCAAGAGAATATAATTCTGCTCAACCTATTTTATCCCAAATTTCTACAAAAGCTTCTCTGATACCAAAAGACTTCAGACAAAACATTACGAAGATTATAACCCTCAAGATATGTATTCTTCTGCAACATGTCTATCTGAATTTTAAGAGTGCTATGACAAGCCGCAGCAGTAACAACTTCAATGTCCTGTTACTGGATTCACCACTCAGGACGGACACAGATCTAATCTGTGTCTGCAGCTCAGTGTTTCCTAGCTTCTGTATCATGGAAGGAAAGGACCTTCAAGATCATCAAGTTCCAACCCCCCTGCCATGGGCAGGGACACCTCCCACCAGACCGGGTTGCTCAAAGGCCCATCCAGCCTGGTCTTGAACACTTCCAGGGATGGGGCATCCACAGCTTCTCTGGGCAACCTGTTTCAGTGTCTCACCACCTTCACAGTGAAAAATTTATTCCTGATATCTAATCTAAATCTACTGTCTTCCAGTTTGAAGCCATTACCCCTCGTCCTATCACTACATGCCCTTGTAAAAAGTCCCTCTCCAGCACTCCTGTAGGCACCCTTCAGATATTGGAAGGCTGTTATAAGGTCCCCCCGGAGCCTTCTTTTCTGCCCAGAGCAGAGCAGAGGGGCAGAATCACCTCCCTCAACCTGCTGGCCATGCTTCTTTTGATGCAGTTGGCTTTGGTTGGCTTTCTGGGCTGCTAGCGCACATTGCCTGCTCATGAACTTCTCATTCACCTACACCCTTAAGTCCCTCTCCCCAGGGCTGCTCTCAATCCATTCTCCACCCAGCCTGCAATTTGTGCATGGAATTGCCCCGACCCACAACTTGTCCTGCTTAGCACACAAGATAATAATGGAAAAACAGGCTGGTCTCAAGCTGACAATGAATAATCATAGAATTACTCAAAAACATCTAAGAGAAATAAGTACTTATAATAGCTAGAATTCTGACAGTTCATGGTTTGGAGCATTTCTGCTACAGGAATGTTACAGTTGCAAGGACATAAGTAAAGGTGTGTTTACTTATTTCATACAATAGCCGCCATACAGGAATTCAGAAACTTCTCATGTTGCAGTTGCTCAGTATTGTACTTCTTCATCTCGCCACTTAGCTATCTTCTGTCCTGTTTCACGCGCTATAAACCATCGCTGTGCCACAGAGGCTTAGAAAGAAAATGATGGAAAGAAGAAATGTATCAGCCATTGCATCCATAAATGAGGACAGAGGGTTATGACAGCTTCTGTTCAGGCCATTTCTGTTGTGGTTATTGGCACGTATAGCAGTTCTCCTGGGATCAGCTGAAACCTGATGGGTTATAGCAGCCTTTGTAGCAAGATTGGTAAAAACAGAGCTAAACAAAGTGACAGACACAAAAATCAAGGCTAGATTCTTCAGTGCTGTGAATGAGTCTGTCACAGAGTGTTAAGCTATCAGTATGGACTAATTTTACACAAAGGCACTGGAACAGCATTACTCTAGATTCAGAAGTGGTGCTTTCCCCAGGGAAGCCTCCCAGGAGAACCACTTCCGATGGCTTTTGTCCCACCCCTCTTCCCTCTCAACCCTGGGAAGCAGTGCTGTATTTCCACCCCTGCCAGAGAGAGAAAAATCATTCTACCAGGCTTGAAATCCCCAAATGCTTTTAGTGGTTGTGATTTCCCCAGTGAGCAATTTTTATCAGAATGAGCAGATAAAATTACACCGCAAACCATCAGACTGAAGGATAGAACCTTCATCATAATCAAGCATTACTCTCACAACCGCTTCATCTCAGGAATTCCTTGAATATTCATTCATCCTAAAGGCAAGGGACAGAGATCTCTGAAGGACTCTAAATACACCCTATATGCAAGAAATCTGACTATGCTATAAGACTGACTATATTTACTAGGCATATATTTACTGTTCCATTAGGGCAAGCCAAGGCAGCCCCGTGTTCTCAGCTATAGGACGTACAGTTGTACATGTGTACAGCAGCTGTACAGTTGTGCTGTTTACACTGTCACTGTATCAGCCCCGGGCTCCCTACCAGAATCGTGGGATAATTAAATACTCGTCAGACATTCAACCCAAATATGTAGAAGTGACAATGAGCAGTTATAGATTTATAGTCGTGTAAATGAAATCATGATGAACCACCAGCTCTGCTCCTCACCCTTTTCTTCCTGATCCCGAATCCTTCTTTCTAGTGCTATTTTTTATTCATATGACTGCTGTGAATAATGATTGCTCTTATAAATCTTCACAGGTTCAGATACTTAATTACACACCTCCTGCATCTATGACCAGGGTAGCAGCCCTACACACCTGACTTTTTAAGGCTAGCTTTCAATTATCAGCTCTATGGTTGCATATTTCACCACTCCTCTTTCCTTCACAGTTTCTAAATGTCAGATGTATAAAGCATTTGACATTTAGGGAAACGCCAGCAGTATAACAACTCCCCCAAGTTATGACCAGGCACTAATTTTTAGACAACACATGCTAATAAGCATGTATAATTTTCAAGCCTTAATTTCTACCCTAATAGAAATAATGTAAAATTACCAATGTAAAGCATTTTAAAATTTAAAGGAGAACTGTTGCTAGTATAAAAAAAAAAAAATGAATTATTAGCATGATCACTGAACCAAAAATATCAGTGACTATATAACTAGCATGTGTGCATATAAATGCCACAGTAAGAACTGACACTGGTTACAAGTAATTGATTTGTGAATAGATATGTTCTCTGTGAACTTCAGAAATCTGTAACTCAAAATCATTCTCATTACAGAGACCGGCCATCTTAGCTGAAAATATTTCTATGGATGAAAATTAATCACTTTTATGGCCACAGAAAGAGGTTGTTCTGGGTCATTGTCCAGATAGTAAAATATTAGAAGCCTGGGATCTAGTTTATAATTCATCATAGGCTATAGTTAGTCCTACAGATATGAAAAATAATTTTCTTGCTCCTCCTGAAACAGAAATTGCTCTGAAGACCTCTGCAGCTCATGGAGTTTAAATGCCAAGTCCAATAATTTGATTAATACTTGTCTGTATGTCAGAACATTTTTGAATATATGGTTTATTAGTATTTGAGATGGGCATCCCAAAAGAAAATGAATCAACAAATCTAGCCCTTAAAATTTCACTATTGCTGCAATCACATGGAAATTCAACACAAGCTAATCACTATCAGTATGACTAATGTTACAATTATTCTGAAATACCTGAGCCCAGCAGTGTATTCCATGGGTATGCAGTTCTTCAGCAAGCATCAGTGGATGTTTTTACAGTGCAGGAAGGCCAAAGTTGGTGTCTAAAAGAAGAGGGCAGAAATTAGCATGTAAACCAAAATCAAATCATATGACTTAACAAATGTTCCCATAACTGCTTTGCTCCCAGAGACATGAAAAGAAAAATTAATGTCAAGTAATATGTCCAATCATTTCCTCATATAAATTAAAATTTCAATCATGTTTAATGCATAAAAATATGTAACTTGGCAGATCAAATTTTTCTGTCTTTAGTTGTAACATACATGACACACATCAAGCAAACTTCATTATGAATACAACTCTAATCACTGCTAAAGGTATTACTGTGATTCCATGATTTTAAACAAAAAAAAACCCAAATTATTTCCTTCTCAACCCCAGAAAGTTATTAGCAATGTCTTACAATTTTTTTACCACTTGGAAAAATAACAAAAAATATTTTCCAACACTGAAAGAAACCTAGCAACATTTACTTCCTTACCATGCTAAAAAGCAATGTAATATTGCTCATTACAATTTTTGACTGATTTTTATTACCTTTTTCAATATTTAACTCTGGTGAAATTCCAGTTCGTACATTTGTCGCCCAGAGAGCCAGTGGAATCTCCATTTCCGGAGACAGTCAAACTGGACATGGCACTGCGTGACCAGCTGTAACACTGGACCTGCTTTGAGACAGGGGTTAGTCTAGAGACCTCAGGAGGGTCCTTCTAGCCAAGGTGATTCTGTGACTGATTTCAGGGTTTCTAATCTCTTAGATTCTCTGACAAATTATTACCATTAACAAGTCACCAAAATGTCTGTGGAGTTGCCCGTGCAATCAGTACCGGGACCACGAAAAATGCAAAATGATGCCATTTAATCCTTTTTGATCGTAAGCTAAATTAAGTCACATAACTTCTCATCTGGGTCTAAGAACAGGGATACGGGCAGTTAGTGCATCTCAGCTAACAGTACCTTGATGAACTGTCTCTTGATCACAGTTCTCTCCTCCCATAGACTGTTGAGAAGTAAATGTTTGATTATTTGTCACTGGGATCACACTCTGCTGTCTAATGTACAGCACCATCAATAAACAGTTTTGTGTGTGAATTAATTTGGTCTTTAGTAGCCAAATGTGAAGATGCTGGCTAGACTGTTAGGTAGTAAAAGCAGTCAGAGGAGCAAGAGGATTCTGAAGAGGCCATTTCATTAGATGCCACATGAATTATGTGAAAAATACAGAAAAGGCTCATTAATTACCACTGTTTTATAGAAAATTTGAACACTTTTGGAAGCGTGACACATCAAAGTAAAACATAACAAGTATATCCAGCTACTTACATGGCAAGTATGGAATAAAATAGCACTCACAGCACAAAGATCAAATAAAACTCAGAAATTTTGAGATTCATAGCATTTAGGACCAAAAGGTATCTTTGGATCAACAAGTCTGACCTCTGTAAGACTTCATCTAACAACTCTTACATTTGAATAAATCAGTCAACAGCATTAACAGGTCATTTGAAAAGGGATAATGAGGTGGTGGCATAGGTGTTTTATGGGAGGCATGTGCCAAATGCCAAAGGGAGCACAGGAGACTATATGTAACCAATAGGTAGCAGAGGCTGTTTCCAGAAGCTCATCAGAAGTGATGAACACTTCTCAACACTAAATGTAACATTTTCTGAAGTTTTTTGGAAGAGAAAATGAGCCTCTCATATTTGAAGTTTGAGAGGCAAGAGCCAGCAGAAGGCGGCTAAAACAGGATTAAACTGTTCAAAGCACTGCTTGTGGGAAGTGACCTCTGCAAGCAGCATTCTGGATGGTACCAGCTGGAGAAGGCTGCATTTGTTGAGCTTGGATAGAATCACGCTTCAGCCATGAGAGACTAGGCAAGACCTATCATGCAGGAGGTCAAGAAAGGCAATATCATAATCTAAAGGGCATAGATTGAGTCTGAATGCAAGGAGACAAATAGGTCTGAGTTGGAGAATAATCTCCGAAAAATAGGTAGGATGATGACCAATGAGCAAGATGGTAAGTAACTGAGAAAGTCAAGTAAGGAGGGGAGACTAGCAGTGTCGATCTAGGGTGGTTTTACATGACTACTAAATGTGCTCCCTTTTAATAAAGTGGACTGAAAAGCTTCTGCTCCTGTCCACAGTTCTTTCCTTCGGTCATGCAGTCCCTAATAAATATACATACAAATGTATTTCCTTCTTTTTGAGATGACTGGGTGAAATAAAGCAAAAATTTTAACTTTTCTTTACTGTGATGTCTTGACATAAAACTTAAAAGCAGTAGCTGAACTTTCCAGTGAACTTGTCTCAGAAAAAAATCTAACTTTAAGTCTTATGAGAAGAGGCTGAGGGAGCTGGGGTTGTTCAGTCTAGAGAAAAGGAGGCTGAGGGGAGACGTTATCACTCTCTACAACCACCTTAAAGGAGGTTGTAGAGAGCTGGGGGTCCGTCTCTTCTCCCAAGTCACAGGCAATAGGACAATAGGAAATGGCCTCAAGTTGTGCCAGGGGAGGTTCAGATTGGATATCAGGAAAAATTTTTACACTGAAAGGGTTACTAAGCATTGGAATGGGCTGCCCAGGGAAGTGGTTGAGGCACCATCCCTGGACCTATTTAAAAAACAGGTTGGCATAGTGCTTAGTGACATGGTTTAGTGATGGCTTTTATAAGACTTACGTTAATGGTTGGACTAGATGATCTTAAAGGTCCCTTCCAACCTACACAATTCTATGATTCTGTGATTCTATGACTAAAGCGGAGCATCACTTTATACATGTGATAATTCCATGAAAGATATGTTGGAACCATGAAGAATTTCTGAGATATTTTCCTCTCTGATACAAAAGAGGAAGTCAAACCCTTCCAGTCAATGGCTTATGCCACCAACCAAGCTCACAGTTTAACCCTTTTCAAGGAACATCACATGTAACACAAAGCAGTCACCAAACAATAAAACCAATGTTTCTGCACCTTGTCGGACAACCCCTCCATTCAACCTCCTCTCACAGCTGATGTTTCCTATGTTGTGCACTGCAATGCATTTCACTTGGATAATTTTTTAAATTACACTTGTGAGTTTACAAACAGTTTCAGGGGTATCATGCTCAGATCATAAATGTGTGTAGCTCCCATTTATTTCTTTTGCAGGCTGATCATCATAGGGGTTATACAGTTTGTTAAGACACCGTGACAGCACTGCCTACAACAGCTGCCAGTTCCTATATTCAAATGTGACAACATATCTTAAAGCATTGCTACCACAATTTCCACCAAGGTGCAAGTGTGAACATTTAAATCATCATTTATATGTCGCACCAATATAGTCACTTGCCCTTCTGCCAGAGAAGTTGGTCAGCTCATCTATTTTAACGGAACACACTCTTCAGAAATGTTCTCAGAAATATTCCCTGTGCTTTTAAAAGCCATGATGTCCATTATCTCATTTAAAATAAGTAGAATTATCAACGTGCCTCGAATCACTTTCAGCTGTGGGGTATTACTTTGCTTGCAAACAGAGCAACCAAATATAGCTGCAGGCCAGCCTTTCCACTTAAATATGGTCAATATAATGGTTTGTAGTACAAACTTTTGCCAGGATAACATACACCTTTTAGTATTTGTATTGCGCCTGTCTTGTTTTCTGTTCTAAGTACCCTGACAAGTGAGTGCATTGCTGATGTCCTCTGTGGTCTTTTGAAGAACTTCAAGTACTTTGTTGTGGCCTAAAGAAGCTCAGTGCCTCTCACATTCATCTCGTGCTTTATTCCCAATTAGTAAATGAAGACTGTCATGAAAGCACTTTTTGTAGATGCAATCAAAAAGTATCCAGAAGCTGCACAAAAGCAGAAACAAAGTGCACTATCCTCAGTTCCAGAATAATCCAGCCATGATAAATGATCCAAAAATAGAAGAGAAAAAAGTTATTTAAAGCACATATGCAGAAGTAAATCAGTATGTTGTGTTAAAGGAAGCAGGAAAGAGACATAGCAGCTACCAAAACAAGCATGAGATGTATATACAGGGAAACATCTCCCCATGACAGACAATTCTGAAGACCCTGAATATTGAGCCATTTATCAAACAGGAAAGAAAGGATCTCACTGGCAGAGGACAAATCCCCAGAGCAGCCTTGCCTAATGACAGCATTTGGCACCCAAGGGAAAAGGAGTTGTTTTCAAACATAGAAGACCATCAGAGTATCATGTTCTTTTACCCCAAGAGAAACAAACTGTGAGTTATATGAAAATTTTCCTTGCTATAATAACCTGCAAAAAGGAAAAAAAATCAATTGCTAGTACTGTTGGGTAAGGTTTTTATTCTGGCTTGTGCCTGTGCAGTACTTGTATTTGATAAGGGCATCTTCCAAAAAGGTATTAAGAGGAAATGGAACCATTACTTGTCCTGGATGTGTTGTTCCAGTGCTTAATTATCTTGCTATTAAATGTTTGAACTTAATTTTGAATCTGAACTTCTCTAACTTCAGCTTCCAGACTCTACACCCTTTTCTGTTAGATTCCAGAGCCATGCAAAACCCTGGTGAAAGTATGCTGTAATCCAGTCATCTCCTGATCTTCTTTTAGACTAACTGAACAGAGTAACTTGTATAAATCCTTCACTAGGAGACATTTTCTCCTAGTGGAGACTCTTTTCCTGCATTCTCTCTCCTTTCTCAGTACCTTTTTAAAACATGCTGGCCTGAACTGTATCCAGCTTTCAAATACTGATCTTATCAGTTCCCTGTCCAGAAGTAATATTACCTCCCTGTTTCTGTTCATGATTCTCCTTATATTACAGCAGCCCTCTTTGTTACAGCTCTGCACAGGGCATTCATACACAACCAACTAGTTCCTGTGCACAGTCAATGCTTTCCAGTACTCAGTCCCCCATGTATGACTATATCGCCTCTTCTTAGAAATACAAGTAGGCATTTAGCTGCATGCATTAAAAAAACAAGTTCTCTGAACAAGCTGTGCAACCAAAAGACTCCATTCTCAGTGCCCTGCCTTCCTCTTCATTTACCACTACATCCAAATTTGTAACGTGTCCATTCTGTGCCAGCCGTCCTGCAGATTATTGAATGACTGCAAGTTTGGTGCAGACTCTGCTGGAAGCTAGTGTTTTAAAAGGTTGTAGCTAAATAGGTATTAATCCCCTTCACAAGTATTTTAATGAAAATTGGCACTTGTGTTATAATGACATGTGATAAGAGAAGTGCCTTTCAAAAATCTGTTGAATCTGTGGAGGAACAGAATATATCTTCCCATTGTAATAACATCACGTCTGTGTGACAAGACTTATTTTCTATTAAATTGATATAGACTGACAAGTATTCTTTTATTCTCTATTTTCCTTCTTCCCTTCAGAAATGGACAAAGGAATCATTTGGGATAAGGGAATAAACTCAAAGCATTTTCTATATAAACCTTACTTTTATTATGCTCCTAATTGTTTTCAGCTTGCCTAGCTATTCAGAAAAAAAATGAGTGAAGACTTCAACACTCGGTTCACCGACGGAAGGAAAAAAAGAAAATTAAAAAAAAAGGTAAAATGGGCTCTGCAGTGCCCAGGATATTCCAGTTGAAAGATTCTGAAAGGTCAGCAATAACTGCACAATTTTGTGCATGGGCAGAGTTTGGCTCATTACATGGTCTGAGTGTCTAAATGACACTCATTTAACACTGAAGATTAAATCAATGTGAAGCTAGCTCCCTGTCAAAATAAAAAATATTGGCAAAGGGGAAGAAATTAAAAAGAAGTGACAAACACATTTACTAAAGCTCAAATCACTTCTCACTTCGCAGGAGAGAATCCTTGAAGTAATTAAAGACAGGCCCAAGCTAGGCAGAGGGCATTCATAGATAAGATGGACGCACATTTAAAAGTAAAACTTACCCATATTTTTATTGCTCAATGATAAAGAAAATATAGAGAAAACTCCAGGAACAAGGTAACTGGGCTGTAAGTACTTTAATGCTGTGTATAACTGTCTCAGTGTGACAGAAAAGATTACTATAATAACTCTTCATACATTTGCATTCAGAATTCTACCTATATGTTACTTTGCTGCTTCAGTGGACATTTGTTTTTCAACAAGTTTTATGTTTAATAAGTTCACCTTTGAAAGCTTTTGATATTTTTCTGAAATTTAAAACTCATAGTTAATACCACTGTAGATATTTAAAGAAGATTTTAAATCCCCTGAAAGAAAATTCTAACAAAAGCCATTTCTAAAATGCACACAGGCTTCTGTCATATATTTGGGTTCTTCACACTTCCTTTGTACAGCTAACCATTACTATCTGCAGGAGTTGTTACCAGAATATGAACTTTCTTAATATGTTACTATGGGCCTATATATAGGGTAAAATTCCAAAGGAAAAACAACTCCAGGTAAGAGTATCCTGAGGACTGTCCTTGGCCAGGTGCTCCTTCAGGGTGGTTTTGGTTATATGGATTAAAGCCAAGGAGTCTATAAAAGGGGATTCAGAAGGGAGGGTGCTTAGGAAGGAATGAGAGAGGCATGGGGTCCCGATGGATTTTCTGAAGGAAGGCCTGCTAGCTGGTAAGGCCCAAGGTGAAGACTGTGTCAATGTGCTACTTAAGGATAATTTTTTCCTCTTTAAATGGGGCTGTTTGGTTTCTACAGAGAGCTCTATACTTACTCAACAGATAAATAAAGATGCATCCCAAAGCCTGATGCTCCTACCGTTCAGATCAGGAATTCACTGGACCACATGATATTTCTCATCTCTCAGCTGCAGGAACAGGCTTCCCATGCATGGCACACAGGGTCCTGGAAGCAGACTTGCCACTCAGGACATACCTGCATTGCCAGTCACAGCTACCTGAAGGGAAGAAGTTTACATGCCTGAACTCATCCAGACCTCCTGGACACGGCAGGCCAGAGACTGCCTGAAGAGTGAATTAACTCCCAAACTATGCCCTGAGATAGGTAACGGCACTAGTCTTCACAGCTGATGCCTCAGGACATGCAGATATTATGCAAAGTCGTGTTGTGTTACCTGAGATGGGCCAGAGTATCGTTGTACATCGCCACGGCAGTCACAGCGTCAGACAGCTCGGATCCAAAGCCAGCACAGCCCGACCTCTGCTTCCTGTTCCAGCACCCGGCTGTTCTGTGCCAGCTTGAGGGTCAGCAAACATCATCTGTGTCAGTGTGCTCACGAGACAGAGACAAAGATCAGCAGGAAGACAGTGGTACAAGAGCTCTGTAACTACTTCCCATCACTAATTTTTGCATCTGTTAATCTTCACGAGGGCTAAAAAGATATTTTCCTCTAAATAACAACTGTTCTGTAGTGCTACAGGGTGAAATCCATGCCAACGCCATCTGCCCCAATGACCATGACATCTCACTAAAAAAATGACAAACTGGCAATACAGGATACAAACATTAGCTTGCTTATAATGTGTTGTAATTGGAATGGAAATAATTCACAAATTAACTAAGTGAATAAACAGATCTCTCCAAAGTCCTAAATTAAAATATTTAATTGAAATGCTGGTCTTCCCCATTTGTGAAACGAATGCTAAAATAGGATGAAGAAAAGCTTTTGCGTTTTTTAAAGCAACTGTTCTAAATGTAGGAGGGACAGATGCTGAAACACACCAAACATACTCATCTAGATCACAGGAAAGTATTTGTTACCCTGTCACATAACAAATCAGTCAGGAAGACAGCAATCAGCAGCAAGGTGATACCCATTTTTAATCCTTGTTATAAAGCAGGAGGGTCACCAGAAATATGAATGAATCATCTTGAATCATCCAGCAAAGTTTCACAAGGCTTAGTGCAATAACTTCCCTCCACAAGTTTGCTCACGACACAAAACTGGGATGGGAGGCTGACACACTGGAAGGCTGTGCTGCCATACAGCAAGACCTGGACAGGCTGGAGAGTTGGGCAGAGAGGAACCTGATGAACTTCAATAAAGGCAAGTGTAGGGTGCTGCACCTGGGGAGGAATAACCCCATGCACCAGTACAGGTTGGGGGCTGACCTGCTGGAAAGCACCTCTGAGGAGAAAGACCTAGGAGTCCTGGTGGACAATAGAATGACCATGAGCTGACAATGTGCCCTTGTGGCCAAGAAGGCCAATGGCATCCTGGGGTGCATCAAGAAGAGTGTGACCAGCAGGTCGAGGGAAGTTATCCTGCCCCTCTACTCTGCCCCGGTGAGACCCCATCCGGAGTACTGTGTCCAGTTCTGGGCTCCCCAGTTCAAGAAGGACAGGGTACTGCTGGAGAGGGTACAGCAGAGGGCTACAAAGATGATTAGGGGCCTGGAGCATCTCCCTTACGCTGAGGGACTTGGGTCTTTTTAGTCTGGAGATGACTGAGGGGGGATCTGATCAGTGCCTATAAATACTTAAAGGGTGGATTTTCCACCAAAATGGTGTTCCATTTTGTTGCCCCTTGTCCTGTCACCAGGTACCATTGAAAAGAGTCTGGATGCATCCTCTTGACACTTACCCTTTAGATATTTACAAGCATTGATGAGGTCCCCTGTCAGCTTTCTCTTCTCCAGGCTAAACAGACCCAGGTCTCTCAGCCTTTCCTCATTAGAAAGGTGCTCCATTCCCCTGATCATCTTCATAGCCCTCTGTTGGACTCTCTCCAGTTCCTTGTCTTTCTTGAACTGGGGGGGGCAGAACTGGACACAGTGCTGCTGATGTGTGCTCCTCACCAGGGCAGAGTAGAGGGGTAGGATAACCTCCCTTGACCTGTATATAGGGGTACAATTAAGGACAATTAAGTGTCTAAATCTGCCTGGTGTGGTTCCTCTGACCCAGTGGCTTTTATGCAAGCTCAGTTTCTAACTCACTGAAAGTCCTACAACCCTGCCTGCACCATCCAATACGTAACAGCTCTGCAAATCTGGCCACGTGTCCCTAATTGTCCCTTTGTTCCAGTATTTAGAGGTTGGCTACAAAGAAGATGGAGACTCCCTTTTTACGAGGAGTCATGTGGAAAAGATGAGGGGTAATGGGTACAAGTTGCTCCAGGGGAGGTTCCAACTGGACACAAGAGGAAAATTTTTCACAATGAGAACAATCAGCCATTGGAATTATCTTCCTGGAGAAGTGGTGGATTCCCTACCATTGGACACTTTTAAGATTCAGCTGGGCAGGGTGCAGGGCCATCTTGTCTAGATTGTGCTTTTGCCAAGAATGGGTGGACCAGATATCTTTGAGGTCCCTCCCGACCTGGTATTCCATGATTCTATGAGTCTAAGTCACCATCTGAAGACAGCAGGCATCCCCATGCCCAGGGTTCCACAGCAGGGTCTCTGCATTCCATCAGGCACTGCCTGCTCTAGACCTGATTCTATGCATCACTCCTTTAAATCTTCTATACTATGTTTTCATTTTCATACAGCTAGACAGCACAGACTCACAGAATGGTTCAGGCTTTAAGGTGCCCCTGGAGATGGACTGGTCCAGCAAGTAGGGTCGGTCAGAGGAGGTCACTCAGGACCATGCCATCAGGCTTTAAATATCTGATAGAATCATAGAACCGTCTCAGTTGGAAGAGACCTTCAAGATCATCAAGTCCAACCATTAACCTAACAATGCCAAGTTACCACTAAACCACGTCCCTCAGCACCACATCTATCCACCTGTCAAATATGTCCAGGGATGGCAACTCAACCACTTCCCTGGGCAGCCCGTTCCAATGCTTGATAACCCTTTCAGTGAAGAAATTTTTCCTAATATCCAATCTAAACCTCCCCCGGTGCAACTTGAGGCCATTTCCTCTTGTCCTATCACTTGTTACTTGGGACAAGAGACCGACCTCTACCACTCTGCAACCTCCTTTCAGGCAGCTGTTATAGAGCGATAAGGTCTCCCCTTCAGCCTCCTTTTCTCCAGGCTTCCTCAACCGCTCCTGAGAAGACTTGTTCTCCAGACCAGCTTCGTTGCCCTTCTCTGGACACGCTCCAGCACCTCAATGTCTTCCTTGTAGTGAGGGGCCCGAAAGTGAGACCCAGTATTTGAGGCTGGGCCTCACCGGTGCCGACTAGACGGGAACCATCACCTCCCTCGCCCTGCTGGCCACGCCATTTCTAACCTCTCCAAATGGTGGCGACCCCACAACCTCTCGGGGCAAACCCGTGCCGGCGCTCGACCACCCTCACGATCGGGATAATTTTGACTTAAATCAGTTTTAAGAGGGTCTGCTGCGAATAGAAGCCCACACGACGAGGGGGGACCACCACCTTACCTCAGGAGAGCGCGCGCGGGGAGGCACCTGCGCAG